>CAUZWO010000048.1:321920-744745 GCA_963583835.1 Drosophila immigrans
AAAATTAGAAAATTGTAAGATTTGTTGAATTTGAAAATCGACTAAAATTACAAAATTTCAGAAATTCAAAAATCGAAAAAATTAAAAATTTCGGAACATTTCCGAAATTTGATGCAAAAAAGAAAATTTTTTCAAAATAATAAAGACAGTAAAATCGACAAAATCACAAAGTTCTCTAAATTAAGAAATCGACAACATTGGTATATTGAAAGATTTGTTGAATTTAAAAAATCGAGAAAAATTCAACAATTCTCAAAAATCGAAAAAATTTTAAATTTCGGAAAATTTCCGAAATTTGATAACAAGAGAAATTTTTTTCAAAATAGTAAAAACTGTAAAAACTGAAAAATCGCAAAGTTCTTTAAATTAGAAATGTACAAAATTGGAAAATTGTAAATTTTGTTGAAATGAAAAAATCGAAAAAAATTCAAAAATAAAAAAATCAAAATAATTTAAAATTTCGAAAATTTCCGAAATTTGATACAAAAAAGAAAATTTTTTCAAAATGGTAAAAACTGTTTAAACTGTAAAATCACAAAGTTGTCCAAATTAAGAAATCGACAAAACTGTAAATTTTGTTGAAATTAAATAAACCGAGAAAAATGCAAAAAATCCCTAAATTCAAAAATTGGAAAAATTTAAAATTTCGGAAAATTTCCGAAATTCGATAACAAAAAAAAATTTGTTTCAAAATAGTAAAAACTGTAACATCGACAAAATCATAAAGTTCTCTTAATTAAGAAATCGTAAAAATTTTAAAATTAAAGATTTGTTGAATTTGAAAAACGAGAAAAATTAAAAAATTTCAGAAATTCAAAAATCGAAAAAATTTAAAATTTCGGAAAATTTTGAAGTTTAATAAAGAAGACAATTTCTTCAAAATAGTAAAAACTGTATAATCGACGAAATTACAAAGTTCTCTAAATTTGGAAATCGACAACATTGGAATATTGTATTTCTTGTATTTAAAAAATTGAGAAAAATGCAAAAATTCTCAAAAATCAAAAAATCGAAAAAATTTGAAATTTCGGAAAATTTCCGAAATTTGATAACAAGAAACATTTTTTTCAAAATAGTAAAAACTGTAAAAACTGAAAAATCGCAAAGTTCTTTAAATTAAGTTATCTACAAAATTGGAATATTGTAAATTTTGTTGAAATTCAAAAATTTAGCAAAATGCTAAAATTTCCAAAATTTAAAAATGGACAAAATTTTAGATTTCGGAAAATTTCCGAAATTTGACGAAAAAAAGAAAAAAAATTCAAAATAGTAAAAACTTTTTAAACTCTAAAATCGCAAAATTCTCTAAATTAGAAATCTTCAAAATTGAAATATTGTAAATTTTGTTGAAATGAAAAAATCAAATGAAATGCAAAATTTCCCAAAATTCAAAAATCTAAAAAATTTAATTTCGGAAAATATCCGAAATTTGATAAAATAAAAAAAAAAAATTTTACAAATAGTAAAAACGGTAAAATCGACCAAATCATAATGTTCTCTAAATTATAAAAATCGTCAAAATTAGAAAATTTAAAGATTTGTTGAATTTGACAATCGGGAAAAATAAAAATAAAAAAAAATTTCAGAAATTAAACAATCGACAAAAAATTAAAATTTCGGAACATTTCCGAAATTTGAAGCAAAAAAAAAAATTTGTTCAAAATAGTAAATACTGTTTAAACTGTAAAATCACAAAGTTCTGCACTTGATAAAAAAAGGATATTTTTTCAAAATAGTAAAAACTGTTTAAACTGTAAAATCACAAAGTTCTCCAAGTTAAGAAATCGACAAAATTGGAGAACTGTAAAATTTGTTGAATAAAAATATCAAGAAAAATGCAAAAATTCCCAAAATTTAAAAATCAAACAAATTTAAAATTTCGGAAAATTTCCGAAATTTGATAAAAAAATTAAATTGTTTTCAAAAAAAGTAAAAACTGTGAAAACTGGAAAATCGCAATTTTCTTTAAATTAAGAAATCTACAAAATTGCAAAATGTAAATTTTGTTGAAATTAAATAAACCGAGAAAAATGCAAAAAATCCCAAAATTCAAAAATCGAAAAAATTTAAATTTTCGGAAAATTTCCGAAATTCGATAACAAAAGAAATTTGTTTCAAAATAGTAAAAACTGTAAAATCGACAAAATCCTAAAGTTCTCTAAATTAAGAAATCGTAAAAATTTGAAAATTAGAAGATTTGTTGAATTTGAAAAACGAGAAAAATTAAAAAATTTCCGAAATTGAAAAATCGACAAAATTTTAGATTTCGGAAAAGTTCCGAAATTCGATAACAAGAGAAATTTTTTTTACAATAGTAAAAACTGTAAAAACTGTTAAATCGAAAAGTTTTCTAAATTAAGAAATCTTCATAATTGGAATATTGTAAATTTTGTTGAAATTAAAAAATCGAGAAATGTGCAAAAATTTCCGAAAATCGACAAAATTTAAAATTTTGAAAAATTTCCGAAAATTTGAAGAAAAGACAATTTTTTCAAAATAGTAAAAACTGTGAAATCGACCAAAACACAAAGTTCTCTCAATTAAAAAATCGACAACATTCGAATATTGTAAGATTTGTTGAATTTAAAAAATCGAAAAAAATTAAAAAATTTCAGAAATTTAAAAATTGAAAAAATTAAAAATTTCGTAAAAATTTCCGAAGTTTAATAAAGAAGACAATTTCTTAAAAATAGTAAGAACTGTATAATCGACAAAATTTCAAAGTTCTCTATATTAAGAAATCGACAACATTGGAATATTGTAAGATTTGTTGAATTTAAAAAATCGTGAAAAATTCAAAAATTCTCAAAATTCAAAAATCGAAAAAATTTTAAATTTCGCAAAATTTCCGATATTTGATAACAAGAGAAAAATAGAAAAAAATTAAAATTTTGGAACATTTCAAAATTTTGATACAAAAAAGAAAATTTTTTCAAAATAGTAAAAACTGTTTTAACTGTAAAATCACAAAGTTCTCCAAATTAAGAAATCGTCCAAATTGGAAAACTGTAAAATTTGTTTAACAAAACTACCAAGGAAAATGCAAAAATTCCCAAAATTCAAAAATCCAAAAAATTTGAAATTTCGGAAAATTTCCAATATTAGATAATACAATTAAATTTTTTCAAAATAGTAAAAACTGTAAAAACTGTAAAAACTGTAAAAACTGTAAAAACTGTAAAAACTGTAAAATCGCAAGTTCTTTAAATTAAGAAATCCACAAAATTGGAAAATTGTAAATTTTGTTGATATTTAATAAACCGAGAAAAATGCAAAAAAATAAAAATTTCGGAACATTTCCGAAATTTGATACAAAAAAGAAAAGTTTTTCAAAATAGTTAAAACTGTTTAAACTGTAAAGTCACAAAGTTCTCAAATTTAAGAAATCGACAAAATTGGAAAACTGTAAATTTTGTTGAAATTAAAAAATCGAGAAAAATGCAAAAATTCCCAAAATTCAAAAATCGAAAAAATTAAAATATCGGAAAATTTCCGAAATTTGATAGAAAAAGAAAATTTTTTAAAAATAGTAAAAACTGTAAAATCGACAAAATCATAAAGTTCTCTTAATTAAGAAATCGTAAAAATATGAAAATCAGAAGATTTGTTGAATTTGAAAAACGAGAAAAATTAAAAAATTTCAGAAATTCAAAAATCGAAAAAATTTAAAATTTCGGAAAATTTTGAAGTTTAATAAAGAAGACAATTTCTTTCGACAACATTGGAAAATTTTAAAATTTGTTGAATTAAAAATATCAAGAAAATTCAAAAGTTCACAATATTCAAAAATTGAAAAAATTTAAAATTTTGGATAAATTTTCGAAATTCGATAACAAAAGAAAGTTTTTCAAAATAGTAAAAACTGTTTAAACTGTAAAATCGTAAAGTTCTCATAAATAAGAAATCTTGAAAATGGGAATATTGAAAATTTTGTTGAAATGAAAAAACCGAGAAAAATTAAAAAACCCCAAAATTCAAAAATCGAAAAAATTTTAAATTTCGGAAAATTTCCGAAATTTGAAATAAAAAAGAAAATTTTTTCACAAAAATTAAAACTGTAAAATCGACAAAATCATAAAGATCTCTTAATTAGGAAATCGACAAATTTTGAAAATTGTAAGATTAGTTGAATTTAGAGAAAAATTTCAGAAATTCGAAAATCGACAAAAAATTAAAATTTCGGAACATTTTCGAAATTTGAGACAAAAAAAAATAATTTCTTCAAAATAGTAAAAACTGTTTAAACAGTAAAATCACAAAGTTCTCCAAGTTAAGAAATCGACAAAATTGGAGAACTGTAAAATTTGTTGAAATAAAAAAATCGAGAAAAATGCAAAAATTCCCAGAATTTAAAAATCAAACAAATTTAAAATTTCGGAAAATTTCCGAAATTTGTTAAAAAAATTAAATTGTTTTAAAAAAAGTAAAAACTGTGAAAACTGGAAAATCGCAAAGTTCTTTAAATTAAGAAATCGCCGAAATTAGAAAATTGTAAGATTTGTTAAAATTTTAAATCGAGAAAAATTAAAAAAATTCAGATATTTAAAAGTCGACAAAAAATTAAAATTTTGGAACATTTCCGAAATTTGATACAAAAAAGAACATTTTTCAAAAAAATAAAAACTGTATAAGTTGTAAAATCACAAAGTTGTCCAAATTAAGAAATCGACAAAATTGGAAAATTGTAAATTTTGTTGAAATGAAAAAATCGAAAAAAATGCAAAAATTCTCAAAATTCAAAAATCTAAAAATTTTAAAATTTCGTAAAATTTCCGAAATTCGATAACAAAATAAATTTTTTTAAAAATAGTAAAGACAGTGAAAACTTAAAAATCGCAAAGCTCTTTAAATTAAGAAATCTACAAAATTTGAATCTTGTAAATTTTGATAAAATGAAAAAAATCGAGAAAAATGCAAAAATTTCTGAAATTTTTAAGTCGACAAAATTTAAAATTTCGGAAAATTTCCGAAATTTGATAAAAAAAAGAAAATTTTTTCAAAATAGTAAAATCTGTGAAAACTGAAAAATCGCAAAGTTCTTTAAATTAATAAATCTTCAAAATTCGAATATTGAAAATTTTGTTGAAATAAAAAAATCGAGAAAAATTCAAAAAATCCCAAAATTCAAAAATCGAAATAAATAAAAATTTCCGAGATTTGTTAAAAAAAAAAAAATTTTTTTTAAAATAGTTAAAACTGTTTAAACTGTAAAATCACAAAGTTCTCCAATTTAAGAAATCGCAAAATTGGAAAACTGTAAATTTTGTTGAAATTAAAAAATCGAGAAAAATTCAAAAATTCCCAAAAATGAATAATCTAAAAAAATTAAAATATCGGAAAATTTCCGAAATTTGCTAGAAAAAGAAAATTTTTTCAAAATAGTAAAAACTGTAAAATCGACAAAATCATAAAGTTCTCTAAATTAAGAAATCGCCAAAAATTAGAAAATTGTAAGATTTGTTGAATTTGAAAATCGACTAAAATTACAAAATTTCAGAAATTCAAAAATCGAAAAAAATAAAAATTTCGGAACATTTCCGAAATTTTATACAAAAAAGAAAATTTTTTCAAAATAGTTAAAACTGTTTAAACTGTAAAATCACAAAGTTGTCCAAATTAAGAAATCGACAAAATTGGAAAATTGTAAAATTTGTTGAAATGAAAAAATCGAGAAAAATGCAAAAATTGTCAAAAATCAAAAATCGAAAATATTTAAAATTTCGAATATTTCCGAAATTTGATACAAAAAAGAAAATATTTTCAAAATGGTAAAAACTGTTTAAACTGTAAAATCACAAAGTTGTCCAAATTAAGAAATCGAAAAAATTGGAAAATTGTAAATTTTGTTGAAATTAAATAAACCGAAAAAAATGCAAAAAATCCCAAAATTCAAAAATCGACTAAATTTAAAATTTTGGAAAATATCCGAAATTTGATGAAAAAAGACAATTTTTTCAAAATAGTAAAAACTAATTAAACTGTAAAATCGTAAAGTTCTCTAAATAAAGAAATAGACAAAATTGAAATATTGTAAAATTTCCAAAAATCGACAAAATTTAAAATTTTGCAAAATTTCCGAAAATTTGAAAAAAAGAAACAATTTTTTTAAAATAGTGAAAACTGTAAAATCGACAAAATCCTAAAGTTCCCTAAATTTAGAAATCGTCAAAATTAGAAAACTGTAAGATTTGTTGAATTTGAAAATCGAGAAAAATTTAAAAATTTCAGAAATTGAAAAATCTATAAAAAAATAAAACTTCGGAACATTTCCGAAATTTGATGCAAAAAAGAAAATTTTTTCAAAATAATAAAGACAGTAAAATCGACAAAATCACAAAGTTCTCTAAATTAAGAAATCGACAACATTGGTATATTGAAAGATTTGTTGAATTTAAAAAATCGAGAAAAATTCAACAATTCTCAAAAATCGAAAAAATTTTAAATTTCGGAAAATTTCCGAAATTTGATAACAAGAGAAATTTTTTTCAAAATAGTAAAAACTGTAAAAACTGAAAAATCGCAAAGTTCTTTAAATTAGAAATGTACAAAATTGGAAAATTGTAAATTTTGTTGAAATGAAAAAATCGAAAAAAATTCAAAAATAAAAAAATCAAAATAATTTAAAATTTCGAAAATTTCCGAAATTTGATACAAAAAAGAAAATTTTTTCAAAATGGTAAAAACTGTTTAAACTGTAAAATCACAAAGTTGTCCAAATTAAGAAATCGACAAAACTGTAAATTTTGTTGAAATTAAATAAACCGAGAAAAATGCAAAAAATCCCTAAATTCAAAAATTGAAAAAATTTAAAATTTCGGAAAATTTCCGAAATTCGATAACAAAAAAAAATTTGTTTCAAAATAGTAAAAACTGTAAAATCGACAAAATCATAAAGTTCTCTTAATTAAGAAATCGTAAAAATTTTAAAATTAAAGATTTGTTGAATTTGAAAAACGAGAAAAATTAAAAAATTTCAGAAATTCAAAAATCGAAAAAATTTAAAATTTCGGAAAATTTCCGAAGTTTAATAAAGAAGACAATTTCTTCAAAATAGTAAAAACTGTACAAAGTTCTCTAAATTTGGAAATCGACAACATTGGAATATTGTATTTCTTGTATTTAAAAAATTGAGAAAAATGCAAAAATTCTCAAAAATCAAAAAATCGAAAAAATTTGAAATTTCGGAAAATTTCCGAAATTTGATAACAAGAAACATTTTTTTCAAAATAGTAAAAACTGTAAAAACTGAAAAATCGCAAAGTTCTTTAAATTAAGTTATCTACAAAATTGGAATATTGTAAATTTTGTTGAAATTCAAAAATTGAGCAAAATGCTAAAATTTCCAAAATTTAAAAATGGACAAAATTTTAGATTTCGGAAAATTTCCGAAATTTGACGAAAAAAAGAAAAAAAATTCAAAATAGTAAAAACTTTTTAAACTCTAAAATCGCAAAATTCTCTAAATTAGAAATCTTCAAAATTGGAATATTGTAAATTTTGTTGAAATGAAAAAATCAAATGAAATGCAAAATTTCCCAAAATTCAAAAATCTAAAAAATTTAATTTCGGAAAATATCCGAAATTTGATAAAAATACAAAACAAAAATTTTACAAATAGTAAAAACGGTAAAATCGACCAAATCATAATGTTCTCTAAATTATAAAAATCGTCAAAATTAGAAAATTTAAAGATTTGTTGAATTTGACAATCGGGAAAAATAAAAATAAAAAAAATTTCAGAAATTAAACAATCGACAAAAAATTTAAAGTTTCGGAAAATTTCCGAAATTCGATAACAAAAAAAAATTTGTTTCAAAATAGTAAAAACTGTAAAATCGACAAAATCATAAAGTTCTCTTAATTAGGAAATCGTCAAAATTAGAAAATTGTAAGATTTGTTGAATTTGAAAATCGAGAAATATTAAAAAATTTCAGAAATTCAAAAATCGACAAAAAATTAAAATTTCGGAACATTTCCGAAATTTGAAGCAAAAAAAAAAATTTGTTCAAAATAGTAAATACTGTTTAAAATCACAAAGTTCTGCACTTGATAAAAAAAGGATATTTTTTCAAAATAGTAAAAACTGTTTAAACTGTAAAATCACAAAGTTCTCCAAGTTAAGAAATCGACAAAATTGGAGAACTGTAAAATTTGTTGAATAAAAATATCAAGAAAAATGCAAAAATTCCCAAAATTTAAAAATCAAACAACTTTAAAATTTCGGAAAATTTCCGAAATTTGATAAAAAAATTAAATTGTTTTCAAAAAAAGTAAAAACTGTGAAAACTGGAAAATCGCAATTTTCTTTAAATTAAGAAATCTACAAAATTGCAAAATGTAAATTTTGTTGAAATTAAATAAACCGAGAAAAATGCAAAAAATCCCAAAATTCAAAAATCGAAAAAATTTAAAATTTCGGAAAATTTCCGAAATTCGATAACAAAAGAAATTTGTTTTAAAATAGTAAAAACTGTAAAATCGACAAAATCCTAAAGTTCTCTAAATTAAGAAATCGTAAAAATTTGAAAATTAGAAGATTTGTTGAATTTGAAAAACGAGAAAAATTAAAAAATTTCCGAAATTGAAAAATCGACAAAATTTTAGATTTCGGAAAAGTTCCGAAATTCGATAACAAGAGAAATTTTTTTTACAATAGTAAAAACTGTAAATACTGTTAAATCGAAAAGTTTTCTAAATTAAGAAATCTTCATAATTGGAATATTGTAAATTTTGTTGAAATTAAAAAATCGAGAAATGTGCAAAAATTTCCGAAAATCGACAAAATTTAAAATTTTGAAAAATTTCCGAAAATTTGAAGAAAAGACAATTTTTTCAAAATAGTAAAAACTGTGAAATCGACCAAAACACAAAGTTCTCTCAATTAAAAAATCGACAACATTCGAATATTGTAAGATTTGTTGAATTTAAAAAATCGAAAAAAATTAAAAAATTTCAGAAATTTAAAAATTGAAAAAATTAAAAATTTCGTAAAAATTTCCGAAGTTTAATAAAGAAGACAATTTCTTAAAAATAGTAAGAACTGTATAATCGACAAAATTTCAAAGTTCTCTATATTAAGAAATCGACAACATTGGAATATTGTAAGATTTGTTGAATTTAAAAAATCGTGAAAAATTCAAAAATTCTTAAAATTCAAAAACCGAAAAAATTTTAAATTTCGCAAAATTTCCGATATTTGATAACAAGAGAAAAATAGAAAAAAATTAAAATTTTGGAACATTTCAAAATTTTGATACAAAAAAGAAAATTTTTTCAAAATAGTAAAAACTGTTTTAACTGTAAAATCACAAAGTTCTCCAAATTAAGAAATCGTCCAAATTGGAAAACTGTAAAATTTGTTTAACAAAACTACCAAGGAAAATGCAAAAATTCCCAAAATTCAAAAATCCAAAAAATTTGAAATTTCGGAATATTTCCAATATTAGATAATACAATTAAATTTTTTCAAAATAGTAAAAACAGTAAAAACTGTAAAAACTGTAAAAACTGTAAAATCGCAAGTTCTTTAAATTAAGAAATCCACAAAATTGGAAAATTGTAAATTTTGTTGATATTTAATAAGCCGAGAAAAATGCAAAAAAATAAAAATTTCGGAACATTTCCGATATTTGATACAAAAAAGAAAAGTATTTCAAAATAGTTAAAACTGTTTAAACTGTAAAGTCACAAAGTTCTCAAATTTAAGAAATCGACAAAATTGGAAAACTGTAAATTTTGTTGAAATTAAAAAATCGAGAAAAATGCAAAAATTCCCAAAATTCAAAAATCGAAAAAATTAAAATATCGGAAAATTTCCGAAATTTGATAGAAAAAGAAAATTTTTTAAAAATAGTAAAAACTGTAAAATCGACAAAATCATAAAGTTCTCTTAATTAAGAAATCGTAAAAATTTGAAAATCAGAAGATTTGTTGAATTTGAAAAACGAGAAAAATTAAAAAATTTCAGAAATTCAAAAATCGAAAAAATTTAAAATTTCGGAAAATTTTGAAGTTTAATAAAGAAGACAATTTCTTTCGACAACATTGGAAAATTTTAAAATTTGTTGAATTAAAAATATCAAGAAAATTAAAAAATTCACAATATTCAAAAATTGAAAAAATTTAAAATTTTGGATAAATTTTCGAAATTCGATAACAAAAGAAAGTTTTTCAAAATAGTAAAACTGTTTAAACTGTAAAATCGTAAAGTTCTCATAAATAAGAAATCTTGAAAATGGGAATATTGAAAATTTTGTTGAAATGAAAAAACCGAGAAAAATTAAAAAACCCCAAAACTCAAAAATCGAAAAAATTTTAAATTTCGGAAAATTTCCGAAATTTGAAATAAAAAAGAAAATTTTTTCACAAAAATTAAAACTGTAAAATCGACAAAATCATAAAGATCTCTTAATTAGGAAATCGTCAAATTTTGAAAATTGTAAGATTAGTTGAATTTAGAGAAAAATTTCAGAAATTCGAAAATCGACAAAAAATTAAAATTTCGGAACATTTTCGAAATTTGAGACAAAAAAAAATAATTTCTTCAAAATAGTAAAAACTGTTTAAACAGTAAAATCACAAACTTCTCCAAGTTAAGAAATCGACAAAATTGGAGAACTGTAAAATTTGTTGAAATAAAAAAATCGAGAAAAATGCAAAAATTCCCAGAATTTAAAAATCAAACAAATTTAAAATTTCGGAAAATTTCCGAAATTTGTTAAAAAAATTAAATTGTTTTAAAAAAAGTAAAAACTGTGAAAACTGGAAAATCGCAAAGTTCTTTAAATTAAGAAATCGCCAAAATTAGAAAATTGTAAGATTTGTTAAAATTTTAAATCGAGAAAAATTAAAAAAATTCAGATATTTAAAAGTCGACAAAAAATTAAAATTTTGGAACATTTCCGAAATTTGATACAAAAAAGAACATTTTTCAAAAAAATAAAAACTGTATAAGTTGTAAAATCACAAAGTTGTCCAAATTAAGAAATCGACAAAATTGGAAAATTGTAAATTTTGTTGAAATGAAAAAATCGAAAAAAATGCAAAAATTCTCAAAATTCAAAAATCTAAAAATTTTAAAATTTCGTAAAATTTCCGAAATTCGATAACAAAATAAATTTTTTTAAAAATAGTAAAGACAGTGAAAACTTAAAAATCGCAAAGCTCTTTAAATTAAGAAATCTACAAAATTTGAATCTTGTAAATTTTGATAAAATGAAAAAAATCGAGAAAAATGCAAAAATTTCTGAAATATTTAAGTCGACAAAATTTAAAATTTCGGAAAATTTCCGAAATTTGATAAAAAAAAGAAAATTTTTTCAAAATAGTAAAATCTGTGAAAACTGAAAAATCGCAAAGTTCTTTAAATTAATAAATCTTCAAAATTCGAATATTGAAAATTTTGTTGAAATAAAAAAATCGAGAAAAATTCAAAAAATCCCAAAATTCAAAAATCGAAATAAATAAAAATTTCCGAAATTTGATACAAAAAAAAAAATTTTTTCAAAATAGTTAAAACTGTTTAAACTGTAAAATCACAAAGTTCTCCAATTTAAGAAATCGCAAAATTGGAAAACTGTAAATTTTGTTGAAATTAAAAAATCGAGAAAAAATCAAAAATTCCCAAAAATGAATAATCTAAAAAAATTAAAATATCGGAAAATTTCCGAAATTTGCTAGAAAAAGAAAATTTTTTCAAAATAGTAAAAACTGTAAAATCGACAAAATAATAAAGTTCTCTAAATTAAGAAATCGCCAAAAATTAGAATATTGTAAGATTTGTTGAATTTGAAAATCGACTAAAATTACAAAATTTCAGAAATTCAAAAATCGAAAAAAATAAAAATTTCGGAACATTTCCGAAATTTGATACAAAAAAGAAAATTTTTTCAAAATAGTTAAAACTGTTTAAACTGTAAAATCACAAAGTTGTCCAAATTAAGAAATCGACAAAATTGGAAAATTGTAAAATTTGTTGAAATGAAAAAATCGAGAAAAATGCAAAAATTGTCAAAAATCAAAAATCGAAAATATTTAAAATTT
Organism: Drosophila immigrans; assembly: GCA_963583835.1. Classification (NCBI taxonomy): domain Eukaryota; kingdom Metazoa; phylum Arthropoda; class Insecta; order Diptera; family Drosophilidae; genus Drosophila; species Drosophila immigrans. The sequence continues at coordinate 333,964 of CAUZWO010000048.1, forward strand.
CGAAAATTTCCGAAATTTGATACAAAAAAGAAAAGTTTTTCAAAATGGTAAAAACTGTTTAAACTGTAAAATCACAAAGTTGTCCAAATTAAGAAATCGACAAAATTGGAAAATTGTAAATTTTGTTGAAATTAAATAAACCGAAAAAAATGCAAAAAATCCCAAAATTCAAAAATCGACTAAATTTAAAATTTTGGAAAATATCCGAAATTTGATGAAAAAAGACAATTTTTTCAAAATAGTAAAAACTAATTAAACTGTAAAATCGTAAAGTTCTCTAAATAAAGAAATAGACAAAATTGAAATATTGTAAATTTTGTTGAAATGAAAAAATCGAGAAATGTGCAAAAATTTCCAAAAATCGACAAAATTTAAAATTTTGCAAAATTTCCGAAAATTTGAAAAAAAGAAACAATTTTTTTAAAATAGTGAAAACTGTAAAATCGACAAAATCCTAAAGTTCCCTAAATTTAGAAATTAGAAAACTGAAAGATTTGTTGAATTTGAAAATCGAGAAAAATTTAAAAATTTCAGAAATTGAAAAATCTACAAAAAAATAAAACTTCGGAACATTTCCGAAATTTGATGCAAAAAAGAAAATTTTTTCAAAATAATAATGACAGTAAAATCGACAAAATCACAAAGTTCTCTAAATTAAGAAATCGACAACATTGGTATATTGAAAGATTTGTTGAATTTAAAAAATCGAGAAAAATTCAACAATTCTCAAAAATCGAAAAAATTTTAAATTTCGGAAAATTTCCGCAATTTGATAACAAGAGAAATTTTTTTCAAAATAGTAAAAACTGTAAAAACTGAAAAATCGCAAAGTTCTTTAAATTAGAAATGTACAAAATTGGAAAATTGTAAATTTTGTTGAAATGAAAAAATCGAAAAAAATTAAAAAATTCTCAAAAATAAAAAAATCAAAATAATTTAAAATTTCGAAAATTTCCGAAATTTGATACAAAAAAGAAAATTTTTTCAAAATGGTAAAAACTGTTTAAACTGTAAAATAACAAAGTTGTCCAAATTAAGAAATCGACAAAACTGTAAATTTTGTTGAAATTAAATAAACCGAGAAAAATGCAAAAAATCCCTAAATTCAAAAATTGAAAAAAATTCGGAAAGTTTCCGAAATTCGATAACAAAAAAAAATTTGTTTCAAAATAGTAAAAACTGTAAAAATCGACAAAATCATAAAGTTCTCTTAATTAAGAAATCGTAAAAATTTTAAAATTAAAGATTTGTTGAATTTGAAAAACGAGAAAAATTAAAAAATTTCAGAAATTCAAAAATCGAAAAAATTTAAAATTTCGGAAAATTTCCGAAGTTTAATAAAGAAGACAATTTCTTCAAAGTAGTAAAAACTGTATAATCGACGAAATTACAAAGTTCTCTAAATTTGGAAATCGACAACTTTGGAATATTGTATTTATTGTATTTAAAAAATTGAGAAAAATGCAAAAATTCTCAAAAATCAAAAAATTGAAAAAATTTGAAATTTCGAAATCCGAAATTTGATAACAAGAAACATTTTTTTCAAAATAGTAAAAACTGTAAAAACTGAAAAATCGCAAAGTTCTTTAAATTAAGTTATCTACAAAATTGGAATATTGTAAATTTTGTTGAAATTCAAAAATTGAGCAAAATGCTAAAATTTCCAAAATTTAAAAATGGACAAAATTTTAGATTTCGGAAAATTTCCGAAATTTGACGAAAAAAAGAAAAAAATTTCAAAATAGTAAAAACTGTTTAAACTCTAAAATCGGAAAATTCTCTAAATTAGAAATCTTCAAAATTGGAATATTGTAAATTTTGTTGAAATGAAAAAATCAAATGAAATGCAAAATTTCCCAAAATTCAAAAATCTAAAAAATTTAATTTCGGAAAATATCCGAAATTTGATAAAATAAAAAAAAAAATTTTTACAAATAGTAAAAACGGTAAAATCGACCAAATCATAATGTTCTCTAAATTATAAAAATCGTCAAAATTAGAAAATTTAAAGATTTGTTGAATTTGACAATCGCGAAAAATAAAAATAAAAAAAAATTTCAGAAATTAAACAATCGACAAAAAATTTAAAGTTTCGGAAAATTTCCGAAATTCGATAACAAAAAAAAAATTGTTTCAAAATAGTAAAAACTGTAAAATCGACAAAATCACAAAGTTCTCCAATTTAAGAAATCGACAAAATTGGAAAACTGTAAATTTTGTTGAAATTAAAAAATCGAGAAAAATGCAAAAATTCCCAAAAATGAATAATGTAAAAAAATTAAAATATCGGAAAATTTCCGAAATTTGCTAGAAAAAGAAAATTTTTTCAAAATAGTAAAAACTGTAAAATCGACAAAATCATAAAGTTCTCTAAATAAAGAAATCGCCAAAATTAGAAAATTGTAAGATTTGTTGAATTTGAAAATCGAGAAATATTAAAAAATTTCAGAAATTCAAAAATCGACAAAAAATTAAAATTTCGGAACATTTCCGAAATTTGAAACAAAAAAAAAAAAATTGTTCAAAATAGTAAATACTGTTTAAAATCACAAAGTTCTGCACTTGATAAAAAAGGGATATTTTTTCAAAATAGTAAAAACTGTTTAAACAGTAAAATCACAAAGTTCTCCAAGTTAAGAAATCGACAAAATTGGAGAACTGTAAAATTTGTTGAATTAAAATTTCAAGAAAAATGCAAAAATTCCCAAAATTTAAAAATCAAACAAATTTAAAATTTCGGAAAATTTCCGAAATTTGATAAAAAAATTAAATTGTTTTCAAAAAAGTAAAAACTGTGAAAACTGGAAAATCGAAATTTTCTTTAAATTAAGAAATCTACAAAATTGCAAAATGTAAATTTTGTTGAAATTAAATAAACCGAGAAAAATGCAAAAAATCCCAAAATTCAAAAATCGAAAAAATTTAAATTTTCGGAAAATTTCCGAAATTCGATAACAAAAGAAATTTGTTTCAAAATAGTAAAAACTGTAAAATCGACAAAATCCTAAAGTTCTCTAAATTAAGAAATCGTAAAAATTTGAAAATTAGAAGATTTGTTGAATTTGAAAAACGAGAAAAATTAAAAAATTTCCGAAATTGAAAAATCGACAAAATTTTAGATTTCGGAAAAGTTCCGAAATTCTATAACAAGAGAAATTTTTTTTAAAATAGTAAAAACTGTAAATACTGTTAAATCGAAAAGTTTTCTAAATTAAGAAATCTTCATAATTGGAATATTGTAAATTTTGTTGAAATTAAAAAATCGAGAAATGTGCAAAAATTTCCGAAAATCGACAAAATTTAAAATTTTGAAAAATTTCCGAAAATTTGAAGAAAAGACAATTTTTTCAAAATAGTAAAAACTGTGAAATCGACCAAAACACAAAGTTCTCTCAATTAAAAAATCGACAACATTCGAATATTGTAAGATTTGTTGAATTTAAAAAATCGAAAAAAATTAAAAAATTTCAGAAATTTAAAAATTGAAAAAATTAAAAATTTCGTAAAAATTTCCGAAGTTTAATAAAGAAGACAATTTCTTAAAAATAGTAAGAACTGTATAATCGACAAAATTTCAAAGTTCTCTAAATTTAGAAATCGACAACATTGGAAAATTGTAAAATTTGTTGAATTAAAAATATCAAGAAAAATGCAAAATTTCCCAAAATTCAAAAATCGAAAAAAATTAAAATATTCGGAAAACTTCCGAAATTTGATAAAAAAAAGAAAATTTTTCGTTATAGTAAAAACTGTGAAAACTGGAAAATCGCAAAGTTCTTTAAACTAAGAAATCTTCAATAATTGGAATATTGTAAATTTTGTTGAAATGAAAAAAAAAACAAAGAAATGCAAAAATTTCCGAAATTAAAAAATCGAGAAAATTTAAAATTTCGGAAAATTTTCGAAATTTGATAACAAAAGAAAATTTTTTCAAAATAGTAAAAACTGTAAAATCGACAAAATCCTAAAGTTCTCTAAATTAAGAAGTCGTCAAAATTAGAAAACTGTAAGATTTGTTGAATTTGAAAATCGAGAAAAATTTAAAAATTTCAGAAATTCAAAAATCGAAAAAATGTTAAATTTTGGAAAATTTCCGAAATTTGATAACAAGAGACATTTTTTTCAAAATAGTAAAAACTGTAAAAACTGAAAAATCGCAAAGTTCTTTAAATTAAGTTATCTACAAAATTGGAATATTGTAAATTTTGTTGAAATTAAAAAATTGAGAAAAATGCTAAAATTTTCGAAATTTAAAAATGGACAAAATTTTAGATTTCGCAAAATTTACGAAATTTGACGAAAAAAAGAAAATTTTTTCAAAATACTAAAAAACTGTTTAAACTGTAAAATCGTAAAGTTCTCTAAATTAAGAAATCTTGAAAATGGGAATATTGAAAATTTTGTTGAAATGAAAAAACCGAGAAAAATGCAAAAAACCCCAAAATTTAAAAATCGAAAAAATTTCCGAAATTTGAAATAAAAAAAGAAAATTTTTTCATAAAAATTATGTTGGAATTTGGTCCAACGATCAGATCGCAGTAGTGCGAGTGAAAAAACGAGAGTTGATATCGTGGAAATAATATTAAATGTTTATTCGACAGTCAATTCAGATGCTGCGTTCATTCAACTTAAAGACTCAAAGCGAACTCTTTTTTACATCGCAATATTCTATGTATATGATGAAATTCAACACAAGGATGCCATATCATTTTATGCTTAACTTAGAGTTGCCAGATTATCATTTTGTTTCTTACGTTAATTCGTTAATTTCAAACACACCCCCTCAAAATGGTAATCTTAAATACTTATCAATCCTAATGATGAACTACATTCATTGTGCTTTTGGCCGCCTAGGCCTTTCGTTAGAACATCTGCGGGCATATGCTCTGTCTGCATATACTCCACAGAAATATCGCCACTCTTATGCATCTCCTGGATAAAGTGGTGCCGCACGTCTATGTGTTTTGTGCGAGGATGGAATCCAAAACCTTTGACTAAGTGCTGAGCGCTTTGATTGTCATTGCAGATGCTCACGCACTTACACCTTAGGCCAATCCTGTTTAAAAGAGCTTTCAAGTATAAAGCCTCTCTCACTGCCTCGGACATGACCAAATACTCCGATTCTGTGCTCGATAATGCGACAGTACGTTGCTTGCGCGCCTCCCAACTTATGGCGGCGCCTGCCAATACAAATGCTTGACCGGAGTAGGAACGTCGATCTGTCAAGTTTCCTCCCCAATCAGCGTCGACCACACCATATAGACTATCTCCCGTCTGCTTGAAGAGAAGTCCAACCGTCTTTGTACCGCTTAGGTACCGAAGGATGCGTTTCGCTGCTTTCCAGTGTTCGATCGTGTAACATGAGTTGAATTGACTCATCAAATTAACCGCATATGCTATATCTGGTCGTGATGTAACTGCAAGAAACATTAAAGATCCAATTAAGTTTTGATAAGAATACTTTTTCATTTCGGCTTCGCTTGGATGCTCTGGTTTTCGCAATGTTGACTTTGATTCGATGGGTGTTATCGCCGGTTTACAATCACTCATTTCAAATCTCTTTAGTACAGCGTTTATATACTTTTCTTGAGAAATGAAAACTTGACGCTTCCTCTTGTCCTGTTTGAATTCGATCCCCAAACACGTTTTTACTGCGCCGAAATCCTTCATCTTAAATGCCTTGTTGAGATGTTTCTTCGTTTGCTGTAACCATTCTGGATGATTTGAGGCGAGTAGCAAATCGTCCACGTAGATCGTGACTATTAGAAGTTTTTCGTTTTGTCGTTTAACAAATAAACATGGATCCTGCTCAGTTGGTTCTAGTCCTATTTCCTGTAGATTCTTTGTAAGTTTACAATACCAACGTAATCCAGATTGCCGTAGTCCATAGAGTGCTCGCTTTAATAAGCACACTGGGTCTCGAATTACTTCTAAGGCTTTTCGCCACTCATTAGCTGCTTCCACGTACTCATAGTCAGGACGTTGTTGTTTAGATCCGATTGGGTCACCAGACTTCAGCTTTTCCATAAACTCATTGAAGTTCTCCGGGATGTTCATGTAAACTTTCTCTTCCAGCTCTCCGTTAAGGTATGCTGTGACTACGTCCATTTGGTGAATTTCCATATCAAATTCTGCTGATAAAGCAGCTAACAATCTTACGGACGTGAATCGCGCCACAGGCGAATAAGTTTCATGAAAATCCTCTCCGGGCTTCTGCGCATAACCTTTTGCGACTAAGCGGGCCTTCTTCTTGCCTGATACGCTGCCATCATCTTTTGTTTGGAAAACCATCTTGTTACCAATTACTTTGCGTTCCTTTGGTCGTTCTACAATTTGCCAGGTCTTGTTGAGAATTTGTGCCATGAATTCGTCTTCCATAGCTCTTATCCAGTTATCAGCATTGTCACTATTTTGTGCTTCTGTAATAGTCAAAGGATCATTTAGTGTTGCAACGAATGCCATTTCGCACTCTTCAAATGCATCCTCGAATGATGCTTCATTTACATCCTGGTTTTCTTGACTATTTTCGCGAACCTCGACTCTTGGCTGATAGGTCTTGCGGGGTCTTCCGCGCTGACCAGTCCTTATCATCTTGGGACGTCCTCTACCATGTCTCACCGGCTGAATTGCCTCTTCGGCTGTGCCTTCGTCACTCGATGAACTGTCTTCCGGTTCATTTGCGATACTGTCCAGCTGCATATCGATGCAATCTTCTGGTTCATCATAGAACTCGCCAAATGCACTCTTGAATCCATAAACATTCATGAATTTGACGTCATTGCTGATAATAATCGTGCGTCGCGAGGGGGAATACAATCGATAGGCTTTCGATTCTGTAGCATATCCCAATCTTCTGACCGCGACTCGAATTTTCCTTTGTTCTTTCCTTTTATCAACGCGTAGGCCTTTGTAGCAAATGTCCGCATGTATGCCACTGTCGGGACTTTTGCAGTCCAGTAAGTATATGGCAGGTCTCCAGATAACGCTTTGGTAGGACATCTATTCCGGATATACGATGCCGTGTTAATCGCTTCCGCCCAGAACGAAGGTGGGGCTCCTGATTGTTTCATCATACATCTGGCCATCTCTACTAATGTCCTGTTTAGTCTTTCAGCTATACCGTTTTGTTGCGGCGTATAAGGAGCAGTCAACCGGCGGCCAATACCATGCTTCTTCAAGTAATCGTCGAAATGTTTGTTTCGAAATTCCGTGCCATTATCGGATTGCAGATTCTTGATTTTGTGGCCTGTAAGATTCTCAGCAGAAGATTTATAAGATTTAAATACTTCGAATACTTCTGATTTTTGCTTCAGAAAATAAATCGAACAATAACGAGAATAATCATCTATAAACGTTACGAAATACTTATATCCGCTTAACGATTGGGTTCGCATTGGTCCACACACATCACTGTGGACTATTTCCAGTGGCTGCTTCGACCTCTTTTCCTTCGCGCTCTTGTACTGGTTACTGTCTGCTTTTCGCTTATGCAAATCTCACACTTCGACATCTTTGCGTTCTCTCCAATGACCATTCCATGCACCTTCCCAGTCTTTGACATGCCCCTTAGATCACATTCATTTAAATGGCCCATACGGCTATGCCAGATATTCAAATCACTTTCTTTGTTATTTATATTGTTCGCTTGATGTTCTTCGGCATTCAAATAATACAGGTTTCCATATCTTTTTGCACGAAGCCCCACTTCTTTATTATTTTTCATAATAACTGCTTCATTTTTACGAAAATGCACTTCATAACCTTTGTCAGTGATTTGGGAAACCGACAGCAGATTTTGCCGTAGTTCAGATACATACAAGACTTTTCTCAATATAATCTCATGGTTCTTTTGCTTCTCTTTAACTTCGATATTTACGTCGCCGACAGCTTTCACCGTTGCTGTATTGTTATTCGCCAAATGCAATGTTTTCACGGTTTCTTCAACGTTCTCGAACATATTTTTATTAGAGCTCATGTGTGCCGTACAACCGCTGTCGAGGCACCACATATTACTTTTTCCTTCTATGTTGTATGTATTTTCACATACATTAAGTGCTTCCTTTTTAATATGTGCTTTACTTTCGTTTTGCCCGTTCTTCTCATTCGGTTTCGATTTACTTCGACAGTCGCGCGCGAGATGACCGATTTTATTGCATGTATAACATTTTCTCATTTCTCTTTGGTCTCTTTCTGCTTTACCTCCGCCTTTTCGGCGATTTGCATACAACGCACTTTGTTCTTCGCGTTCACTTTTTCCTTTACGCGCTTCTGATTCTTCTAATACTTTAACACGCAGAATATCGGGGTTTGGCAATTCATCACGTGTTTCTATTGCGCATCGAAATGTTTCATAGGAATCCGGCAAACTATATAACAGAAGAATCGCGAGTAGATCGTCGCCAATGGCTACACCAATTTCCTTCAATTTCTTTACAGCATCAAAGAAATCATTTATATGTTGTCGCGCGTCGCTACCTTCAGTCATACGGGACAAAGCCACACGTTTGAGCAAACTGGCTTTACGCACTGGTCCCTTGGATTGAAACGTTTCCTGCAGTTTCAACCAATATTCTCTTGCCGATTCACAGTTTTCGATTAAGGCCAATTCAGATGGACTGATTGACAATAGGATGTCTGCACGAGCTTTCTCATCTTGCTTTTTCCAAGCTGCTTGCTCAGCCTCCGCCTCTGGGCACAATTTTGAGCCGTTTACATATGCCCATAGATCGCTCTTCACGAGTATGGCACTCATCTGCAATTTCCACGTGTCATAGTTATCCGCGTTTAGCGGCTCTATTTTAATGAACGCACTTGCCATTTTTCACGGCCTTTTGTTCACAGCACTTTCTGTCTAATTCACTTGCACTAGGGATACTGGGCCCATAACCTGTTGGAATTTGGTCCAACGATCAGATCGCAGTAGTGCGAGTGAAAAAGCGAGAGTTGATATCGTGGAAATAATATTAAATGTTTATTCGACAGTCAATTCAGATGCTGCGTTCATTCAACTTGAAGACTCAAAGCGAACTCTTTTACACATCGCAATATTCTATGTATATGATGAAATTCAACACAAGGATGCCATATCATTTTATGCTTAACTTAGAGTTGCCAGATTATCATTTTGTTTCTTACGTTAATTCGTTAATTTCAAACAAATTCGATAACAAAAGAAATTGTTTTCAAAATAGTAAAAACTGTGAAAACTGAAAAATCCCAAAGTTCTTTAAATTAGGAAATCTACAAAATTGGAATATTGTAAATTTTGTTGAAATGAAAAAATCCAACAAAATGCAAAAATTTCCGAAATTTAAAAATCGAAAAAATTTAAAATTTTGGAAAATTTTCGAAATTTGATAAAAAAATACATTTTTTTTCAAAATAGTAACAACTGTTTAATCTGTGAAAATGCTAAATTTTCTTAATAAAGAAATAGAAAAAATTGGAATATTGTAAATTTTGTTGAAATGAAAAAATCGAGAAAAATTTAAAAATTTCAGAAATTCAAAAATCGACAAAAAATTCAAATTTTGGAACATTTCCGAAATTTGATACAAAAAAGAAAATTGTTTCATAATAATAAAGACTGTAAAATCCACAAAATCACAAAGTTCTCTATATTAAGAAATCGACAACATTGGAATATTGTAAGATTTGTTGAATTTAAAAAATCGTGAAAAATTCAAAAATTCTCAAAATTCAAAAATCGAAAAAATTTTAAATTTCGCAAAATTTCCGATATTTGATAACAAGAGAAATTTTTTTCAAAACAGTAAAAACTGAAAAATCGCAAAGTTCTTTAAATTAAGATATCTACAGAATTGGAATATTGTAAATTTTGTTAAAATTAAAAAATCGACAAAATTTAAAATTTTGCAAAATTTCCGAAAATTTGAAGAAAAGACAATTTTTTCAAAATAGTAAAAACTGTAAAATCGACAAAAACACAAAGTTCTCTCAATTAAAAAATCGACAAAATTGGAATATTGTAAGATTTGTTGAATTAAAAAATCGAAAAAAAATTAAAAAATTTCAGAAATTTAAAAATTGAAAAAAATAAAAATTTCGGAAAATTTCCGAAGCTAAATAAAGAAGACAATTTCTTAAAAATAGTAAAAACTGTATAATAGACAAAATTACAAAGTTCTCTAAATTTAGAAATCGACAACATTGGAAAATTGTAAAATTTGTTGAATTAAAAATATCAAGAAAAATGCAAAAATTCCCAAAATTCAAAAATCGAAAAAAATTAAAATATTCGGAAAACTTCTGAAATTTGATAATAAAAAGAAAATTTTTCGTTATATTAAAAACTGTGAAAACTGTAAAATCGCAATGTTCTCTAAACTAAGAAATCTACAAAATTTGAATATTGTAAATTTTGTTGAAATGAAAAAAAAACAAAGAAATGCAAAAATTTCCGAAATTCAAAAATCAAGAAAATTTAAAATTTCGGAAATTTTTGAAATTTGATAAAAAAAGAAAATTTTTTAAAAATAGCAAGAGCTGTGAAAACTGGACAATCGCAAAGTTCTCTAAATTAAGAAATCTTCATAATTTGAATATTGAAAATGTTGTTGAAATGAAAAAACCGAAAAAATGCAAAAATTCCCAAAATTCAAAAATCGAAAAAAATTTAAATTTCGGAAAATTTCCGAGATTTGAAACAAAAAAAGAAAATTTTTTCAAAATGGAAAAAACTGTTCAAACTGTAAAATCACAAAGTTCTGCATATTAAGAAATCGACAAAATTGGAAAATTGTAAAATTTGTTGAAATGAAAAAATCGAGAAAAATGCAAAAATTCTCAAATTCCAAAAATCTGAAAAATTTAAAATTTCGGAAAATTTCCGAAATTCGATAGCAAAAGAAATTGTTTTCAAAATAGTAAAAACTGTGATAACTTAAAAGTCCCAAAAAAAAGAAAATTTTTTCAAAATAGTAAAAACTGTAAAATCGACAAAAACGCAAAGTTCTCTCAATTAAAAAATTGACAACATTGGAATATTGTAAGATTTGTTGAGTTTAAAAAATCGAGAATAATTAAAAATTTTCAGAAATTTAAAAATTTAAAATATTGGAAAATTTTCGAAATTTGATAACAAAAGAAATTTTTTTTAAAATAGTAAAAACTGTGAAAACAGTAAAATCGCAAAGTTCTCTAAATTAAGAAATCGTCAAAATTAGAAAATTACAAGTTTTGGTTGAATTTGAAAATCGAGAAAAATTAAAAAATTTCAGAAATTCATAAATCGACAAAAAATTAAAATTTCGGAACATTTCCGAAATTTGAAACAAAAAAAGAAAATTTTTTCAAAATAGTAAAAACTGTTTAAACTGTAAAAACACAAAGTTCTTCAAATTAAGAAATCGACAAAATTGGAAAACAGTAAAATTTTTTGAATAAAAATATCAAGAAAATTGCAAAAATTCCCAAAATTCATAAATCGAATAAATTTCAAATTTCGAAAAAATTTCCGAAATTTGATAAAAAAAAAGAACATTTTTTCAGAATAGTAAAAACTGTAAAATTTGTTGAATTTGAAAATCGAGAAAAATTAAAAAATTTTAGAAATTCAAAAATCGACAAAAAATTAAAATTTCTGAAAATTTCCGAAATTTGAAAACAAAAGAAAATTTTTTAAAAATAGTAAAAACTGTAAAAATTGTTAAATCGCAAAGTTCTCTAAATCAAGAAATCTTGGAAATAGGAAAATTGTAAATTTTGTTGAAATGAAAAAATCAAGAAAAATTCAAAAATTCTCAAAAATCAAAAATCGAAAAAATTTAAAATTTGGAAAAATTTCCGAAATTCGATAAAAAAAGAAAATTTTGTCAAAATAGCAAAAACTGTAAAATCGACAAAATCATAAAGTTCTCTAAATTAAGAAATCGTCAAAATTAGAAAATTGCAAGTTTTGGTTGAATTTGAAAATCAAGAAAAATTAAAAAATTTCAGAAATTCGATAACAAAACAAATTGTTGTCAAAATAGAAAAAAACTGTGAAATCTGTAAAATCGCAAAGTTCTCTAGACTAAGAAATCAACAAAATTGGAATATTGTAAATTTTGTTGGAATGAAAAAATCCAAAGAAATGCAAAAATTTCCGAAATTAAAAAATCCAAAATATTTAAAATTTCGGAAAATCTTTGAAATTTTATAAGAAAAAGAAAATTTTTTACAAATAGTAAAAACTGTAAAATCGATCAAATCATAATGTTCTCTAAATTAAGAAATCGTCAAAATTAGAAAATTTAAAGATTTGTTGAATTTGAAAATCGGGAAAAAATAAAATATTTTTTAGAAATTAAAAAATCGACAAAAAATTAAAATGTCCGCAAATATCCGAAATTTGAAAAAAAAGGATATTTTTTTCAAAATAGTAAAAACTGTTTAATCCGTAAAATCACAAAGTTCTCCAAGTAAAGAAATCGCCAAAAATTGGAAAATTGTAAAATTTGTTGAAATAAAAAAATCGAGAAAAATGCGAAAGTTCTCAAAAATCAAAAATCGAAAAAATTTAAAATTTGGGAAAATTTCCGAAATTCGATAAAAAAAGAAAATTTTTTCAAAATAGTAAAAACTGTAAAATCGACAAAATCATAAAGTTCTCTAAATTAAGAAATCATAAAAATTAGAAAACTGTAAGATTTGTTGAATTTGAAAATCGAGAAAAAATTTCAGAAATTCAAAAATCGACAAAAAATTAAAATTTCGTTACATTTCCAAAATTTGATACAAAAAATCATTTTTTTTCAAAATAGTAATAAGTGTTTAAGCTGTAAAATCGCAAAGTTCTCTAAATTAAGAAATCTACAAAATTGGAAATCTTCATAATTGGAATATTGTAAATTTTGTTGAAATTAAAAAATCGAGAAATATGCAAAAAGTTCCGAAAATCGACAAAATTTAAAATTTTTCAAACTTTCCGAAAATTTGAAGAAAAGACAATTTTTTCAAAATAGTAAAAACTGTAAAATCGACAAAAACACAAAATTCTCTCAATTAAAAAATCGACAACATTGGAATATTGTAAGATTTGTTGAATTTAAAAAATCGAAAAAAATTAAAAAATTTCAGAAATTTAAAAATTGAAAAAATTAAAAATTTCGGAAAATTTCCGAAGTTTAATAAAGAAGACAATTTCTTAAAAATAGTAAAAACTGTATAATCGACAAAATTACAAAGTTCTCTATATTAAGAAATCGACAACATTGGAAAATTGTAAAATTTGTTGAATTAAAAATATCAAGAAAAATGCAAAAATTCCCAAAATTCAAAAATCGAAAAAATTAAAATATTCCAAAAACTTCCGAAATTTGATAATAAAAAAAAAAATTTCGTTATAGTAAAAACTGTGAAAACTGGAAAATCGCAAAGTTCTTTAAATTAAGAAATCTTCAAAAATTGGAATATTGTAAATTTTGTTGAAATGAAAAAAAACAAAGAAATGCAAAAATTTTCGAAATTAAAAAATCGAGTAAATTTAAAATTTCGGAAAATTTTCCAAATTTAATAAAAAAAGAAATTTTTTTCAAAACAGTAAAAACTGTAAAATCGACAAAATCCTAAAGTTCTCTAAATTAAGAAGTCGTCAAAATTAGAAAACTGTAAGATTTGTTGAATTTGAAAATCGATAAAAATTTAAAAATTTCAGAAATTCAAAAATCGACTAAAAATTCAAATTTCGGAACATTTCCGAAATTTGATACAAAAAAGAAAATTTTTTCAACATAGTAAAAACTGTTTAAACTGTAAAATCGCAAAGTTCTCTAAATAAGAAATCTTCAAAATTGGAAAATTGTAAAATTTGTTGAATTAAAAATATCAAGAAAAATGCAAAAATTCCCAAAATGCAAAAATCGAAAAAATTTAAAATATCGAAAAATTTCCGAAACTTGATAAAAAAGGATATTTTTTAAAAATAGTAAAAACTGTTTAAACTGTAAAATCACAAAGTTCTCTAAATTAAGAAATCTAAAAAATTGGAAAATTGTAAATATTATTATTATATTATAGTAAAAACTGTTTAAACTGTAAAATCACAAAGTTCTCCAAGTTAAGAAATCGCCAAAAATTGGAAAATTGTAGAATTTGTTGAAATAAAAAAATCGAGAAAAATGAAAAAATTCTCAAAATCTAAAAATCGGAAAAAATTAAAATTTCGGAAAAATTTCCAAATTCGATAACAAAAGAAATTGTTTTCAAAATAGTAAAAACTGTGAAAACTGAAAAATCCCAAAGTTCTTTAAATTAGGAAATCTACAAAATTGGTATATTGTAAATTTTGTTGAAATGGAAAAATCCAACAAAATGCAAAAGTTTCCGAAATTTAAAAATCGAAAAAATTAAAAATTTCGGAAAATTTTCGAAATTTGATAAAAAAAGACATTTTTTTTCAGAATAGTAAAAACTATTTAAACTGTGAAAACGCAAAGTTTTCTAAATAAAGAAATAGGAAAAATTGAAATATTGTAAATTTTGTTGAAATTAAAAAATCGAGAAAAATTCAAAAATTTCCGAAAATCGACAAAATTTAAAATTTTGCAAAAATTTCCGAAAATTTAAAATTTTGCAAAAATTTCCGAAAATTTAATAAAAAAAGAAAATTTTTCAAAATAGTAAAAACTGTAAAATCGACAAAATTGAAAAATTCTCTAAATTTGGAAATCGACAACATTGGAAAATTGTAAAAATTGTTGAATTAAGAATATCAAGAAAAATGCAAAAATTCACAAAATTCAAAAACCAAAAAAAATTTTAGATTTCGGAAAATTTCCGAAATTCGATAACAACAGAAATTTTTTTTAAAATAGTAAAAACTGTAAAAACTGTAAAATCGAAAAGTTTTCTAAATTAAGAAATCTTCATAAATGGAATGTTGTAAATTTTGTTGAAATTCAAAAATCGAGAAATATGCAAAAATGTCCGAAAATCGACAAAATTTAAAATTTTTCAAAATTTCCGAAAATTTGAAGAAAAGACAATTTTTTCAAAATAGTAAAAACTGTAAAATCGACAAAAACACAAAGTTTTCTCAATTAAAAAATCGACAAAATTGGAATATTGTAAGATTTGTTGAATTTAAAAAATCGCGAAAAATTAAAAATTTCAGAAATTCAAAAATCGGCAAGAAATTAAAATTTCGGAAAATTTCCGAAATTTGATACAAAAAAGAAAATTTGTTCAAAATGGTAAAAACTGTTAAAACTGTAAAATCACAAAAGTTGTCCAAATTAAGAAATCGACAAAATAGGAAAATTGTAAAATTTGTTGAAATAAAAAAATCGAGAAAAATGCAAAAATTCTCAAAAATCAAAAATCGAAAAAAAATTTAAAATTTCGGAAAATTTTCGAAATTTGATAACAAAAGAAATTGTTGTCAAAATAGTAAAAACTGAGAAAACTGTAAAATCGCAATGTTCTCTAAACTAAGAAATCTACAAAATTGGAATATTGTAAATTTTGTTGAAATGAAAAAAAACAAAGAAATGCAAAAATTTCCGAAATTCAAAAATCAAGAAAATTTAAAATTTCGGAAATTTTTGAAATTTGATAAAAAAAGAAAATTTTTTCAAAATAGCAAAAACTGTGAAAACTGGACAATCACAAAAGTTGTTCAAATTAAGAAATCGACAAAATAGGAAAATTGTAAAATTTGTTGAAATGAAATGAAAAAACCGAGAAAATGCAAAAATTCCCTAAATTCAAAAATCGAAAAAATTTTAAATTTCGGAAAATTCCGAAATTTGAAACAAAAAAAGAAAATGTTTTCAAAATGGTAAAAACTGTTCAAACTGCAAAATCACAAAGTTCTGCATATTAAGAAATCGACAAAATTGGAAAATTGTAAGATTTGTTGAAATGAAAAAATCGAGAAAAATGCAAAAATTCTCAAAATCCAAAAATCTGAAAAATTTAAAATTTCGGAATATTTCCGAAATTCGATAACAAAAGAAATGGTTCTCAAAATAGTTAAAACTGTGAAAACTTAAAAGTCCCAAAAAAAAGAAAATTTTTTCAAAATAGTAAAAACTGTAAAATCGACAAAAACGCAAAGTTCTCTCAATTAAAAAATCGACAACATTGGAATATTGTAAGATTTGTTGAGTTTAAAAAATCGAGAAAAATTAAAAATTTTCAGAAATTTAAAAATTTAAAAAATTTAAAATATTGGAAAATTTTCGAAATTTGATAACAAAAGACATTTTTTTTAAAATAGTAAAAACTGTGAAAACAGTAAAATCGCAAAGTTCTCTAAATTAAGAAATCTTGAAAATGGGAATATTGAAAATTTTGTTGAAATTAAAAAACCGAGAAAAATGCAAAAAATCCCAAAATTCAAAAATCGACAAAATTTTAAATATCGGAAAATTTTCGAAATTAGATAAAAAAATTTAATTTTTTAAAAATAGTAAAAACTGTAAAATCGACAAAATCATAAAGTTCTCTAAATTAAGAAATCGTCAAAATTAGAAAATCACAAGTTTTGGTTGAATTTGAAAATCGAGAAAAATTAAAAAATTTCAGAAATTCATAAATCGACAAAAAATTAAAATTTCAGAACATTTCCGAAATTTGAAACAAAAAAAGAAAATTTTTTCAAAATAGTATAAACTGTTTAAACTGTAAAATCACAAACTTCTGCATATTTAGAAATCGACAAAATTGAAATTTGTAAATTTTGTTGAAATTAAAAAATCGAGAAATATGCAAAAAATCCCAAAATTCAAAAATCGACAAAATTTTAAATTTCGGAAAATTTCCGAAATTTGATAAAAAAAAAGAAAATTTTTTCATAAAAATTAAAACTGTAAAATCGACAAAATCATAAAGTTCTCTTAATTAGGAAATCGTCAAAATTTGAAAATTGTAAAATTTGTTGAATTTGAAAATCAAGAAAAATTAAAAAATTTCAGAAATTCAAAAATCGACAAAAAATTAAAATTTCAGAACATTTCTGAAATTTTAAACAAAAAAAGAAAATGTTTTCAAAATAGTAAAAACTGTTTAAACTGTAAAATCACAAAGTTCTGCATATTAAGAAATCGACAAAATTGAAATATTGTAAGTTTTGTTGAAATTAAAAAATCGAGAAATATGCAAAAAATCCCAAAATTCAAAAATCGACAAAATTTTAAATTTCGGAAAATTTCCGAAATTTGATAAAAAAAGAAAATTTTTTAAAAATAGTAAAAACTGTAAAAATTGTACAATCGCAAAGTTCTCTAAATCAAGAAATCTGAAAAATTGGAAAATTGTAAATTTTAATGAAATGAAAAAATCGAGAAAAATTCAAAAATTCTCAAAATTCAAAAATTGAAAAATTTTAAAATTTCGGAATATTTCCGAAATTCGATAACAAAAGAAATTTTTTTCAAAATAGTAAAGACTGTGAAAACTTAAAAATCGCAAAGAAATCTGCAAAATTTGAATATTGTAAATTTTTTTGAAATGAAAAAATCGAGAAAAATGCAAAAATTTCTGAAATTTGTAAATCGACAAAATTTAAAATTTCGGAAAATTTCCGAAATTTGATAAAAAAAGACAATTTTTTTAAAATAGCAAAAACTGTTTAAACTGTAAATCGTAAAGTTCTCTAAATAAAGAAATAGACTAAATTGAAATATTGTAAATTTTATTGAAATTCAAAAATCGAGAAATATGCATAAATTTCCGAAAATCGACAAAATTTTAAATATTGCAAAATTTCCGAAAATTTGAAAAAATAAACATTTGTTCAAAATAGTAAAAACTGTAAATTCGACAAAAACACAAAGTTCTCTCAAGTAAAAAATCGACAACACTGGAATATTGTAAGACTTGATGAAATTAAAAAATCGAGAAAAATTAAAAAATTTCAGAAATTCAAAAATCGAAAAAATTTCAAAATTCTGAAAATTTCCGAAATTTGATACAAAAAAACGAAAATTGGAAAAACGAAAATTGGAAAACAGTAAAATTTTTGAATAAAAATATCAAGAAAAAGGCAAAAATTCCCAAAATTCATAAATCGAATAAATTTAAAATTTCGAAAAATTTCCGAAATTTGATAAAAAAATGAAAATTTTTTCAGAATATTAAAAACTGTAAAAACTGTAAAATCGCAAATTTTTTTACAAATAGTAAAAACTGTAAAATCGGCCAAATCATAATGTTCTCTTAATAAAGAAATCGTCAAAATTAGAAAATTTAAAGATTTGTTGAATTTGAAAATCGGGAAAAATTCAAAAATTTCAGAAATTCAACAATCGGCAAAAATTAATATTTTGCAAAAATTTCCGAAAATTTAATTAAAAAAGAAAATTTTTCAAAATAGTAAAAACTGTAAAATCGACAAAATTGAAAACTTCTCTAAATTTGGAAACCGACAACATTATAAAATTGTAAAATTTGTTGAATTAAGAATATCAAGAAAAATGCAAAAATTCACAAAATTCAAAAATCAAAAAAATTTAAATTTCGGAAACTTTCCAAAATTCGAAAAAAAAGAAAGTTTTTTCAAAATAGTAAAAACTGTAAAACTGTAAGATCGCAAAGTTCCCTAAATAAAGAAATGGACAAAACTAGAATATTGTAAATTTTGATGAAATTAAAAAATCAAGAAAAATGCAAAAATTCCTAAAATTCAACAATCGACAAAATTTAGAGTTTCGGAAAATTTCCAAAATTTGATAAAAAAAAGAAAAATTTTTCAAAATAGTAAAAACACTAAAATCAACAGATCGCAAAGTTTTCTAAATTAAAAAATCGACAACATTGGAATATTGTAAGATTTGTTGAATTTAAAAAAATCGAGAAGAATTAAAAAATTTCAGAAATTCAAAAATCGAAAAAACTCAAATTTCGGAACATTTCCGAAATTTGATACAAAAAAGAAAATTTTTTCAAAATAGTTAAAACTGTTTAAACTGTAAAGTCACAAAGTTCTCAAATTAAAGAAATCGACAAAATTGGAAAACTGTAAATTTTGTTGAAATTAAAAAATCGAGAAAAATGCAAAAATTCCCAAAATTCAATAATCGGACAAAATTAAAATATCGGAAAATTTCCGAAATTTGATAGAAAAAGAAAATTTTTTAAAAATAGTAAAAACTGTAAAATAGACAAAATCATAAAGTTCTCTTAATTAAGAATTCGTAAAAATTGGAAAATGAGAAGATTTGTTGAATTTGAAAAACGAGAAAAATTAAAAAATTTCAGAAATTCAAAAATCGAAAAAAGTTAAAATTTCGGAAAATTTCCGAAGTTTAATAAAGAAGACAATTTCTTCAAAATAGTAAAAACTGTATAATCGACGAAATTACAAAGTTCTCTAAATTCGGAAATCGACAACATTGGAAAATTTTAAAATTTGTTGAATTAAAAATATCAAAAAAAATGCAAAAATTCACAAAATTCAAAAATTGAAAAAATTTAAAATTTTGGAAAAATTTTCGAAAATCGATAACAAAAGAAAGTTTTTCAAAATAGTAAAAACTGTTTAAACTGTAAAATCGTAAAGTCCTCTAAAATAAGAAATCTTGAAAATGGGAATATTGAAAATTTTGTTGAAATGAAAAAAACCGAGAAAAATGCAAAAAACCCCAAAATTCAAAAATCGAAAAAATTTTAAATTTCGGAAAAATTCCGAAATTTGAAATATAAAAAGAAAATGTTTTCATAAAAATTAAAACTGTAAAATCGACAAAATCATAAAGATCTCTTAATTAGGAAATCGTCAAAATTTGAAAATTGTAAGATTTGTTGAATTTAGA
Source organism: Drosophila immigrans (assembly GCA_963583835.1). Lineage (NCBI taxonomy): Eukaryota > Metazoa > Arthropoda > Insecta > Diptera > Drosophilidae > Drosophila > Drosophila immigrans. Next base: position 353,721 of record CAUZWO010000048.1, read on the forward strand.
GAAAAATTAAAAAATTTCAGAAATTCGAAAATCGACAAAAAATTAAAATTTCGGAACATTTTCGAAATTTGAAACAAAAAAAAAAATTTGTTCAAAATAGTATATACTGTTTAAACAGTAAAATCACAAAGTTCTCCAAGGTAAGAAATTGACAAAATTGGAGAACTGTAAAATTTGTTGAATAAAAATATCAAGAAAAATGCAAAAATTCCCAAAATTTAAAAATCAAACAAATTTAAAATTTCGGAAAATTTCCGAAATTTGATAAAAAAATTAAATTGTTTTCAAAAAAGTAAAAACTGTGAAAACTGGAAAATCGCAATTGTCTTTAAATTAAGAAATCTACAAAATTGCAAAATTGTAAATTTTGTTGAAATTAAATAAACCGAGAAAAATGCAAAAAATTACAAAATTCAAAAGTCGAAAAAAATTTAAAATTTTAAATTTCGGAAAATTTCTGAAATTTGATAACAAGAGAAATTTTTTTCAAAACAGTAAAAACTGTAAAAACTGAAAAATCGCAAAGTTCTTTAAATTAAGATATCTACTGAATTGGAATATTGTAAATTTTGTTGAAATTAAAAAATTGAGAAAAATGCTAAAATTTCCGAAATTTAAAAATCGACAAAATTTTAGATTTCGGAAAATTTCCGAAATTCGATAACAAAAGAAATATTTTTTAAAATAGTAAAAACTGTAAAAACTGTAAAATCGAAAAGTTTTCTAAATTAAGAAATCTTCATAATTGGAATATTGTAAATTTTGTTGGAATTCAAAAATCGAGAAATATGCAAAAGTTTCCGAAAATCGAGAAAATTTAAAATATTGCAAAATTTCCGAAAATTTGAAGAAAAGACAATTTTTTCAAAATAGTAAAAACTGTGAAATCGACAAAAACACAAAGTTCTCTCAATTAAAAAATCGACAACATTGGAATATTGTAAGATTTGTTGAATTTAAAAAATCGAAAAAAATTTAAAAATTTCAGAAATTTAAAAATTGAAAAAATTTAAAATTTCGGAAAATTTCCGAAGTTTAATAAAGAAGACAATTTCTTCAACAACATCAAGAAAAATGCAAAAATTCCCAAAATTAAAAAATCGAAAAAATTAAAATATTCGGAAAACTTCCGAAATTTGATAAAAAAAAAGAAAATTTTTCGTTATAGTAAAAACTGTGAAAACTGGAAAATCTCAAAGTTCTTTAAACTAAGAAATCTTCAAAAATTTGAATATTCAGGGGTGACACAGAAATCGCTAGCGGAATTGATTCCGCTGAGAGCAATTCCGCTGGAAAATTTCCGCGGTGACACAGAGCTTCGAAAAATTTAAGGTTTTTAGCAGTTTCCTAAACCCTTTCTAACTTGGCTGTTCAGGGTTGACACCTTGCCAGATTAAATTTCCCAAGTATTTAATTTGCTAATTTTCTATTCATTTCGTTGCAGAACGATAAGTTTTCAATTTGGTTTTCTATAATGTTATCAATTTCATTGAAATATTAAAATATTTGGTTTCTTAGACGTAATATAGAAAAAAAAACATTTAAATTGTTGGCGCAAAAAAACAGTAAACGTTACTCGGCAACTCTAGTTGTTGTCTGGTAGCTCTTTCCAGATTAATCTCTTATTGTCTGATAACTCTTTGTTTCTGGCAACACAATTAAATTGAATCAACAAAAAGTTTTTAAATTTTTATAAAAATGCCTTTAGCGAGAGTGAAGAGCTCCGACGACGGAAAATAAAAAAGAAACCATACATCGTAGGATTCTTAGATGCGCATCTGATCCATTTTCCCAATCAGACGTTTATTTTAATTCTTCCTCTTATCTCAACTTACAATGCCACATGGCAAAAGGACAAGTGCCCACAAATGTTTTCACAAATTGCGCCATAAGTAAATGATTTTTGCAGTACAACTTGATGTACCAGAAAAAAAATTTTTTTTTCATGTTTATTTAAGTTAAACAAAAGTTGTTTCACATATATACAAATAAAATCCTTGTTCGGTACTTTTACTTAAAAAATATTGGCATTGCTGACCCAGAGTTCGAAAATCAGATTCAAACTAGGTGGCAGCAGCAAGTTTTAGCGGAATGCCAGCTGATTCAGAGCGGAATCATTCCGCCCAAAATTTGACAGCTGAATTGTCTATGTCACCGCGGAATGGAATTCAAGGGTTTTTAGAGCGGAAGCGATTTCTGTGTCACCCCTGATTGTAAATTTTGTTGAAATTAAAAAAAAAACAAAGAAATGCAAAAATTTCCGAAATTAAAAAATCGAGAAAATTTAAAATTTCGGAAAATTTCCGAAATTTGATAAAAAAAGAAATCTTCAAAATTGGAATATTGTAAATTTTGTTGAAATGAACAAATACAATGAAATGCAAAATTTCCCAAAATTCAAAAATCTAAAAAAAATAAAATTTCGGAAAATTTCCGAAATTTGATAAAAAAAAGAAAATTTTTTTACAAATAGTAAAAACTGTAAAATCGAACAAATCATAATGTTCTCTAAATTATAAAAATCGTCAAAATTAGAAAATTTTAAGATTTGTTGAATTTGAAAATCGGGAAAAATTAAAAAATTTCAGAAATTCAACAATCGACAAAAAATGAAAATTTCTGAAAATTTCCGAAATTTGATACAAAAAAGAAAATTTTTTCAAAATTGTTAAAAACTGTGAAAACTGCTAAATCGCAAAGTTCTTTAAATTAAGAAATCTACAAAATTAGAAAATTGTAAATTTTGTTGAAATGAAAAAAAAACGAGAAAAATGCAAAAATTCCCAGAATTAAAAATTCGACAAAAAATTGAAATTTCTGAACATTTCCGAAATTTGATAAAAAAAAGAAAATTTTTTCATAATAGTAAAAACTGTAAAATCGACAAAATCATAAAGTTCTCTAAATTAAGAAATCGCCAAAATTAGAAAATTACAAGATTTGTTGAATTTGAAAATCGAGAAAAATTAAAAAATTTCAGAAATTCAAAAATATACAAAAAATTAAAATTTTGGAACATTTCAAAAATTTGATACAAAAAAGAAAATTTTTTCAAAATAGTCAAAACTGTTTAAACTGTAAAATCACAAAGTTCTCCAAATTAAGAAATCGTCCAAATTGGAAAACTGTAAAATTTGTTGAACAAAACTACCAAGAAAAATGCAAAAATTCCCAAAATTCAAAAATCGAAAAAATTTAAAATTTCGGAAATTTTCCGAAATTAGATAATAAAATTAAATTTTTTCAAAATAGTAAAAACTGTAAGAACTGTAAAATCGCAAAGTTCTGCATATTAAGAAATCGACAAAATTGGAAAATTGTAAATTTTGTTGAAATTAAATAAACCGAGAAAAATGCAAAAAATCCCAAAATTCAAAAAATGAAAAAATTTCAAAAATTCGATAACAAAAAAAAATTTGTTTCAAAATAGTAAAAACTGTAAAATCGACAAAATCATTAAGTTCTCTTAATTAAGAAATCGTAAAAATTTGAAAATCAGAAGATTTGTTGAATTTGAAAAACGAGAAAAATTAAAAAATTTCAGAAATTCAAAAATCGAAAAAATTTAAAATTTCGGAAAATTTTGAAGTTTAATAAAGAAGACAATTTCTTCAAAATAGTAAAAACTGTATAATCGACGAAATTACAAAGTTCTCTAAATTTGGAAATCGACAACATTGGAAAATTGTAAAATTTGATGAATTAAAAATATCAAGAAAAATGCAAAAATTCACAAAATTCAAATATTGAAAAAATTTAAAATTTTGGATAAATTTTCGAAATTCGATAACAAAAGAAAGTTTTTCAAAATAGTAAAAACTGTTTAAACTGTAAAATCGTAAAGTTCTCATAAATAAGAAATCTTGAAAATGGGAATATTGAAAATTTTGTTGAAATGAAAAAACCGAGAAAAATTAAAAAACCCCAAAATTCAAAAATCGAAAAAATTTTAAATTTCGGAAAATTTCCGAAATTTGAAATAAAAAAAAAAAAAATTTTTCACAAAAATTAAAACTGTAAAATCGACAAAATCATAAAGATCTCTTAATTAGGAAATCGTCAAATTTTGAAAATTGTAAGATTAGTTGAATTTAGAGAAAAATTTCACAAATTCGAAAATCGACAAAAAATTAAAATTTCGGAACATTTTCGAAATTTGAAACAAAAAAAAAAAAAAATTCTTCAAAATAGTAAATACTGTTTAAGCAGTAAAATCACAAAGTTCTCCAAGTTAAGAAATCGACAAAATTGGAGAACTGTAAAATTTGTTGAAATAAAAAAATCGAGAAAAATGCAAGAATTCCCAGAATTTAAAAATCAAACAAATTTTAAATTTCGGAAAATTTCCGAAATTTGTTAAAAAAATTAAATTGTTTTAAAAAAAGTAAAAACTGTGAAAACTGGAAAATCGCAAAGTTCTTTAAATTAAGAAATCGCCAAAATTAGAAAATTGTAAGATTTGTTAAAATTTAAAATCGAGAAAAATTAAAAAATTCAGATATTTAAAAGTCGAAAAAAAATTAAAATTTTGGAACATTTCCGAAATTTGATACAAAAAAGAACATTTTTCAAAAAAATAAAAACTGTTTAAGCTGTAAAATCACAAAGTTGTCCAAATTAAGAAATCGACAAAATTGGAAAATTGTAAATTTTGTTGAAATTAAAAAATCGAAAAAAAAAACAAAAATTCTCAAAATTCAAAAATCTAAAAATTTTAAAATTTCGTAAAATTTCCGAAATTCGATAACAAAATAAATTTTTTTAAAAATAGTAAAGACAGTGAAAACTTAAAAATCGCAAAGCTCTTTAAATTAAGAAATCTCCAAAATTGGAAAATTGTAAGTTTTGTTGAAATGAAAAAATCGAGAAAAATGCTAAAATTCCCAAAATTCAAAAATCTAAAAATTTTAAAATTTCGTAAAATTTCCGAAATTCGATAACAAAATAAATTTTTTTAAAAATAGTAAAGACAGTGAAAACTTAAAAATCGCAAAGCTCTTTAAATTAAGAAATCTCCAAAATTGGAAAATTGTAAGTTTTGTTGAAATTAAAAAATCGAAAAAAAAAACAAAAATTCTCAAAATTCAAAAATCTAAAAATTTTAAAATTTCGTAAAATTTCCGAAATTCGATAACAAAATAAATTTTTTTAAAAATAGTAAAGACAGTGAAAACTTAAAAATCGCAAAGCTCTTTAAATTAAGAAATCTCCAAAATTGGAATCTTGTAAATTTTGATAAAATGAAAAAAATCGAGAAAAATGCAAAAATTTCTGAAATTTTTAAGTCGACAAAATTTAAAATTTCGGAAAATTTCCGAAATTTGATAAAAAAAAGAAAATTTTTTCAAAATAGTAAAATCTGTGAAAACTGAAAAATACAAAGTTCTTTAATTTAATAAATCTTCAAAATTCGAATATTAAAAATTTTGTTGAAATAAAAAAATCGAGAAAAATTCAAAAAAATCCCAAAATTCAAAAATCGAAAATATTTAAAATTTCGAAAATTTCCGAAATTTGATACAAAAAAGAAAATTTTTTCAAAATGGTAAAAACAGTTTAAACTGTAAAATCACAAAGTTGTTCAAATTAAGAAATCGACAAAATTGTAAAATTGTAAATTTTGTTGAAATTAAATAAACCGAGAAAAATGCAAAAAATCCCAAAATTCAAAAATCGACTAAATTTAAAATTTTGGAAAATATCCGAAATTTGATGAAAAAAGACAATTTTTTCAAAATAGTAAAAACTAATTAAACTGTAAAATCGTAAAGTTCTCTAAATAAAGAAATAGACAAAATTGAAATATTGTAAATTTTGTTGAAATTAAAAAATCGAGAAATGTGCAAAAATTTCCAAAAATCGACAAAATTTAAAATTTTGCAAAATTTCCGAAAATTTGAAAAAAAGAAACAATTTTTTTAAAATAGTGAAAACTGTAAAATCGACAGAATCCTAAAGTTCCCTAAATTTAGAAATCGTCAAAATTAGAAAACTGTAAGATTTGTTGAAATTGAAAATCGAGAAAAATTTTAAAATTTCAGAAATTGAAAAATCGACAAAAAAATAAAACTTCGGAACATTTCCGAAATTTGATGCAAAAAAGAAAATTTTTTCAAAATAATAAAGACTGTAAAATCGACAAAATCACAAAGTTCTCTAAATTAAGAAATCGAAAACATTGGTATATTGTAAGATTTGTTGAATTTAAAAAATCGAGAAAAATTCAACAATTCTCAAAAATCGAAAAAATTTTAAATTTCGGAAAATTTCCGAAATTTGATAACAAGAGAAATTTTTTTCAAAATAGTAAAAACTGTAAAAACTGAAAAATCGCAAAGTTCTTTAAATTAGAAATGTACAAAATTGGAAAATTGTAAATTTTCTTGAAATGAAAAAATCGAAAAAAATTCAAAAATTCTCAAAAATAAAAAAATCAAAATAATTTAAAATTTCGAAAATTTCCGAAATTTGATACAAAAAAGAAAATTTTTTCAAAATATGTTAAGAAATCCAAATTAAGAAATCGACAAAATTAAAGAACTGTAAAATTTGTTGAATAAAAATATCAAGAAAAATTCAAAAATTCCCAAAATTTAAAAATCAAACAAATTTAAAATTTCGGAAAATTTCCGAAATTTGATAAAAAAAATAAATTGTTTTAAAAAAAGTAAAAACTGTGAAAACTGGAAAATCGCAAAGTTCTTTAAACTAAGAAATCTTCAAAAATTGGAATATTGTAAATTTTGTTGAAATGAAAAAAACAAAGAAATGCAAAAATTTCCGAAATTAAAAAATTGAGAAAATTTAAAATTTCGGAAAATTTTCGAAATTTGAAAAAAAAAGAAAATTTTTTCAAAATAGTAAAAACTGTAAAATCGACAAAATCCTAAAGTTCTCTAAATTAAGAAGTCGTCAAAATTAGAAAACTGTAAGATTTTGTTGAATTTGAAAATCGAGAAAAATGTAAAAATTTCAGAAATTAAAAAATCGACTAAAAATTCAAATTTCGGAACATTTCCGAAATTTGATCCATAAAAGAAAAATTTTTCAAAATAATAAAGACTGTAAAATCCACAAAATCACAAAGTTCTTTAAATTAAGAAATCGACAACATTGGAATATTGTATTTCTTGTATTTAAAAAGTTGAGAAAAATGCAAAAATTCTCAAAAATCAAAAAATCGAAAAAATTTGAAATTTCGGAAAATTTCCGAAATTTGATAACAAGAGACATTTTTTTCAAAATAGTAAAAACTGTAAAAACTGAAAAATCGCAAAGTTCTTTAAATTAAGTTATCTACAAAATTGGAATATTGTAAATTTTGTTGAAATTAAAAAATTGAGAAAAATGCTAAAATTTTCGAAATTGAAAAATGGACAAAATTTTAGATTTCGCAAAATTTACGAAATTTGACGAAAAAAAGAAAATTTTTTCAAAATACTAAAAAACTGTTTAAACTGTAAAATCGTAAAGTTCTCTGAATTAAGAAATCTTGAAAATGGGAATATTGAAAATTTTGTTGAAATGAAAAAACCGAGAAAAATGCAAAAAACCCCAAAATTCAAAAATCGAAAAAATTTCCGAAATTTGAAATAAAAAAAGAAAATTTTTTCATAAAAATTAAAACTGTAAAATCGACAAAATTATAAAGTTCTCTTAATTGGGAAATCGCCAAAATTTGAAAATTGTAAGATTTGTTGAAATTGAAAATCGAGAAAAATTAAAAAATTTCAGAAATTCAAAAATCGACAAAAAATTAAAATTTCGGAACATTTCCGAAATTTGAAACAAAAAAGAACATTTTTCAAAATAGTAAAAACTGTAAAAACTGTTAAATCGCAAAGTTCTCTAAATTAAGAAATCTACAAAATTGGAAAATTGTAAATTTTGTTGAAATGAAAAAATCGAAAAAAATGCAAAAATTCTCAAAAATCAAAAAATCAAAATAATTTAAAATTTAAAAAATTTCCGAAATTTGATACAGAAAAGAAAATTTTTTCAAAATGGTAAAAACTGTTTAAACTGTAAAATCACAAAGTTGTCCAAATTAAGAAATCGACAAATTTGGAAAATTGTAAATTTTGTTGAAATTAAATAAACCGAGAAAAATGCAAAAAATCCCATAATTCAAAAATTGAAAAAATTTAAAATTTCGTAAAATTTCCGAAATTCGATAACAAAAGAAATTGTTGTCAAAATATTAAAAACTGTAAAAACTATAAAATCGCAAAGTTCTCTAAATTAAGAAATCTCCAAAATTGGAAAATTGTAAGTTTTGTTGAAATGAAAAAATCGAGAAAAATGCTAAAATTCCCAAAATTCAAAAATCGACCAAATTTAAAATTTTGGAAAGTATCCGTAATTTGATGAAAAAAGACAATTTTTTTAAAATAGTAAAAACTAATTAAACTGTAAAATCACAAAGTTCTCTAAATAAAGAAATAGACAAAATTGAAATATTGTAAAATTTGTTGAAATTAAATAAACCGAGAAAAATGCACAAAATCCCAAAATTCAAAAATCGACAAAATTTAAAATTTTGGAAAATATCCGAAATTTGATGAAAAAAGACAATTTCTTCAAAATAGTAAAAACTGTATAATCGACGAAATTACAAAGTTCTCTAAATTTGGAAATCGACAACATTGGAAAATGGTAAAATTTGTTGAATTAAAAATATCAAGAAAAATGCAAAAATTCACAAAATTCAAAAATTGAAAAAGTTGAAAATTTTGGAAAAATTTTCGAAATTCGATAACAAAAGAAATTTTTTCAAAATACTAAAAAACGGTTTAAACTGTAAAATCGTAAAGTTCTCTAAGTTAAGAAATCTTGAAAATGGGAATATTGAAAATTTTGTTGAAATGAAAAAACCGAGAAAAATGCAAAAAACCCCAAAATTAAAAATTCGAAAAAATTAAAATTTCAGAAAAATTCCGAAATTTGAAATAAAAAAAGGAAATTTTTTCATAAAAATTAAAACTGTAAAATCGACAAAATCATAAAGTTCTCTTAATTAGGAAATCGCCAAAATTTGCAAATTGTAAGATTTGTTGAATTTAGAGAAAAATTAAAAAATGTCAGAAATTCAAAAATCGACAAAAAATTAAAATTTCGGAACATTTCCGAAATTTGAAACAAAAAAAAAAAATTTGTTCAAAATAGTAAATACTGTTTAAACTGTAAAATCACAAAGTTCTGCACTTGATAAAAAAAGGATATTTTTTCAAAATAGTAAAAACTGTTTAAACTGTAAAATCACAAAGTTCTCCAAGTTAAGAAATCGACAAAATTGCAGAACTGTAAAATTTGTTGAATAAAAATATCAAGAAAAATGCAAAAATTCCCAAAATTTAAAAATCAAACAAATTTAAAATTTCGGAAAATTTCCGAAATTTGATCAAAAAATTAAATTGTTTTCAAAAAAGTAAAAACTGTGAAAACTGGAAAATCGCAATTTTCTTTAAATTAAGAAATCTACAAAATTGCAATATTGTAAATTTTGTTGAAATTAAATAAACCGAGAAAAATTCAAAAATCGAAAAAATTTAAATTTTCGGAAAATTTCCGAAATTCGATAACAAAATAAATTTGTTTCAAAATAGTAAAAACTATAAAATCGACAAAATCATAAAGTTCTCTTAATTAAGAAATGGTAAAAATTTGAAAATTAGAAGATTTTTTGAATTTCCGAAATTTAATAATCGACAAAATTTTAGATTTCGGAAAAGTTCCGAAATTCGATAACAAGAGAAATTTTTTTTAAAATAGTAAAAACTGTAAAGACTGTTAAATCGAAAAGTTTTCTAAATTAATAAATCTTCATAATTGGAATATTGTAAATTTTGTTGAAATTAAAAAATCGAGAAATATGCAAAAATTTCCGAAAATCGACAAAATTTAAAATTTTGCAAAATTTCCGAAAATTTGAAGAAAAGACAATTTTTTCAAAATAGTTAAAACTGTGAAATCGACCAAAACACAAAGTTCTCTCAATTAAAAAATCGACAACATTGGAATATTGTAAGATTTGTTGAATTTAAAAAATCGAAAAAAATTAAAAAATTTCAGAAATTCAAAAATTGAAAAAATTTAAAATTTCGGAAAATTTCTGAAGTTTAATAAAGAAGACAATTTCTTAAAAATAGTAAGAACTGTATAATCGACAAAATTACAAAGTTCTCTAAATTTAGAAATCGACAACATTGGAAAATTGTAAAATTTGTTGAATTAAAAATATCAAGAAAAATGCAAAAAATCTCAAAATTCAAAAATCGAAAAAAATTAAAATATTCGGAAAACTTCCGAAATTTGATAAAAAAAAGAACATTTTTCGTTATAGTAAAAACTGTGAAAACTGGAAAATCGCAAAGTTCTTTAAACTAAGAAATCTTCAATAATTGGAATATTGTAAATTTTGTTGAAAGGAAAAAAAAACAAAGAAATGCAAAAATTTCCGAAATTAAAAAATCGAGAAAATTTAAAATTTCGGAAAATTTTCGAAATTTGATAAAAAAAGAAAATTTTTTCAAAATAGTAAAAACTGTAAAATCGACAAAATCCTAAAGTTCTCTAAATTAAGAAGTCGTCAAAAATTTTCGAAATTTGATAAAAATAGAAAATTTTTTTCAAAATAGTAAAAACTGTAAAATCGACAAAATCCTAAAGTTCTCTAAATTAAGATGTCGTCAAAATTAGAAAACTGTAAGATTTGTTGAATTTGAAAATCGAGAAAAATTTAAAAAATTCAGAAATTCAAAATTCGAAAAAATGTTAAATTTCGGAAAATTTCCGAAATTTGATAACAAGAGACATTTTTTTTCAAAATAGTAAAAACTGTAAAAACTGAAAAATCGCAAAGTTCTTTAAATTAAGTTATCTACAAAATTGGAATATTGTAAATTTTGTTGAAATTAAAAAATTGAGAAAAATGCTAAAATTTTCGAAATTTAAAAATGGACAAAATTTTAGATTTCGGAAAATTTCCGAAATTTGACGAAAAAAAGAAAATTTTTTCAAAATTGTAAAGACAGTTTAAACTCTAAAATCGGAAAATTCTCTAAATTATAAATCTTCAAAATTGGAATATTGTAAATTTTGTTGAAATGAAAAAATCCAATGAAATGCAAAATTTCCCAAAATTCAAAAATCTAAAAAATTTAAAATTTCGGAAAATTTCCGAAATTTGAAATAAAAAAAGAAAATTTTTTCACAAAAATTAAAACTGTAAAATTGACAAAATCATAAAGATCTCATAATTAGGAAATCGTCAAATTTTGAAAATTGTAAGATTTGTTGAATTTAGAGAAAAATTAAAAAATTTCAGAAATTCGAAAATCGAAAAAAAATTAAAATTTCGGAACATTTTCGAAATTTGAAAAAAAAAAAAAAAATTTCTTCAAAATAGTAAATACTGTTTAAACAGTAAAATCACAAAGTTCTCCAAGTTAAGAAATCGACAAAATTGGAGAACTGTTAAATTTGTTAAAATAAAAAAATAGAGAAAAATGCAAAAATTCCCAGAATTTAAAAATCAAACAAATTTAAAATTTCGGAAAATTTCCGAAATTTGATAAAAAAATTAAATTGTTTTCAAAAAAGTAAAAACTTTGAAAACTGGAAAATCGCAAAGTTCTTTAAATTAAGAAATCTACAAAATTGGAAAATTGTAAATTTTGTTGAAATGAAAAAAAACGAGAAAAATGCAAAAATTTCCAGAATTCAAAAATCGACAAAAAATTGAAATTTCTGAACATTTCCGAAATTTGATAAAAAAAAGAAAATGTTTTCAGAATAGTAAAAACTGTAAAATCGACAAAATCATAAAGTTCTCTAAATTAAGAAATCGCCAAAATTAGAAAATTGTAAGATTTGTTAAAATTTAAAATCGAGAAAAACTAAAAAAATTCAGAAATTTAAAAATCGACAAAAAATTAAAATTTTGGAACATTTCCGAAATTTGATACAAAAAAGAACATTTTTCAAAAAAATAAAAACTGTTTAAGCTGTAAAATCACAAAGTTCTCAAACTTAAGAAATCGACAAAATTGGCAAATTGTAAAATTTGTTGAAATAAAAAAATCGAGAAAAATGCAAAAATTCCCAAAAATGAATATTCTAACAAAATTAAAATATCGGATCGTTTCCGAAATTAAAAAAAAAAATAAATTTTTTCAAAATAGTTAAAACTGTAAAATCGACAAAATCATAAAGTTCTCTTAATTAGGAAATCGCCAAAATTTGAAAATTGTAAGATTTGTTGAATTTAGAGAAAAATTAAAAAATGTAAGAAATTCAAAAATCGACAAAAAATTAAAATTTCCCAACATTTGCGAAATTTGAAAAAAAAAAAAAAAATTTGTTCAAAATAGTAAATACTGTTTAAACTGTAAAATCACAAAGTTCTCACAGTTAAGAAATCGACAAAATTGGAGAACTGTAAAATTTGTTGAATAAAAATATCAAGAACAAGTAAGAAAGCTACAGTCGAGAGTGCTCGACCGTATGATACCCGCAACCCATTTCGAGAGAAAAAAAAAAATTTAATGATATTTTAACAACAAATATACCAAAAATATACTGAAACTTGTGTTTTGTATATATTTGAAAATAGCGGGAAGAAATCCACAACACCGACATGGTCACACCGTCAACTAAACAAACAAAGCGCGAGCAGCTTCAAGTGAATTTTGCATATAAAATTGATTCATTAATAACTTCCTTGTTTTTCACTCGATCTCAACCAAATTCAAAGGAATCATTGAGAATATAATTATTATTATGCATACCAAAATTCAATGCTCTAGGTTCATTATTACGGCTTTTACAGTTTTTGGGGGCGGAAAGGGGCGTGGAAAAAATCTAAAACAAACTCGATCTGCGTAAGACCTACACGAATACTGTCACCAAATTTGATATCTCTAGGTCAATCACACACTTAAAACGTCCATATGCATTGGGCACAACAATTTTGATAAATAATTTCGCGAATAACTTTTGTTCTACTTATCCGTTTTTTACCAAAATTACAGGGTATATTAAGAGTGTCAAGCGCAGATGGCTTACCAAATTACACATCATTACACAAAGAACTTTTGGAGTTATACGCGATTTACATAAAAAAAACTTGACTTTTTCTAGATAAATGCTTATTGTGGGCGAAGGGGGCGTGGCATCCAACTTTTGAAATAAACTTGATCTGCGTAGGGTATGAAGGAACATTTTTGCCAAATTTGGTGTCTCTATGTCTTATAGTCTCTGAGATCCAGGTGTTCATACAGACAGACAGACGGACAGACGGACAGACGGACAGACGGACAGACGGACATGGCTATATCGTCTCGGCTGTTGATGCTGATCAAGAATATATATACTTTATGGGGTCGGAGATGCCTCCTTCTGCCTGTTACATACATTTCCTGTTGGCACTAAGTTATAATACCCTTCTACCCTATGGGTAGCGGGTATAAAAATGCAAAAATTCCCAGAATTTAAAAATCAAACAAATTTAAAATTTCGGAAAATTTCCGAAATTTGATAAAAAAATTAAATTGTTTTAAAAAAAGTAAAAACTGTGAAAACTGGAAAATCGCAAAGTTCTTTAAACTAAGAAATCTTCAAAAATTGGAATATTGTAAATTTTGTTGAAATGAAAAAAACAAAGAATTGCAAAAATTTCCGAAATTAAAAAATTGAAAAAATTTAAAATTTCGGAAATTTTTGAAATTTGATCAAAAAAGAAAAATTTTTCAAAATAATAAAGACTGTAAAATCCACAAAATCACAAAGTTCTTTAAATTAAGAAATCGACAACATTGAAATATTGTAATATTTCTTGTATTTAAAAAATTGAGAAAAATGCAAAAATTCCCAAAATTTAAAAATCAAACAAATTTAAAATTTCGGAAAATTTCCGAAATTTGATCAAAAAATTAAATTGTTTTCAAAAAAGTAAAAACTGTGAAAACTGGAAAATCGCAATTTTCTTTAAATTAAGAAATCTACAAAATTGCAAAATTGTAAATTTTGTTGAAATTAAATAAACCGAGAAAAATGCAAAAAATCCCAAAATTCAAAAATCGAAAAAATTTAAATTTTCGGAAAATTTCCGAAATTCGATAACAAAAGAAATTTGTTTCAAAATAGTAAAAACTGTAAAATCGACAAAATCATAAAGTTATCTTAATTAAGAAATCGTAAAAATTTGAAAATTAGAAGATTTGTTGAATTTGAAAAACGAGAAAAATTAAAAAATTTCCGAAATTTAAAAATCGACAAAATATTAAAATTTCGGAACATTTCCGAAATTTGATACAAAAAAGAACATTTTTTCAGAATAGTAAAAACTGTTTAAACTGTAAAATCACAAAGTTCTCCAAATTAAGAAATCTACAAAATTGGAAAATTGTAAATTTTGTTGAAATTAAAAAATCGAGAAATATGCAAAAATTTCCGAAAATTTGAAGAAAAGACAATTTTTTCAAAATGAAATCGACCAAAACACAAAGTTCTCTCAATTAAAAAATCGACAACATTGGAATATTGTAAGATTTGTTAAATTTAATAAATCGAGAAAAATTAAAAAATTTCAGAAATTTAAAAATTGAAAAAATTAAAAATTTCGTAAAAATTTACGAAGTTTAATAAAGAAGACAATTTCTTAAAAATAGTAAGAACTGTATAATCGACAAAATTTCAAAGTTCTCTAAATTTAGAAATCGACAACATTGGAAAATTGTAAAATTTGTTGAATTAAAAATATCAAGAAAAATTCAAAATTTCCCAAAATTCAAAAATCGAAAAAAATTAAAATATTCGGAAAACTTCCGAAATTTGATAAAAAAAAAAAAATTTTTCGTTATAGTAAAAACTGTGAAAACTGGAAAATCGCAAAGTTCTTTAAACTAAGAAATCTTCAATAATTGGAATATTGTAAATTTTGCTGAAATGAAAAAAAAACAAAGAAATGCAAAAATTTCCGAAATTAAAAAATCGAGAAAATTTAAAATTTCGGAAATTTTCGAAATTTGATAAAAAAAGAACATTTTTTCAAAATAGTAAAAACTGTAAAATTGACAAAATCCTAAAGTTCTCTAAATTAAGAAGTCGTCAAAAATTTTCGAAATTTGATAAAAAAGAAAATTTTTTCAAAATAGTAAAAACTGTAAAATCGACAAAATCCTAAAGTTCTCTAAATTAAGAAGTCGTCAAAATTAGAAAACTGTAAGATTTTTTGAATTTGAAAATCGAGAAAAATTTAAAAATTTCAGAAATTCTAAAATCGGAAAATTTCCGAAATTTGATAACAAGAGACATTTTTTTTCAAAATAGTAAAAACTGTAAAAACTGAAAAATCGCAAAGTTCTTTAAATTAAGTTATCTACAAAATTGGAATATTGTAAATTTTGTTGAAATTAAAAAATTGAGAAAAATGCTAAAATTTTCGAAATTTAAAAATGGACAAAATTTTAGATTTCGGAAAATTTCCGAAATTTGACGAATAAAAAAAAAAATATTTTTAAAAATTGTAAAAATTGTTTAAACTCTAAAATCGCAAAATTCTCTAAATTAGAAATCTTCAAAATTGGAATATTGTAAATTTTGTTGAAATGAAAAAATCCAATGAAATGCAAAATTTCCCAAAATTCAAAAATCTCAAAAATTTAAAATTTCGGAAAATTTCCGAAATTTGAAATAAAAAAAGAAAATTTTTTCACAAAAATTAAAACTGTAAAATTGACAAAATCCTAAAGTTCTCTAAATTAAGAAGTCGTCAAAAGTTTTCGAAATTTGATAAAAAAAGAAAATTTTTAAAAATAGTAAAAACTGTAAAATCGACAAAACCCTAAAGTTCTCTAAATTAAGAAGTCGTCAAAATTAGAAAACTGTAAGATGTGTTGAATTTGAAAATCGAGGAAAAAATGTAAAAATTTCAGTGATTCAAAAATCGACTAAAAATTCAAATTTCGGAACATTTCCGAAATTTGATCCAAAAAAGAAAAATTTTTCAAAACAATAAAGACTGTAAAATCCACAAAATCACAAAGTTCTTTAAATTAAGAAATCGACAACATTGGAATATTGTAAGATTTCTTGTATTTAAAAAATTGAGAAAAATGCAAAAATTCTCAAAAATCAAAAATCGAAAAAATTTGAAATTTCGGAAAATTTCCGAAGTTTGATAACAAGAAACATTTTTTTCAAAATAGTAAAAACTGTAAAAACTGAAAAATCGCAAAGTTCTTGAAATTGAGTTATCTACAAAATTGGAATATTGTAAATTTTGTTGAAATTAAAAAATTGAGCAAAATGCTGAAATTTCCGAAATTTAAAAATGGACAAAATTTTAGATTTCCGAAAATTTCCGAAATTTGACGAAAAAAAGAAAAAATTTTCAAAATAGTAAAAACTGTTTAAACTCTAAAATCGCAAAAATTCTCTAAATTAGAAATCTTCAAAATTGGAATATCGTAAATTTTGTTGAAATGAAAAAATCAAATGAAATGCAAAATTTCCCAAAATTCAAAAATCTAAAAAATTTAATTTCGGAAAATTTCCGAAATTCGATAACAAAAAAAAAAATTTTTTTCAAAATAGTAAAAACTGTTTAAACTTTAAAATCGCAAAATTCTCTAAATTAGAAATCTTCAAAATTGGAATATTGTAAATTTTGTTGAAATGAAAAAATCCAATGAAATGCAAAACTTCCCAAAATTCAAAAATCTAAAAAATTTAAAATTTCGGAAAATTTCCGAAATTTGAAATAAAAAAAGAAAATTTTTTCACAAAAATTAAAACTGTAAAATCGACAAAATCATAAAGATCTCTTAATTAGGAAATCGTCAAATTTTGAAAATTGTAAGATTTGTTGAACTTAGAGAAAAATTCAAAAATTTCAGAAATTCGAAAATCGACAAAAAATTAAAATTTCGGAACAATTTCGAAATTTGAAACAAAAAAAAAAAATTTCTCCAAAATAGTAAAAACTGTTTAAACAGTAAAATCACAAAGTTCTCCAAGTTAAGAAATCGACAAAATTGGAGAACTGTAAAATTTGTTGAAAAAAAAAAATCGAGAAATATGCAAAAATTTCCGAAAATTTGAAGAAAAGACTATTTTTTCAAAATAGTAAAAACTGTGAAATCGACCAAAACACAAAGTTCTCTCAATTAAAAAATCGACAACATTGGAATATTGTAAGATTTGTTAAATTTAATAAATCGAGAAAAATTAAAAAATTTCAGAAATTTAAAAATTGAAAAAATTAAAAATTTCGTAAAAATTTACGAAGTTTAATAAAGAAGACAATTTCTTAAAAATAGTAAGAACTGTATAATCGACAAAATTTCAAAGTTCTCTAAATTTAGAAATCGACAACATTGGAAAATTGTAAAATTTGTTGAATTAAAAATATCAAGAAAAATTCAAAATTTCCCAAAATTCAAAAATCGAAAAAAATTAAAATATTCGGAAAACTTCCGAAATTTGATAAAAAAAAGAAAATTTTTCGTTATAGTAAAAACTGTGAAAACTGGAAAATCGCAAAGCTCTTTAAACTAACAAATCTTCAATAATTGGAATATTGTAAATTTTGTTGAAATGAAAAAAAAAAACAAAGAAATGCAAAAATTTCCGAAATTAAAAAATCGAGAAAATTTAAAATTTCGAAAAATTTTCGAAATTTGATAGAAGAAGAAAATTTTTTCAAAATAGTAAAAACTGTAAAATCGACAAAATCCTAAAGTTCTCTAAATTAAGAAGTCGTCAAAATAAGAAAACTGTAAGATTTGTTGAATTTGAAAATCGAGAAAAATTTAAAAATTTCAGAAATTCAAAAATCGAAAAAATGTTAAATTTCGGAAAATTTCCGAAATTTGATAACAAGAGACATTTTTTTCAAAATAGTAAAAACTGTAAAAACTGAAAAATCGCAAAGTTCTTTAAATTAAGTTATCTACAAAATTGGAATATTGTAAATTTTGTTGAAATTAAAAAATTGAGAAAAATGCTAAAATTTTCGAAATTTAAAAATGGACAAAATTTTAGATTTCGCAAAATTTACGAAATTTGACGGAAAAAAAAAATTTTTTTCAAAATACTAAAAAACTGTTTAAACTGTAAAATCGTAAAGTTCTCTAAATTAAGAAATCTTGAAAATGGGAATATTGAAAATTTTGTTGAAATGAAAAAACCGAGAAAAATGCAAAAAAACCCCAAAATTCAAAAATCGAAAAAATTTCCGAAATTTAAAATAAAAAAAGAAAATTTTTCCATAAAAATTAAAACTGTAAAATCGACAAAATTATAAAGTTCTCTTAATTGGGAAATCGCCAAAATTTGAAAACTGTAAGATTTGTTGGAATTGAAAATCGAGAAAAATTAAAAAATTTCAGAAATTCAAAAATCGACAAAAAATTAAAATTTCGGAACATTTCCGAAATTTGAAACAAAAAGAAACATTTTTCAAAAAAATGAAAACTGTTTAAGCTGTAAAATCACAAAGTTCTCCAACTTAAGAAATCGACAAAATTGGAAAATTGTAAAATTTGTTGAAATAAAAAAATCGAGAAAAATGCAAAAATTCCCAAAAATGAATATTCTAAACAAATTAAAATATCGGATCGTTTCCGAAATTAAAAAAAAATTAAATTTTTTCCAAAATAGTAAAAACTGTAAAAACTGAAAAATCGCAAAGTTCTCTAAATTAAGAAATCTACAAAATTGGAAAATTGTAAATTTTGTTGAAATTTTTTTCAAATTTTTTCAAAATGGTAAAAACTGTTTAAACTGTAAAATCACAAAGTTGTCCAAATTAAGAAATCGACAAAATTGGAAAATTGTAAATTTTGTTGAAATTAAATAAACCGAGAAAAATGCAAAAAATCCCATAATTCAAAAATTGAAAAAATTTAAAATTTCGTAAAATTTCCGAAATTTGATAACAAAAGAAATTGTTGTCAAAATATTAAAAACTGTAAAAACTGTAAAATCGCAAAGTTCTCTAAATTAAGAAATCTCCAAAATTGGAAAATTGTAAGTTTTGTTGAAATGAAAAAATCGAGAAAAATGCTAAAATTCCCAAAATTCAAAAATCGACCAAATTTAAAATTTTGGAAAATATCC
The DNA here is from genome assembly GCA_963583835.1 of Drosophila immigrans. NCBI lineage: Eukaryota > Metazoa > Arthropoda > Insecta > Diptera > Drosophilidae > Drosophila > Drosophila immigrans. The sequence goes on from CAUZWO010000048.1 coordinate 372,843, forward strand.
GAAATTTGATGAAAAAAGACAATTTCTTCAAAATACTAAAAAACGGTTTAAACTGTAAAATCGTAAAGTTCTCTAAGTTAAGAAATCTTGAAAATGGGAATATTGAAAATTTTGTTGAAATGAAAAAACCGAGAAAAATGCAAAAAACCCCAAAATTCAAAATTCGAAAAAATTAAAATTTCCGAAAATTTCCGAAATTTGAAATAAAAAAAGAAAATTTTTTCATAAAAATTAAAACTGTAAAATCGACAAAATCATAAAGTTCTCTTAATTAGGAAATCGCCAAAATTTGAAAATTGTAAGATTTGTAAGATTAGATAAAAATTAAAAAATGTCAGAAATTCAAAAATCGACAAAAAATTAAAATTTCGGAACATTTCCGAAATTTGAAACAAAAAAAAAAAATTTTTTCAAAATGGTAAAAACTGTTTAAACTGTAAAATCACAAAGTTGTCCAAATTAAGAAATCGACAAAATTGCAATATTGTAAATTTTGTTGAAACTAAATAAACCGAGAAAAATTCAAAAAATCCCAAAATTCAAAAATCGAAAAAATTTAAATTTTCGGAAAATTTCCGAAATTCGATAACAAAATAAATTTGTTTCAAAATAGTAAAAACTATAAAATCGACAAAATCATAAAGTTCTCTTAATTAAGAAATCGTAAAAATTTGAAAATTAGAAGATTTGTTGAATTTGAAAATCGAGAAAAATGCAAAAATTCTCAAAAATCAAAAATCGAAAAAATTTGAAATTCCGGAAAATTTCCAAAGTTTGATAACAAGAGACATTTTTTTCAAAATAGTAAAACCTGTAAAAACTGAAAAATCGCAAAGTTCTTTAAATTAAGTTATCAACAAAATTGGAATATTGTAAATTTTGTTGAAATTAAAAAATTGAGCAAAATGCTAAAATTTTCGAAATTTAAAAATGGACAAAATTTTAGATTTCGGAAAATTTCCGAAATTTGACGAAAAAAAGAAAAAAATTTCAAAATAGTAAAAACTGTTTAAACTCTAAAATTGCAAAATTCTCTAAATTAGAAATCTTCAAAATTGGAATATTGTAAATTTTGTTGAAATGAAAAAATTAAATGAAATGCAAAATTTCCCAAAATTCAAAAATCTAAAAAATTTAATTTCGGAAAATTTCCGAAATTTGATAAAATAAAAAAAAAAATTTTTACAAATAGTAAAAACGGTAAAATCGACCAAATCATAATGTTCTCTAAATTATAAAAATCGTCAAAATTAGAAAATTTAAAGATTTGTTGATATTGACAATCGGGAAAAATTAAAAAATTTCAGAAATTAAACAATCGACAAAAAATTTAAAGTTTCGGAAAATTTCCGAAATTCGATAACAAAAAAAAATTTGTTTCAAAATAGTAAAAACTGTAAAATCGACAAAATCATAAAGTTCTCTTAATTAAGAAATCGTAAAAATTTGAAAATTAGAAGATTTGTTGAATTTGAAAAACGAGAAAAATTAAAAAATTTCAGAAATTCAAAAATCGAAAAAAATTAAAATTTCGGAAAATTTCCGAAGTTTAATAAAGAAGACAATTTCTTCAAAATAGTAAAAACTGTATAATCGACGAAATTACAAAGTTCTCTAAATTTGGAAATCGACAACATTGGAAAATGGTAAAATTTGTTGAATTAAAATATCATGAAAAATGCAAAAATTCACAAAATTCAAAAATTGAAAAAATTGAAAATTTTGGAAAAATTTTCGAAATTCGATAACAAAAGAAATTTTTTCAAAATACTAAAAAAACTGTTTAAACTGTGAAATCGTAAAGTTCTCTAAATTAAGAAATCTTGAAAATGGGAATATTGAAAATTTTGTTGAAATGAAAAAACCGAGAAAAATGCAAAAAACCCCAAAATTCAAAATTTGAAAAAATTTTAATTTTCGGAAAATTTCCGAAATTTGAAATAAAAAAAGAAAATTTTTTCATAAAAATTAAAACTGTAAAATCGACAAAATTATAAAGTTCTCTTAATTGGGAAATCGCCAAAATTGGAGAACTGTAAAATTTGTTGAATAAAAATATCAAGAAAAATGCAAAAATTCCCAAATTTTAATAATCAAACAAATTTAAAATTTCGGAAAATTTCCGAAATTTGATAAAAAAATTAAATTGTTTTCAAAAAAGTAAAAACTGGAAAATCGCAATTTTCTTTAAATTAAGAAATCTACAAAATTGCAAAATTGTAAATTTTGTTGAAATTTAAAAATCGAGAAATATGCAAAAATTTCCGAAAATCGACAAAATTTAAAATTTTGCAAAATTTCCGAAAATTTGAAGAAATGACAATTTTTTCAAAATAGTAAAAACTGTGAAATCGACTAAAACACAAAGTTCTCTCAATTAAAAAATCGACAACATTGGAATATTGTAAGATTTGTTGAATTTAAAAAATCGAAAAAAATTAAAAAATTTTAGAAATTTAAAAATTGAAAAAATTAAAAATTTCGGAAAATTTCCGAAGTTTAATAAAGAAGACAATTTCTTAAAAATAGTAAGAACTGTATAATCGACAAAATTACAAAGTTCTCTAAATTTAGAAATCGACAACATTTGAAAATTGTAAAATTTGTTGAATTAAAAATATCAAGAAAAATGCAAAAATTCCCAAAATTCAAAAATCGAAAAAAATTAAAATATTCGGAACACTTCCGAAATTTGATAAAAAAAAGAAAATTTTTCATTATTGTAAAAACTGTGAAAACTGGAAAATCGCAAAGTTCTTTAAACTAAGAAATCTTCAATAATTGGAATATTGTAAATTTTGTTGAAATGAAAAAAAAAACAAAGAAATGCAAAAATTTCTGAAATTAAAAAATCGACAAAATTTAAAATTTCGGAAAATTTTCGAAATTTGATAAAAAAAGAAAATTTTTCAAAATAGTAAAAACTGTAAAATCGACAAAATCCTAAAGTTCTCTAAATTAAGAAGTCGTCATAATTAGAAAACTGTAAGATGTGTCGAATTTGAAAATCGAGAAAAATGTAAAAATTTCAGTGATTCAAAAATCGACTAAAAATTCAAATTTCGGAACATTTCCGAAATTTGATCCAAAAAAGAAAAATTTTTCAAAACAATAAAGACTGTAAAATCCACAAAATCACAAAGTTCTTTAAATTAAGAAATCGACAACATTGGAATATTGTAAGATTTCTTGTATTTAAAAAATTGAGAAAAATGCAAAAATTCTCAAAAATCAAAAATCGAAAAAATTTGAAATTTCGGAAAATTTCCGAAGTTTGATAACAAGAAACATTTTTTTCAAAATAGTAAAAACTGTAAAAACTGAAAAATCGCAAAGTTCTTGAAATTGAGTTATCTACAAAATTGGAATATTGTAAATTTTGTTGAAATTAAAAAATTGAGCAAAATGCTGAAATTTCCGAAATTTTAAAATGGACAAAATTTTAGATTTCGGAAAATTTCCGAAATTTGACGAAAAAAAGAAAAAATTTTCAAAATAGTAAAAACTGTTTAAACTCTAAAATCGCAAAAATTCTCTAAATTAGAAATCTTCAAAATTGGAATATTGTAAATTTTGTTGAAATGAAAAAATCAAATGAAATGCAAAATTTCCCAAAATTCAAAAATCTAAAAAATTTAATTTCGGAAAATTTCCGAAATTTGAAATAAAAAAAGAAAATTTTTTCACAAAAATTAAAACTGTAAAATCGACAAAATCATAAAGATCTCTTAATTAGGAAATCGTCAAATTTTGAAAATTGTAAGATTTGTTGAATTTAGAGAAAAATTCAAAAATTTCAGAAATTCGAAAATCGACAAAAAATTAAAATTTCGGAACAATTTCGAAATTTGAAACAAAAAAAAAAAATTTCTCCAAAATAGTAAATACTGTTTAAACAGTAAAATCACAAAGTTCTCCAAGTTAAGAAATCGACAAAATTGGAGAACTGTAAAATTTGTTGAAAAAAAAAAATCGAGAAAAATGCAAAAATTCCCAGAATTTAAAAATCAAACAAATTTAAAATTTCGGAAAATTTCCGAAATTTGATAAAAAAATTAAATTGAATTAAATTAAAAAAAAAAGTAAAAACTGTGAAAACTAGAAAATCGCAAAGTTCTTTAAATTAAGAAATCTACAAAATTGGAAAATTGTAAATTTTGTTAAAATGAAAAAAAAAACGAGAAAAATGCAAAAATTTCCAAAATTCAAAAATCGACAAAAAATTGAAATTTCTGAACATTTCCGAAATTTGATAAAAAAAAGAAAATGTTTTCAGAATAGTAAAAACTGTAAAATCGACAAAGTTTTCTAAATTAAGAAATCTCCAAAATTGGAAAATTGTAAAAATAAAATTCTCTAAATTAAGAAATCGCCAAAATTACAAAATTGTAAGATTTGTTAAAACTTAAAATCGAGAAAAATTAAAAAAATTCAGAAATTTAAAAATCGACAAAAAATTAAAATTTTGGATTATTTCCGAAATTTGATACAAAAAAGAACATTTTTCAAAATAGTAAAAACTGTAAAAACTGTTAAATCGCAAAGTTCTCTAAATTAAGAAATCTAAAAAATTGGAAAATTGTAAATTTTGTTGAAATGAAAAAATAAAAAAAAATGCAAAAATTCTCAAAATTCAAAAATCTAAAAATTTAAAAATTTCGTAAAATTTCCGAAATTCGATAACAAAAGAAATTGTTTTCAAAATAGTAAAAACTGTGAAACCTGAAATATCCCAAAGTTCTTTAAATTAGGAAATCTACAAAATTGGAATATTGTAAATTTTGTTGAAATGAAAAAACCCAACAAAATGCAAAAGACTCCAAAATTTAAAAATCGAAAAAATTTAAAATTTTGGAAAATTTTCGAAATTTATTAAAAAAAAGACATTTTTTTTCATAATAGTAAAAACTGTTTAAACTGTGAAAACGCAAAGTTTTCCAAATAAAGAAATACAAAAAATTGGAATATTCTAAATTTTGTTGAAATGAAAAAATCGAGAAAAATGCAAAAATTGTCAAAAATCAAAAATCGAAAATATTTAAAATTTCGGAAAATTTCCGAAATTCGATAACAAAAGAAATTGTTGTCAAAATATTAAAAACTGTAAAATCGCAAAGTTTTCTAAATTAAGAAATCTCCAAAATTGGAAAATTGTAAGTTTTGTTGAAATGAAAAAATCGAAAAAAATGCAAAAATTCTCAAAATTCAAAAATCTAAAAATTTTAAAATTTCGTAAAATTTCCGAAATTCGATAACAAAAGAAATTGTTTTCAAAATAGTAAAAACTGTGAAAACTTAAAAATCGCAAAGCTCTTTAAATTAAGAAATCTACAAAATTTGAATCTTGTAAATTTTGATAAAATGAAAAAAATCGAGAAAAATTCAAAAATTTCTGAAATTTTTTAGTCGACAAAATTTAAAATTTCGGAAAATTTACGAAATTTGATAAAAAAAAGACACTTTTTTTTTGAAAATAGTAAAATCTGTGAAAACTGGAAAATCGCAAAGTTCTTTAAATTAATAAATCTTCAAAATTCGAATATTGAAAATTTTGTTGAAATAAAAAAATCGAGAAAAATGCAAAAAATCCCAAAATTCAAAAATCGAAAAAAATAAAAATTTCTTAAAATTTCCGAAATTATATACAAAAAAGAAAATTTTTTCAAAATAGTTAAAACTGTTTAAACTCAAAAATCACAAAGTTCTCCAATTTAAGAAATCGACAAAATTGGAAAACTGTAAATTTTGTTGAAATTAAAAAAATCGAGAAAAATTCAAAAATTCCCAAAAAATGAATAATCTAAAAAAACTAAAATCTCGGAAAATTTCCGAAATTTGCTAGAAAAAGAAAATTTTTTCAAAATAGTTTAAACTGTAAAATCGACAAAATAATAAAGTTCTCTAAATTAAGAAATCGCCAAAATTAGAAAATTGTAAGATTTGTTGAATTTGAAAATCGAGAAAAATTAAAAAATTTCAGAAATTCAAAAATCGAAAACAAATAAAAATTTCGGAACATTTCCGAAATTTGATACAAAAAAGAAATTTTTTTCTAAATAATAATGAAGAAAAAATCGACAAAATCACAAAGTTCTCTAAATTAAGATATACACAACATAAGTATATTGTAAGATTTGTTGAATTTGAAAAATCGAGAAAAATTCAACAATTCTCAAAAATCGAAAAAAATTTAAATTTTGGAAAATTTCCGAAATTTGATAACAAGAGAAATTTTTTTCAAAATAGTAAAAACTGTAAAAACTGAAAAATCGCAAAGTTCTTTAAATTAGAAATCTACAAAATTGGAAAATTGTAAATTTTGTTGAAAGAAAAAATCGAAAAAATCAAAATAATTTAAAATTTCGAAAATTTCCGAAATTTGATAAAAAAAAGAAAATTTTTTCAAAATGGTAAAAACTGTTTAAACTGTAAAATCACAAAGTTGTCCAAATTAAGAAATCGACAAAATTGGAAGATTGTAAATTTTGTTGAAATTAAATAAACCGAGAAAAATGCAAAAAATCCCAAAATTCAAAAATTGAAAAAAATTAAAATTTCAAAAATTTCCGAAATTCGATAACAAAAAAAAAATTGTTTCAAAATAGTAAAAACTGTAAAATCGACAAAATCATAAAGTTCTCTTAATTAAGAAATCGTAAAAATTGGAAAATTGTAAAATTTGTTGAAATGAAAAAATCGAGAAAAATGCCAAAATTGTCAAAAATCAAAAATCGAAAATATTTAAAATTTCGGAAAATTTCCGAAATTCGATAACAAAAGAAATTGTTGTCAAAATATTAAAAACTGTAAAAACTGTAAAATCGCAAAGTTCTCTAAATTAAGAAATCTCCAAAATTGGAAAATTGTAAGTTTTGTTGAAATGAAAAAATCGAGAAAAATGCTAAAATTCCCAAAATTCAAAAATCGACAAAATTTAAAATTTTGGAAAATATCCGAAATTTGATGAAAAAAGATAACCAAAAAAAAATTGTTTCAAAATAGTAAAAACTGTAAAATCGACAAAATCATAAAGTTCTCTTAATTAAGAAATCGTAAAAATTTGAAAATTAGAAGATTTGTTGAATTTGAAAAACGAGAAAAATTAAAAAATTTCAGAAATTCAAAAATCGAAAAAAATTAAAATTTCGTAACATTTCCGAAATTTGAAACAAAAAAAAAAAATTTGTTTAAAATAGTAAATACTGTTTAAATTGTAAAATCACAAAGTTCTGCACTTGATAAAAAAAGGATATTTTTTCAAAATTGTAAAAACTGTTTAAACTGTAAAATCACAAAGTTCTCCAAGTTAAGAAATCGACAAAATTGGAGAACTGTAAAATTTGTTGAATAAAAATATCAAGAAAAATGCAAAAAAACCCCAAAATTCAAAAATCAACCAAATTTAAAATTTCGGAAAATTTCCGAAATTTGATAAAAAAATTAAATTGTTTTCAAAAAAGTAAAAACTGGAAAATCGCAATTTTCTTTAAATTAAGAAATCTACAAAATTGGAAAATTGTAAATTTTGTTGAAATTAAATAAACCGAGAAAAATGCAAAAAATCCCAAAATTCAAAAATCGAAAAAAAATAAATTTTCGGAAAATTTCCGAAATTCGATAACAAAAGAAATTTGTTTCAAAATAGTAAAAACTGTAAAATCGACAAAATCATAAAGTTCTCTTAATTAAGAAATCGTAAAAATTTGAATATTAGAAGATTTGTTGAATTTGAAAATCGAGAAAAATTAAAAAATTTCCGAAATTTAAAAATCGACAAAATTTTAGATTTCGGAAAAGTTCCGAAATTCGATAACAAAAGAAATTTTTGTTTTAAAATAGTAAAAACTGTAAAAACTGTAAAATCGAAAAGTTTTCTAAATTAAGAAATCTTCATAATTGGAATATTGTAAATTTTTTTGATATTAAAAAATCGAGAAATATGCAAAAATTTCCGAAAATCGACAAAATTTAAAATTTTGCAAAATTTCCGAAAATTTGAAGAAAAGACAATCTTTTCAAAATAGTAAAAACTGTGAAATCGACCAAAACACAAAGTTCTCTCAATTAAAAAATCGACAACATTCGAATATTGTAAGATTTGTTGAATTTAAAAAATCGAAAAAAATTAAAAAATTTCAGAAATTTAAAAATTAAAAAAAATTTAACATTTCCGAAGTTTAATAAAGAAGACAATTTCTTAAAAATAGTAAGAACTGTATAATCGACAAAATAACAAAGTTCTCTAAATTTAGAAATCGACAACATTGGAAAATTGTAAAATTTGTTGAATAAAAATATCAAGAAAAATGCAAAAATTCCCAAAATTCAAAAATCGAAAAAATTAAAATATTCGGAAAACTTCCGAAATTTGATAAAAAAAAGAAAATTTTTCGTTATAGTAAAAACTGTGAAAACTGGAAAATCGCAAAGTTCTTTAAACTAAGAAATCTTCAATAATTGGAATATTGTAAAATTTGTTGAAATGAAAAAAAAAACAAAGAAATGCAAAAATTTCAGAAATTAAAAAATCGAGAAAATTTAAAATTTCCTAAAATTTTCGAAATTTGATAAAAAAAGAAAATTTTTTCAAAATAGTAAAAACTGTAAAATCGACAAAATCCTAAAGTTCTCTAAATTAAGAAGTCGTCAAAATTAGAAAACTGTAAGATTTGTTGAATTTGAAAATCGAGAAAAATTTAAAAATTTCAGAAATTCAAAAATCGAAAAAATGTTAAATTTCGGAAAATTTCCGAAATTTGATAACAAGAGACATTTTTTTCAAAATAGTAAAAACTGTAAAAACTGAAAAATCGCAAAGTTCTTTAAATTAAGTTATCTACAAAATTGGAATATTGTAAATTTTGTTGAAATTAAAAAATCGAAAAATATGCATAAATTTCCGAAATTTAAAAATGGACAAAATTTTAGATTTTGGAAAATTTCCGAAATTTGACGAAAAAAAGAAAATTTTTTCAAAATAGTAAAAGCTGTTTAAACTGTAAAATCCCAAAATTCTCTAAATTACAAATCTTCAAAATTGGAATATTGTTAATTTTGTTGAAATGAAAAAATCCAATGAAATGCAAAATTTCACAAAATTCAAAAATCTAAAAAATTTAAAATTTCGGAAAATTTCCGAAATTCGATTACAAAAGAAATGGTTTTCAAAATAGTAAAAACTGTAAAATCGCAAAGCTCTTTAAATTCAGAAATCTACAAAATTGGATAATTATAAATTTTGTTGAAATGAAAAAATGCAAAAATTCTCAAAATTCAAAAATCTAAATATTTTAAAATTTCGTAAAATTTCCAAAATTTGATAACAAAACAAATTTTTTTCAAAATGGTAAAAACTGTTTAAACTGTAAAATCACAAAGATCTCCAAGTTAAGTAATCGCCAAAAATTGGAAAATTGTAAAATTTGTTGAAATAAAAAAATCGAGAAAAATGCAAAAATTCTCAAAAATCGAAAAAATTTGAAATTTCGGAAAATTTCCGAAATTTGATAACAAGAGAAATTTTTTTCAAAATAGTAAAAACTGTAAAAACTGAAAAATCGCAACGTTCTCTAAACTAAGAAATCTACAAAATTGGAATACTGTAAATTTTGTTGAAATGAAAAAATCCAACGAAATGCAAAAATTTCCGAAATTCAAAAATCGAGAATATTTAAAATTTCGGAAAATTTTCGAAATTTTATAAAAAAGAAAATTTTTTCAAAATAGTAAAAACTGTAAAATCGACAAAATCATAAAGTTCTCTAAATTAAGAAATCGTCAAAATTAGAAAACTGTAAAATTTGTTGAATTTGAAAATCGAGAAAAATTTAAAAATTCCAGAAATTCAAAAATCGTCAAAAAATTAAAATTTCGGAACATTTCCAAAATTTGATACAAAAAAAATTTCTTTTCAAAATAGTAATAAGTGTTTAAGCTGTAAAATCGCAAAATTCTCTTAATTAAGAAATCTACAAAATTGGAAGATTGTAAGTATTGTTGAATAAAAATATGGAGAAAAATGCGAAAATTCTCAAAATTCAAAAATCGAAAAAATTTTAAATTTCGGTAAATTTCCGAAACTTAATAAAAAAAGGATATTTTTTCAAAATAGTAAAAACTGTTTAAACTGCAAAATCACAAAGATCTCCAAGTTAAGAAATCGCCAAAAATTGGAAAATTGTAAAATTTGTTGAAATAAAAAAATCGAGAAAAATGCAAAAATTCTCAAAATCTAAAAATCGGAAAAAATTAAAATTTCGGAAAATTTCCGAAATTCGATAACAAAAGAAATTGTTTTCGAAATAGTAAAAACACAAAGTTCTCTAAATTAAGAAATCGACAACATTGGTATATTGTAAGATTTGTTGAATTTAAAAAATCGAGAAAAATTCAACAATTCTCATAAATCGAAAAAATTTTAAATTTCGGAAAATTTCCGAAAATTGATAACAAGAGAAATTTTTTTCAAAATAGTAAAAACTGTAAAAACTGAAAAATCGCAAAGTTCTTTAAATTAGAAATCTACAAAATTGGAAAATTGTAAATTTTGTTGAAATGAAAAAATCGAGAAAAATGCAAAAATTCTCAAAAATCAAAATAATTTAAAATTTCGGATGATTTCCGAAATTTTATTAAATAAAAGAATTTTTTTCAAAATAGTAAAAATTGTTAAAGCTGTAAAATCGCAAAGTTCTCTAAACTAAGAAATCTACAAAATTGGAATATTGTAAATTTTGTTGGAATGAAAAAATCCAAAGAAATGCAAAAATTTCCGAAATTAAAAAATCCAAAGTATTTAAAATTTCGGAAAATTTTCGAAATTTGATAAAAAAAAGAAAATTTTTTACAAATAGTAAAAACTGTGAAATCGACCAAATCATAATGTTCTCTAAATTAAGAAATCGTCAAAATTAGAAAATTTTAAGATTTGTTGAATTTGAAAATCGGGAAAAATTACAAAAATTTCAGAAATTCAAAAATCGACAAAAAATTAAAATTTCCGAAAATTTCCGAAATTTGATAAAAAAAGGATATTTTTTAAAAATAGTAATAACTGTTTAAACCGTAAAATCACAAAGTTCTCCAAGGTAAGAAATTGCCAAAAATTGGAAAATTGTAAAATTTGTTGAAATTAAAAAATCGAGAAAAATGCAAAAATTGTCAAAAATCAAAAATCGAAAATATTTAAAAGTTGGGAAAATTTCCGAAATTCGATAACAAAAGAAATTGTTGCCAAAATAGTAAAAAATGTGAAAACTGTAAAATCGCAACGTTCTCTAAACTAAGAAATCTACAAAATTGGAATACTGTAAATTTTGTTAAAATGAAAAAATCCAACGAAATGCAAACATTTCCAAATTTCAAAAATCGAGAAAATTTTAAATTTCGGAAAATTTTCGAAATTTGATAAAAAAAGAAAACTTTTTCAAAATAGTAAAAACTGTAAAATCGACAAAATCATAAAGTTCTCTGAATTAAGAAATCGTCAAAATTAGAAAACTGTAAGATTTTTTGAATTTGAAAATCGAGAAAAATTTAAAAATTTCAGAAATTAAAAAATCGACAAAAAATTAAAATTTCGGAACATTTCCAAAATTTGATACAAAAAATAATTTTTTTTCATAATATTAATAAGTGTTTAAGCTGTAAAATCGCACAGTTCTCTAAATTAAGAAATCTACAAAATTGGAAGATTGTAAATATTGTTGAATTAAAATATCGAGAAAAATGCGAAAATTCTCAAAATTCAAAAATCGAAAAAATTTAAAATTTCGGAAAATTTCCGAAACTTGATAAAAAAAAGGATATTTTTTCAAAATAGTAAAAAATGTTTACACTGTAAAATCACAAAGTTCTCCAAGTTAAGAAATCGCCAAAAATTTTAAAATTGTAAAATTTGTTGAAATAAAAAAATCGACAAAAATGCAAAAATTCTCAAAATTCAAAAACCTGAAAAAATTAAAATTTCGGAAAATATTCGAAATTCGATAACAAAAGAAATTGTTTACGAAATAGTAAAAACTGTGAAAACTTAAAAATCACAAAGTTCTTTATATTAGGAAATCTACAAAACTAGAATATTGTAAATTTTGTTGAAATGAAAAAATCCAACAAAATGCAAAAATTTCAGAAATTTAAAAATCGAAAAAAATTTAAAATTTCGGGAAATTTTCGAAATTTGATAAAAAAAAAAACACTTTTTTTTCAAAATAGTAACAACTGTTTAATATGTGAAAACGCTAAATTTTCTAAATAAAGAAATAGACAAAATTGGAAAATTGTAAATTTTGTTGAAATTAAAAAATCGAGAAAAATGCAAAAATTTCCGAAAATCGACAATACTAAACATTTTGCAAAAATTTCCGAAAATTTGATAAAAAATATAAAATTTTTCAAAATAGTAAAAACTGTAAAATCGACAAAATCACAAAGTTTTCTAAATTAAAAAATCGACATCATTGGAATATTGTAAGATTTGTTGATTTTAAAAAACCGAGAAGATTTAAAAAATTTCAGAAATTCAAAATTCGAAAAAATTAAAAAATTCTGAAAAGTTCCGAAATTGTATAAAAAAAAAATAGATTTTTTTCAAAATAGTAAAAATTGTAAAATCGAGAAAATCATATAGTTCTCTTTATTAAGAAATCGTCAAAATTTGAAAATTAGAAGATTTGTTGAATTTGAAAATCGAGAAAAATTAAAAAATTTCAGAAAATCAAAAATCTAAAAAATTTAAAATTTCGGAAAATTTCCGAAGTTTAATAAAGAAGACAATTTCTTCAAAATAGTAAAAACTGTATTTTCGACAAAATTAAAATTTCTCTAAATTTGGAAATCGACAACATTGGAAAATTGTAAAATTTGTTGAATTAAAAATATCAAGAAAAATGCAAAAATTCACAAATTCAAAAATCGAAAAAATTTAAAATTTCGAAATATTTTCAAAATTCGATAACAAAAGAAATTTTTTTTAAAATAGTAAAAACTGTGGAAACAGTAAAATCGCAAAGTTCTCTAAATTAAGAAATCTTGAAAATTGGAATATTGAAAATTTTGTTGAAATGAAAAAACCGAGAAAAAAGCAAAAAATCCCAAAATTCAAAAATCGAAAAAAAATTTAAATTTCGGAAAATTTCCGAAATTTGATAAAAAAAATACAATTTTTTCAAAATAGTAAAAACTGTAAAATTGACTAAATCATAAAGTTCTCTAAATTTAGAAATCGACAACATTGGAAAATTGTAAGATTTGTTGAATTTAAAAATCGAGATAAATTAAAAAATTTTAGAAATTAAAAAATCGCAAAAAAAAATAAAACTTCGGAACATTTCCGAAATTTGATGCAAAAAATAAAATTTTTCAAAATAATAAAGACTGTTAAATCGACGAAATCATAAAGTTCTTTAAATTAAAAAATCGACATCATTGGAATATTGTAAGATTTGTTGATTTAAAAAAATCGAGAACTTAAATTAAAATTTCGGAACATTTCCAAAATTTGAAACATAAAAATAAAATTTTTTCAAAAGAGTAAGAACTGTTTAAACTGTTAAATCACAAAGTTCTCCAAATTAAGAAATCGCCAAAAATTGGAAAATTGTAAAATTGGTTGAAATTAAAAAAATCGAGAAAAATGCAAAAATTCTAAAAATCCAAAAATCGGAAAAAATTTAAATTTCGTAAAATTTTCGAAATTTGATAACAAAAGAAATTGTTTTCAAAATAGTAAAAACTGTGAAAACTTAAAAATCCCAAAGTTCTTTAAATTAGGAAATCTACAAAATTGGAAAATTGTAAATTTTGTTGAAATTCAAAAATTCCAGCAAAATGCAAAAATTTCCGAAATGTAAAAATCGAAAAAATTTAAAATTTCGGAAAATTTTCGAAATTTGATAAAATAAAGAAACAATTTTCAGAATAGTAAAAACTGTAAAATTAACAAAATCAAAAAGTTCTCTAAATTTAGAAATCGACAACATTGGAAAATTTTAAGATTTGTTGAAATTAAAAAATCGAGAAAAATGCTAAAAAATCGAAAAAATTTATAATTTCGGAAAATTTCCGAAATTTGATAAAATAAAGAAAATTTTTTCAGAACAGTAAAAACTGTAAAATCGATAAAAACCATAAAGTTCTCTAAATTTAGAAATCGAAAACATTGGAAAATTGTAAGATTTGTTGAATTTGCAAATCGAGAAAAATTAAAAAATTTTAAAAATTCAAAAATTGACAAAAAATTAAAATTTCGGAACATTTCTGAAATTTGAAACAAAAAAAAAAAATGTTTTCAAAATATTAAGAACTGTTTAAACTGTTAAATCACAAAGTTCTCTAAATTAAGAAATCAACAAAATTGGAAAAAATGTAAGAAGATTTGTTAAAATTTCAAATCCAGAAAAATTAAAAAATTTCAGAAATTCAAAAATCGACAAAAAATTTAAATTTCTGATCATTTCCGAAATTTGATGAAAAAAGAAAATGTTTTCAGAATGGTAAAAACTGTAAAATCGAAAAATTCATAAAGTTCTCTAAATTACGAAATCGCCAAAATTTGAAAATTGTAAGATTTGTTTAAATTTAAAATCGAGAAAAATTAAAAAATTTCAGAAAATTCAAAAATCGAAAAAAAATTAAAATTTCGGAACATTACCGAAATTTGATACAAAAAAGAACATTTTTTCAAAATAGTAAAAACTGTTTAAGCTGTAAAATCACAAAGTTCTTCAACTTAAGAAATCGACAAAATTGGAAAATTGTAATATTTGTTGAATTAAAAATATCAAGAAAAATGCAAAAATTCCAAAAATGCAAAAATCTAAAAAACTTAAAATATCGGAAAATTTCCGAAAATTGATAAAAAAAGGATATTTTTTCAAAAAAGTAAAAACTGTTTAAACTGTAAAATCACAAAGTTCTCTAAATTAAGAAATCTACAAAATTGGAAAATTGTAAATATTGTTGAATAAAAATATCGAGAAAAATGCAAAAATTCTCAAAATTCAAAAATCGAAAGAATTTAAAATTTCGGAAAATTTCCGAAACTTGATAAAAAAAGGATATTTTTTCAAAATAGTAAAAACTGTTTAAACTGTAAAATCACAAAGTTCTCCAAATTAAGAAATCGCCAAAAATTGGAAAATTGTAAAATTTGTTGAAATAAAAAAATCGAGAAAAATGAAAAAATTCTCAAAATCTAAAAATCGGAAAAAATCAAAATTTAGGAAAATTTTCGAAATTCGATAACAAAAGAAATTGTTTTCAAAATAGTAAAAACTGTGAAAACTGAAAAATCCCAAAGTTTTTCAAATAAAGAAATACAAAAAATTGGAATATTGCAAATTTTGTTCAAATGAAAAAATCCAACAAAATGCAAAAATTTCCGAAATTTAAAATTCGAAAAAATTTAAAATTTTGGAAATTCAAAAATCGAAAAAAAAAAATAAAACTTCGGAACATTTCCGAAATTTGATGCAAAAAATAAAATTTTTCAAAATAATAAAGACTGTAAAATCGACGAAATCATAAAGTTCTCTAAATTAAAAAATCGACATCATTGGAATATTGTAAGATTTGTTGATTTTAAAAAATCGAGAACTTAAATTAAAATTTCGGAACATTTCCAAAATTTGAAACATAAAAATAAAATTTTTTCAAAAGAGTAAGAACTGTTTAAACTGTTAAATCACAAAGTTCTCCAAATTAAGAAATCGCCAAAAATTGGAAAATTGTAAAATTTGTTGAAATTAAAAAAATCGAGAAAAATGCAAAAATTCTAAAAATCCAAAAATCGGAAAAAATTTAAATTTCGTAAAATTTTCGAAATTCGATAACAAAAGAAATTGTTTTCAAAATAGTAAAAACTGTGAAAACTTAAAAATCCCAAAGTTCTTTAAATTAGGAAATCTACAAAATTGGAAAATTGTAAATTTTGTTGAAATTCAAAAATTCCAGCAAAATGCAAAAATTTCCGAAATGTAAAAATCGAAAAAATTTAAAATTTCGGAACATTTTCGAAATTTGATAAAATAAAGAAAAAATTTTCAAAATAGTTAAAACTGTAAAATTAACAAAATCAAAAAATTCTCTAAATTTAGAAATCGACAACATTGGAAAATTGTAAGATTTGTTGAAATTAAAAAATCGAGAAAAATGCTAAAAAATCGAAAAAATTTATAATTTCGGAAAATTTCCGAAATTTGATATAATAAAGAAAATTTTTTCAGAACAGTAAAAACTGTAAAATCGATAAAAACCATAAAGTTCTCTAAATTTAGAAATCGAAAACATTGGAAAATTGTAAGATTTGTTGAATTTGCAAATCGAGAAAAATTAAAAAATTTTAAAAATTCAAAAATCGACAAAAAATTAAAATTTCGGAACATTTCCGAAATTTGAAACAAAAAAAAAAAATGTTTTTTAAAATATTAAGAACTGTTTAAACTGTTAAATCACAAAGTTCTCTAAATTAAGTAATCGACAAAATTGGAAAAAATGTAAATTTTGTTAAATAAAAATATAAAAAAAAATGACAAAATTTCAAAAATGTAATAAATTTGAAATTTCGAAAAATTTCCGAAATTTGATAAAAAAAAGAAAATTTGTTCATAAAAAAAAAACCGTAAAATCGACAAAATCATAAAGTTCTCTTAATAAGGAAATCGTCAAAATTGGAAAATTATAAGATTTGTTGAATTTGAAAATCGATAAAAATTAAAAAAATTCAGAAATTCAAAAATCGACAAAAAATTAAAATTTCTGAACATATCCGAAATTTTTAAATAGAAAAGAAAATTTTTTCAGAATAGTAAAAACTGTAAATCGACAAAATCATAAAGTTCTCTAAATTAAGAATTCGCCAAAATTAGAAAATTGGAAGATTTGTTAAAATTTCAAATCGAGAAAAATTAAAAAATTTCAGAAATTCAAAAATCGACAAAAAATTTAAATTTCTGATCATTTCCGAAACTTGATGAAAAAAGAAAATGTTTTCAGAATGGTAAAAACTGTAAAATCGACAAAATCATAAAGTTCTCTAAATTACGAAATCGCCAAAATTTGAAAATTGTAAGATTTGTTTAAATTTAAAATCGAGAAAAATTCAAAAATTTCAGAAAATTCAAAAATCGAAAAAAAATTAAAATTTTGGAACATTACCGAAATTTAATACAAAAAAGAACATTTTTTCAAAATAGTAAAAACTGTTTAAACTGTGAAATCACAAAGTTCTCCAAATTAAGAAATCGCCAAAAATTGGAAAATTGTAAAATTTGTTGAAATAAAAAAATCGAGAAAAATGAAAAAATTCTCAAAATCTAAAAATCGGAAAAAATCAAAATTTAGGAAAATTTTCGAAATTCGATAACAAAAGAAATTGTTTTCAAAATAGTAAAAACTGTGAAAACTGAAAAATCCCAAAGTTTTTTAAATTAGGAAATCTACAAAATTGGAATATTGTAAATTTTGTTGAAATGAAAAAACCCAACAAAATGCAAAAGTCTCCAAAATTTAAAAATCGAAAAAATTTAAAATTTTGGAAAATTTTCGAAATTTGATAAAAAAAAAAACATTTTTTTTCATAATAGTAAATACTGTTTAAACTGTAAAAACGCAAAGTTTTTCAAATAAAGAAATACAAAAAATTGGAATATTGCAAATTTTGTTGAAATTAAAAAATCGAGAAAAATTCAAAAATTTCAGAAAATTCAACAATCAAAAAAATTTAAAATTTCGGAAACTTTCCAAAATTCGAAAAAAAAGAAAGTTTTTTCAAAAAGTTCGCAAAGTTTTCTAAATTAAAAAATCGACAACATTGGAATATTGTAAGATTTGTTAAATTTAAAAAATCGAGAAGAATTAAAAAATTTCAGAAATTCAACAATCGACAAAAAATTAAAATTTCGGAAAATTTCCGAAATTTGATACAAAAAAGAAAATTTTTTCAAAATGGTAAAAACTGTTTAAACTGTAAAATCACAAAGTTGTCCAAAGTTGTAAAATTTCGGAAAATATCCGAAATTCGATAACAAAAGAAATTGTTGTCAAAATATTAAAAACTGTAAAAACAGTAAAATCGCAAAGTTCTCTAAATTCAGAAATCTCCAAAACTGGAAAATTGTAAATTTTGTTGAAATGAAAAAATCGAGAAAAATGCTAAAATTCCCAAAATTCAAAAATCGACAAAATTTAAAATTTTGGAAAATATCCGAAATTTGATGAAAAAAGACAATTTTTTCAAAATAGTAAAAACTAATTAAACTGTTAAATCGTAAAATTCTTTAAATAAAGAAATGACAAAATTGAAATATTGTAAATTTTGTTGAAATTAAAAAATCGAGAAAGATGCATAAATTTCCGAAATTTAAAAATGGACAAAATTTTAGATTTCGGAAAATTTCCGAAATTTGACGAAAAAAAGAAAAATTTTTCAAAATAGTAAAAACTGTTTAAACTGTAAAATCGCAAAATTCTCTAAATTATAAATCTTCAAAATTGGAATATTGTAAATTTTGTTGAAATGAAAAAATCCAATGAAATGCAAAATTTCCCAAAATTCAAAAATCTAAAAAATTTAAAATTTCGGAAAATTTCCGAAATTTGATAAAAAAAGAAAAATTTTTCAAAATAGTAAAAACTGTAAAATCGACAAAATCATAAAGTTCTCTTAATTAAGAAATCGTCAAAATTAGAAAACTGTAAGATTTGTTAAATTTGAAAATCGAGCAAAATTTAAAAATTTCAGAAATTGAAAAATCGACAAAAAAAATAAAACTTCGGAACATTTCCGAAATTTGATACAAAAAAGAAAATTTTTTCAAAATAATAAAGACTGTAAAATCGACAAAATCACAAAGTTCTCTAAATAAAGAAATCGACATCATTGGTATATTGTAAGATTTGTTGAATTTAAAAAATCGAGAAAAATTCAACAATTCTCAAAAATCGAAAAAATTTAAATTTCGGAAAATTTCCGAAATTTGATAACAAGAGAAATTTTTTTCAAAATAGTAAAAACTGTAAAAACTGACAAAATAGGAATATTGTAAATTTTGTTGAAATGAAAAAATCAAGAAACATGCAAAAATCCGGAATTTAAAAATCGACAAAATATAAAGTTTCGGAACATTTCCGAAATTTGATAATAAAAAGAACATTTTTTTTTAAAAATAGTATCAACTGTAAAATCGACAAAATCACATAGTTTTCTTATTTAAGAAATCGCCAAATTAGAAAAATGTAAGATTTTTTGAATTTGAAAATCGAGAAAAATTTCAGAAATTAAAAAATCGAAATAAAATGTAAGATTTCGTAAAATTTCCGAAATTTGATACAAAAAATAAAGTTTTTTACAAATTATAAAAACTGTTTAAACTCTAAAATCACAAAGTTCTCCAAGTTAAGAAATCGCCAAAAATTGGAAAATTGTAAAATGTGTTGAAATAAAAAAATCGACAAAAATGCAAAAATTCTCAAAATCTAAAAATCTGAAAAAATTCAAATTTCGGAAAATATTTAAAATTCGATAACAAAAGAAATTGTTTTCGAAATAGTAATAACTGTGAAAACTTAAAAATCCCAAAGTTCTTTAAATTAGGAAATCTACAAAATTAGAATATTGTAAATTTTGTTGAAATGAAAAAACCCAACAAAATGCAAAAGTTTCCGAAATTTAAAAATCGAAAAAATTTAAAATTTCGGAAACTTTCGAAATTTGATAAAAAAATAAATTTTTTTTCAAAATAGTAACAACTGTTTAATATGTGAAAACGCTAAATTTTCTAAATAAAGAAATAGAAAAAATTGGAATATTGTAAATTTTGTTGAAATTAAAAAATCGAGAAAAATGCAAAAATTTCCGAAAATCGACAATATTAAAAATTTTGCAAAAATTTCCGAAAATTTGATAAAAAAAAAAAAAAAATTTTCAAAATAGTAAAAACTGTAAAATCGACAAAATCACAAAGCTTTCTAAATTAAAAAATCGACAACATTGGAATATTGTAAGATTTGTTGATTTTAAAAAATCGAGAAGATTTAAAAAATTTCAGAAATTCAAAATTCGAAAAAATTAAAAAATTCTGAAAATTTCCGAAATTTGATCAAAAAAAATAGATTTTTTCAAAAAAGTAAAAACTGTGAAAGCTGAAAAATCCCAAAGTTCTTTATATTAGGAAATCTACAAAATTGGAATATTGTAAACTTTGTTGAAATGAAAAAACCCAACAAAATGCAAAAGTTTCCGAAATTCAAAAATCGAAAAAATTTAAAATTTTGGAAAATTTTCGAAATTTGATAAAAAAAGACATTTTTTTTCAAAATAGTAAAAACAGTTTAAACTGTGAAAACGCAAAGTTTTCTAAATAAAGGAATACAAAAAATTGGAATATTGTAAATTTTGTTGAAATTAAAAAATCGAGAAAAATTCAAAAATTTCCGAGAATCGACAAAATTTAAAATTTTGCAAAAATTTCCGACAATTTAATAAAAAAAGAAAATTTTACAAAATGGTAAAAACTGTAAAATCGACAAAATCTCAAAGTTGTCTTTATTAAGAAATCGTCAAAATTTGAAAAAGTGAAGATTTGTTGAATTTGAAGATCGAGAAAAATTAAAAAATTTCAGAAATTCATAAATCTAAAAAATTTAAAATTTCGGAAAATTTCCAAATTTTGAAAAACAAAGAAAAATTTTTCAAAATAGTAAAAACACTAAAATCAATAAGACCGCAAAGTTTTCTAAATTAAAAAATCGACAACATTTTAATATTGTAAGATTTGTTGAATTTAAAAAATCGAGAAGAATTAAAAAATTTCAGAAATTCAAAAATCGAAAAAATTTAAAAATTCGGAAAATTTCCAAAATTTGATAAAAAAAACTAAATTTTTTCAAAATAGTAAAAATTTTAAAATCCACAAAATCATAAAGTTCTCCTTATTAAGAAATCGTCAAAATTTGAAAATTAGAAGATTTGTTGAATTTGAAAATCGAGAAAAATGAAAAAATTTCAGAAATTCAAAAATCTAAAAAATTTAAAATTTCGGAAAATTTCCGAAGTTGAATAAATAAGACAATTTCTTCAAAATAGTAAAAACTGTATAATCGACTAAATTAAAAAGTTCTCTAAATTTGGAAATCGACAACATTGAAAAATTGTAACATTAATTGAATTAAAAATATCAAGAAAAATGCAAAAATTCCCAAAATGCAAAAATCTAAAAAACTTAAAATATCGGAAAATTTCCGAAAATTGATAAAAAAAGGATATTTTTTCAAAAAAGTAAAAACTGTTTAAACTGTAAAATCACAAAGTTCTCTAAATTAAGAAATCTACAAAATTGGAAAATTGTAAATATTGTTGAATAAAAATATCGAGAAAAATGCAAAAATTCTCAAAATTCAAAAATCGAAAGAATTTAAAATTTCGGAAAATTTCCGAAACTTGATAAAAAAAGGATATTTTTTCGAAATAGTAAAAACTGTTTAAACTGTGAAATCACAAAGTTCTCCAAATTAAGAAATCGCCAAAAATTGGAAAATTGTAAAATTTGTTGAAATAAAAAAATCGAGAAAAATGAAAAAATTCTCAAAATCTAAAAATCGGAAAAAATCAAAATTTAGGAAAATTTTCGAAATTCGATAACAAAAGAAATTGTTTTCAAAATAGTAAAAACTGTGAAAACTGAAAAATCCCAAAGTTTTTTAAATTAGGAAATCTACAAAATTGGAATATTGTAAATTTTGTTGAAATGAAAAAACCCAACAAAATGCAAAAGTCTTCAAAATTTAAAAATCGAAAAAATTTAAAATTTTGGAAAATTTTCGAAATTTGATAAAAAAAAAAACATTTTTTTTCATAATAGTAAATACTGTTTAAACTGTAAAAACGCAAAGTTTTTCAAATAAAGAAATACAAAAAATTGGAATATTGCAAATTTTGTTGAAATTAAAAAATCGAGAAAAATTCAAAAATTTCAGAAAATTCAACTATCAAAAAAATTTAAAATTTCGGAAACTTTCCAAAATTCGAAAAAAAATAAGGTTTTTTCAAAATTTTCGCAAAGTTTTCTAAATTAAAAAATCGACAACATTGGAATATTGTAAGATTTGTTAAATTTAAAAAATCGAGAAGAATTAAAAAATTTCAGAAATTCAACAATCGACAAAAAATTAAAATTTCGGAAAATTTCCGAAATTTGATACAAACAAGAAAATTTTTTCAAAATGGTAAAAACTGTTTAAACTGTAAAATCACAAAGTTGTCCAAATTAAGAAATCGACAAAATTGGAAAATTGTAAAATTTGTTGAAATGAAAACATCGAGAAAAATGCAAAAATTGTCAAAAATCAAAAATCGAAAATATTTAAAATTTCGGAAAATATCCGAAATTCGATAACAAAAGAAATTGTTGTCAAAATATTAAAAACTGTAAAAACAGTAAAATCGCAAAGTTCTCTAAATTCAGAAATCTCCAAAACTGGAAAATTGTAAATTTTGTTGAAATGAAAAAATCGAGAAAAATGCTAAAATTCCCAAAATTCAAAAATCGACAAAATTTAAAATTTTGGAAAATATCCGAAATTTGATGAAAAAAGACAATTTTTTCAAAATAGTAAAAACTAATTAAACTGTTAAATCGTAAAATTCTTTAAATAAAGAAATGACAAAATTGAAATATTGTAAATTTTGTTGAAATTAAAAAATCGAGAAAGATGCATAAATTTCCGAAATTTAAAAATGGACAAAATTTTAGATTTCGGAAAATTTCCGAAATTTGACGAAAAAAAGAAAAATTTTTCAAAATAGTAAAAACTGTTTAAACTGTAAAATCGCAAAATTCTCTAAATTATAAATCTTCAAAATTGGAATATTGTAAATTTTGTTGAAATGAAAAAATCCAATGAAATGCAAAATTTCCCAAAATTCAAAAATCTAAAAAATTTAAAATTTCGGAAAATTTCCGAAATTTGATAAAAAAAGAAAAATTTTTCAAAATAGTAAAAACTGTAAAATCGACAAAATCATAAAGTTCTCTTAATTAAGAAATCGTCAAAATTAGAAAACTGTAAGATTTGTTAAATTTGAAAATCGAGCAAAATTTAAAAATTTCAGAAATTGAAAAATCGACAAAAAAAATAAAACTTCGGAACATTTCCGAAATTTGATACAAAAAAGAAAATTTTTTCAAAACAATAAAGACTGTAAAATCGACAAAATCACAAAGTTCTCTAAATAAAGAAATCGACATCATTGGTATATTGTAAGATTTGTTGAATTTAAAAAATCGAGAAAAATTCAACAATTCTCAAAAATCGAAAAAAATTTAAATTTCGGAAAATTTCCGAAATTTGATAACAAGAGAAATTTTTTTCAAAATAGTAAAAACTGTAAAAACTGACAAAATAGGAATATTGTAAATTTTGTTGAAATGAAAAAATCAAGAAACATGCAAAAATCCGGAATTTAAAAATCGACAAAATATAAAGTTTCGGAACATTTCCGAAATTTCATAAAAAAAAGAACATTTTTTTTAAAAAATAGTATCAACTGTAAAATCGACAAAATCACATAGTTTTCTTATTTAAGAAATCGCCAAATTAGAAAAATGTAAGATTTTTTGAATTTGAAAATCGAGAAAAATTTCAGAAATTAAAAAATCGAAATAAAATGTAAGATTTCGTAAAATTTCCGAAATTTGATACAAAAAATTAAGTTTTTTACAAATTATAAAAACTGTTTAAACTGTAAAATCACAAAGTTCTCCAAGTTAAGAAATCGCCAAAAATTGGAAAATTGTAAAATGTGTTGAAATAAAAAAATCGACAAAAATGCAAAAATTCTCAAAATCTAAAAATCTGAAAAAATTCAAATTTCGGAAAATATTTAAAATTCGATAACAAAAGAAATTGTTTTCGAAATAGTAATAACTGTGAAAACTTAAAAATCCCAAAGTTCTTTAAATTAGGAAATCTACAAAATTAGAATATTGTAAATTTTGTTGAAATGAAAAAACCCAACAAAATGCAAAAGTTTCCGAAATTTAAAAATCGAAAAAATTTAAAATTTCGGAAACTTTCGAAATTTGATAAAAAAATAAATTTTTTTTCAAAATAGTAACAACTGTTTAATATGTGAAAACGCTAAATTTTCTAAATAAAGAAATAGAAAAAATTGGAATATTGTAAATTTTGTTGAAATTAAAAAATCGAGAAAAATGCAAAAATTTCCGAAAATCGACAATATTAAAAATTTTGCAAAAACTTCCGAAAATTTGAAAAAAAAAAAAAAAAAATTTTCAAAATAGTAAAAACTGTAAAATCGACAAAATCACAAAGCTTTCTAAATTAAAAAATCGACAACATTGGAATATTGTAAGATTTGTTGATTTTAAAAAATCGAGAAGATTTAAAAAATTTCAGAAATTCAAAATTCGAAAAAATTAAAAAATTCTGAAAATTTCCGAAATTTGATAAAAAAAAATAGATTTTTTCAAAAAAGTAAAAACTGTGAAAGCTGAAAAATCCCAAAGTTCTTTATATTAGGAAATCTACAAAATTGGAATATTGTAAACTTTGTTGAAATGAAAAAACCCAACAAAATGCAAAAGTTTCCGAAATTCAAAAATCGAAAAAATTTAAAATTTTGGAAAATTTTCGAAATTTGATAAAAAAAGACATTTTTTTTCAAAATAGTAAAAACAGTTTAAACTGTGAAAACGCAAAGTTTTCTAAATAAAGGAATACAAAAAATTGGAATATTGTAAATTTTGTTGAAATTAAAAAATCGAGAAAAATTCAAAAATTTCCGAGAATCGACAAAATTTAAAATTTTGCAAAAATTTCCGACAATTTAATAAAAAAAGAAAATTTTTCAAAATGGTAAAAACTGTAAAATCGACAAAATCTCAAAGTTCTCTTTATTAAGAAATCGTCAAAATTTGAAAAAGGGAAGATTTGTTGAATTTGAAGATCGAGAAAAATTAAAAAATTTCAGAAATTCATAAATCTAAAAAATTTAAAATTTCGGAAAATTTCCAAATTTTGAAAAACAAAGAAAAATTTTTCAAAATAGTAAAAACACTAAAATCAATAAGACCGCAAAGTTTTCTAAATTAAAAAATCGACAACATTTTAATATTGTAAGATTTGTTGAATTTAAAAAATCGAGAAGAATTAAAAAATTTCAGAAATTCAAAAATCGAAAAAATTTAAAAATTCGGAAAATTTCCAAAATTTGATAAAAAAAACTAAATTTTTTCAAAATAGTAAAAATTTTAAAATCCACAAAATCATAAAGTTCTCCTTATTAAGAAATCGTCAAAATTTGAAAATTAAAAGATTTGTTGAATTTGAAAATCGAGAAAAATGAAAAAATTTCAGAAATTCAAAAATCTAAAAAATTTAAAATTTCGGAAAATTTCCGAAGTTGAATAAATAAGACAATTTCTTCAAAATAGTAAAAACTGTATAATCGACTAAATTAAAAAGTTCTCTAAATTTGGAAATCGACAACATTGAAAAATTGTAACATTAATTGAATTAAAAATATCAAGAAAAATGCAAAAATTCCCAAAATGCAAAAATCTAAAAAACTTAAAATATCGGATAATTTCCGAAAATTGATAAAAAAAGGATATTTTTTCAAAAAAGTAAAAACTGTTTAAACTGTAAAATCACAAAGTTCTCTAAATTAAGAAATCTACAAAATTGGAAAATTGTAAATATTGTTGAATAAAAATATCGAGAAAAATGCAAAAATTCTCAAAATTCAAAAATCGAAAGAATTTAAAATTTCGGAAAATTTCCGAAACTTGATAAAAAAAGGATATTTTTTCGAAATAGTAAAAACTGTATAATCGACTAAATTAAAAAGTTCTCTAAATTTGGAAATCGACAACATTGAAAAATTGTAAAATTAATTGAATTAATTATATCAAGAAAAATGCAAAAATTCACAAAACTAAAAAATTTAAAATTTCGAAAAATTTTCGAAATTCGATAACAAAAGAAATTTTTTTTTGAAATAGTTAAAACTGTGAAAACAGTAAAATTGCAAAGTTCTCTAAATTAAGAATTCTTGAAAATTGGAATATTGAAAATTTTTTTGAAATGAAAAAAACCGAGAAAAAAGCAAAAAATCCCAAAATTCAAAAATCGAAAAAATTTAAAATTTCGGAAAATTTCCGAAATGCAAAATAATGCACAAATTCCCAAAATTCATAAATCGACAAAAAATTTTAATTTTTGAACATATCCGAAATTTGATAAAAAGAAGAAAATGTTTTCAGAATAGTTAAAACTGTAAAATCAACAAAATCATAAAGTTCTCTAAATTAAGAAATCGCCAAAATTAGAAAATTGTAAGATTTGTTAAAATTTAAAATCGAGAAAAATTAACAAAATTCAGAAAATCCAAAAATCAACAAAAAATTAAAATTTTGGAAAATTTCCGAAATTTGATAAAAAAACCTATTTTTTTTTAAAATAATAAAAACTGTAAAAACTGTTAAATCGCAAAGTTCTCCAAATTAAGAAATCTACAAAATTGGAAAATTGTAAATTTTGTTGAAATGAAAAAATCGAAAAAAATGCAAAAATTCTCAAAATTCAAAAATCTAAAAATTTTAAAATTTCGTAAAATTTCCGAAATTTGATAACAAAATAAATTTTTTTCAAAATAGTAAAGACAGTGAAAACTTAAAAATCGCAAAGCTCTTTAAATTAAGAAATCTTCAAAATTTGAATATTGTAAATTTTGTTGAAATGAAAAAATCGAGAAAAATGCAAAAATTCTCAAACTCTAAAAATCGGAAAAAATTAAATTTCGGAAAATTTCCGAAATTCGATAACACAAGAAATTGTTTTCAAAATAGTAAAAACTGTGAAAACTGTAAAATCGCAAAGCTCTTTAAATTCAGAAATCTACAAAATTGGAAAATTGTAAAATTTGTTGAAATTAAAAATTCGAGAAAAATGCAAAAATTTCCGAAAATCGACAAAACTTAAAATTTTGCAAAATTTCCGAAAAATGTATAAAAAAAAGACAATTTCTTCAAAATAGTAAAAACTGTACAATCGACAAAATCGCAAAGTTCTCTAAATTTAGAAATCGACAACATTGGAAAATTTTAAAATTTGTTGAATTAGAAATATCAACAAAAATGCAAAAATTCCCAAAATTAAAAAATCGAAAAAATTTAAAAATTCTGAAAATTTCCGAAATTTGATATTAAAACAATTTTTTTCAAAATAGTAAAAACTGTAAAATTTCAGAAATTCAAAAATCGACAAAAAATAAAAATTTCGGAACATTTCCGAAATTTGATACAATAAAGAAAATTTTTTCCAAATAGTAAAAACTGTTTAAGCTATAAAATCGCAAAGTTCTCTAAATAAAGAAATAGACAAAATTGGAATATTGTTAATTTTGTTGAAATGAAAAAATCGAGAAAAATGCAAATTTTCCCAAAATTCAAAAATCTAAAAAATTTAAAATTTCGGAAAATTTCCGAAATTTGATAAAAAAAATAAATTTTTTTTACAAATAGTAAAAATTGTAAAATCGACCAAATCATATTGTTCTCTAAATTAAGAATTCGTCAAAATTAGAAAATTTAAAGATTTGTTAAATTTGAAAATCGGGAAAAATTAAAAAATTTCAGAAGTTCAATAATCGACAAGAAATTAAAATTTCTGAAAATTTCCGAAATTTGATACAAAAAAGAAAATTTGTTCAAAATGGTAAAAACTGTTAAAACTGTAAAATCACAAAGTTGTCCAAATTAAGAAATAGACAAAATGGGAAAATTGTAAAATTTGTTGAAATGAAAAAATCGAGAAAAATGCAAAAATTCTCAAAAATCGAAAAAATTAAAGATTTCGGAAAATTTTCGAAATTTGGAAACAAAAGAAATTGTTGTCAAAATAGTAAAAACTGTGAAAACTGTAAAATCGCAAAGTTCTCTAAATTAAGAAATCTTCATAATTGGAATATTGTAAATTTTGTTGAAATTAAAAAATCGAAAAATATGCAAAAATTCCCAAAAAACGACAAAATTTAGAATTTTGCAAAATTTCCTAAAATTTGAAAAAAAAGAATATTTTTTAAAAGTAGTAAAAACTGTAAAATCGACAAAAACGCAAAGTTCTCTCAATTAAAAAATCGACAACATTGGAATTTTGTAAGATTTGTTGAGTTTAAAAAATCGAGATAAATTAAAAATTTTCAGAAATTTAAAAATTGAAAAAATTTAAAATATTGGAAAATTTTCGAAATTTAATAACAATAGAAATTTTTTTTTAAAATAGTAAAAACTGTGAAAACAGTAAAATCGCAAAGTTCTCTAAATTAAGAAATCATGAAAATATGAATATTGAAAAATTTGTTGAAATGAAAAAACCGAGAAAAATTCAAAAATTCCCAATATTCAAAAATCGAAAAAATTTCAAATTTCGAAAAAATTTTCAAAATTTAATAAAAAAAAATTTTTTTTAAAATAGTAAAAACTGTTTAAACTGTAAAATCACAAAGTTCTCCAAATTAAGAAATCGTCCAAATTGGAAAACTGTAAGCTGTAAAAATTGGAATATTGAAAACTTTGTTGAAATGAAAAAACCGAGAAAAATGCAAAAAACCGCAAAATTCAAAAATCGAAAAAATTTTAAATTTCGGAAAATTTGAAATATAAAAGAAAATTTTTTCATAAAAATTAAAACTGTAAAATCGACAAAATCATAAAGTTCTCTTTATTAGGAAATCTTCAAAATTTGAAAATTGTAAGATTTGTTGAATTTAGAGAAAAATTTCAGAAATTCAAAAATCGACAAAAAATTAAAATTTCTAAACATTTTCGAAATTTGAAACAAAAAAAGAAAATTTTTTCAAAATAGTAAAAACTGTTTAAACTGTAAAATCACAAAGTTGTCCAAATTAAGAAATCGAAAAAATTGGAAAACAGTAACATTTTTTGAATTAAAATATCAAGAAAAATGCAAAAGTTCCCAAAATTCATAAATCGAATAAATTTAAAATATCGAAAAATTTCCGATATTTGATAAAAAGAAGAAAATTTTTTCATAAAAATTAAAACTGTAAAATCGACGAAATCATAAAGTTCTCTTAATTAGGAAATCGTCAAAATTTTAAAATTGTAAGATTTGTTGAATTTGAAAATCGAGAAAAATTAAAAAATTTTAGAAATTAAAAAATCGACAAAAAATTAAAACTTCCGAACATTTCCGAAATTTGAAACAAAAAAAGAAAATTTTTTCAAAATAGTAAAAACTGTTTAAACTGTAAAATCGTAAAGTTCTCTAAATAAAGAAATGGACAAAATTGAAATATTGTAAATTATGTTGAAATTAAAAAATCGAGAAATATGCAAAAAATCCCAAAATTCAAAAATAGACAAAACTTTAAATTTCGGAAAATTTCCGAAATTTTATAAAAAAAGACAATTTTTTAAAAATAGTAAAAACTTTTTAAACTGTTAAATCGTAAAGTTCTCTAAATAAAGAAATGGACAAAATTGAAATATTGTAAATTATGTTGAAATTAAAAAATCGAGAAATATGCAAAAAATCCCAAAATTCAAAAATAGACAAAATTTTAAATTTCGGAAAATTTCCGAAATTTGATAAAAAAAGAAAATTTTTTAAAAATAGTAAAAACTGTAAATTCGACCAAATCAAAAAGTTCTCTATATTAAGAAATCGTCAAAATTAGAAAATTTCAAGTTTTGGTTGAATTTGCAAATCGAGATATATTAAAAAATTTTAGAAATTCAAAAATCGACAAAAAATTTAATTTTAGGAACATTTCCGAAATTTGAAACAAAAAAAGAAAATTTTTTCACGATAGTAAAAACTGTTTAAACTGTGAAATCACCAAGTTCTCCAAATTAAGAAATCGACAAAATTGGAAAATTGTAAGATTTGTTGAAATAAAAAAATCGAGAAATATGCAAAAATTCTCAAAATCCAAAAATTGGAAAAATTTCCGAAATTCGATAACAAAACAAATTTTTTTCAAAATAGTAAAGACTGTGAAAACTTAAAAATCGCAAAGCTCTTTAAATTAAGAAATCTACAAAATTAGAAAGTTGCAAGATTTGTTGAATTTAAAAATCGAGAAAAATTAAAAAATTTCAGAAATTCAAAAATCGACAAAAAATTAAAATTTCTGAACATTTCCGAAATTTGAAACAAAAAAAGAAAATTTTTTCCAAATAGTAAAAACTGTTTAAACTGTCAAATCACAAAGTTCTCTAAATTTAAAAATCGACAACATTGGAAAATTGTAAAATTTTTTGAATTAAAAATATCAAGAAAAATGCAAAAATACACAAAATTCAAAAAACGAAAAAATATAAAATTTCGGAAAATTTCTGAAATTTGATAAAAAAAAGAAAATTTTTTCAAAATAATAAAGACTGTAAAATCCACAAAATCACAAAGTTCTTTAAATTAAGAAATCGACAACATTGGAATATTGCAAGATTTGTTGTATTTAAAAAATTGAGAAAATTTCAAAAATTCTCAAAATTCAAAAATCGAAAAAATTTTAAATTTCGGAAAATTTCAGAAATTTGATAACAAGAGACATTTTTTTTCAAAATAGTATAAACTGTGAAAACTGTAAAATCGCAAAGTTCTCTAAATTAAGAAATCTTCATAATTGGAATATTGAAAATGTTGTTGAAATGAAAAAACCGAGAAAATGCAAATATTCCCAAAACTCAAAAATTAAAAAAATTGTAAATTTCGGAAAATTTCCGAAGTTTAATAAAAAAGACAATTTCTTCAAAATAGTAAAAGCTGTATAATCGACAAAATTACAAAGTTCTCTAAATTTAGAAATCGACAACATTGGAAAATTGTAAAATTTGTTGAATTAAAAATATCAAGAAAAATGCAAAAATTCACAAAATTAAAAAATCGAAAAAATTTAAAATATTGGAAAGTTTTCGAAATTCGAAAAGAAAAGAAATTTTTTTTAAAATAGTAAAAACTGTGAAAACAGTAAGATCGCAAAGTTCTCTAAATTAAGAAATCTTGAAAATTGGAATATTGAAAAATTTGTTGAAATGAAAAAACCGAGAAAAATTCAAAAATTCCCAATATTCAAAAATCGAAAAAATTTTAAATTTCAAAAAATTTAAGAAATTTGATAAAAAAAAAATTTTTATAATATAGTAAAAACTGTAAAATCGACAAAATCATAAATTTCTCTAAATTAAGAAATCGTCAAAACTAGAAAATTGCAAGATTTGTTGAATTTGAAAATCGAGAAAAATTAAAAAATTTCAGAAATTCAAGAATCGACAAAAAATTATATTTCCGAAATTCGAAACAAAAAAAGAAAATTTTTTCAAAATAGTAAAAACTGTTTAAACTGTAAAATGACAAAGTTCTCCAAATTAAGAAATCGGCAAAATTAGAAAACAGTAAAATTTTTTGAATTAAAATATCAAGAAAAGTGCAAAAATTCCCAAAATTCATAAATCGAATAAATTTAAAATTTCGGAAAATTTCCGAAATTTGATAAAAAAAGAAAAATTTTCATAAAATAAAAACTGAAATATCGACAAAATCATAAATTTCTCTAAATTAAGAAATCGTCAAAACTAGAAAATTGCAAGATTTGTTGAATTTGAAAATCGAGAAAAATTAAAAAATTTCAGAAATTCAAAAATCGACAAAGAATTAAAATTTCGGAACATTTCCGAAATTTGAAACAAAAAAAGAAAATTTTTTCAAAATAGTAAAAACTGTTTAAATTGTAAAATCACAAAGTTCTCCAAATTAAGAAATCGTCCAAATTGGAAAACTGTAAAATTTGTTTAACAAAACTACCAAGAAAAATGCAAGAATTCCCAAAATTAAAAGATCGAAAAAATTTAAAATTTCGGAAAATTCCGAAATTAGATAATAAAATTAAATTTTTTAAAAATAGTAAAAACTGTTTAAACTGTAAAATCGCAAAGTTCTCTAAATTAGGAAATCCACAAAATTGGAAAATTGTAAATTTTGTTGAAATTAAATAAACCGAAAAAAATTCCAAAATTCAAAAATCGAAAAAATTTAATATTTCGGAAAATTTCCGAAATTTGATAACAAAAAAAAATTTGTTTCAAAATAGTTAAAACTGTAAAATCGACAAAATCACATAGTTCTCTTTATTAAAAAATCGTCAAAATTTGAAAATTAGAAGATTTGTTGAATTTGAAAAACGAGAAAAATTAAAAAATTTCAGAAATTACAAAGTTCTCTAAATTTGGAAATCGACAACATTGGAAAATTGTAAAATTTGTTGAATTAAAAATATCAAGAAAAATGCAAAAATTCACAAAATTCAAATATTGAAAAAATTTAAAATTTTGGAAAAATTTTCGAAATTCGATAACAAAAGAACTTTTTTCAAAATAGTAAAAACTGTTTAAACTGTAAAATCGTAAAGATCTCTAAATTAAGAAATCTTGAAAATGGGAATATTGAAAATTTTGTTGAAATGAAAAAACCGAGAAAAATGCAAAAAACCCCAAAATTCAAAAATCGAAAAAATTTTAAATTTCGGAAAATTTGAAATATAAAAAGAAAATTTTTTCATAAAAATTAAAACTGTAAAATCGACAAAATCATAAAATTCTCTTTATTAGGAAATCGTCAAAATTTGAAAATTGTAAGATTTGTTGAATTTAGAGAAAAATTAAAAAATTTCAGAAATTCAAAAATCGACAAAAAATTAAAATTTCGGAACATTTTCGAAATTTGAAACAAAAAAAAAAAAAATTTGTTCAAAATAGTAAATACTGTTTAAACTGTAAAATCACAAAGTTTTGCACTTGATAAAAAAAGGATATTTTTTCAAAATAGTAAAAATTGTTTAAACTGTAAAATCACAAAGTTCTCCAAGTTAAGAAATCGACAAAATTGGAGAACTGTAAAATTTGTTTAATAAAAATATCAAGAAAAATGCAAAAATTCCCAAAATTTAAAAATCAAACAAATTTAAAATTTCGGAAAATTTCCGAAATTTGATAAAAAAATTAAATTGTTTTAAAAAAAGTAAAATCTGTAAAAACTGGAAAATCGCAAAGTTCTTTAAACTAAGAAATCTACAAAATTGGAAAATTGTAAATTTTGTTGAAATGAAAAAAAAACGAGAAAAATGCAAATATTCTCAAAATTCAAAGATCTAAAAATTTTAAAATTTCGTAAAATTTCCGAAATTTGATAACAAAATAAATTTTTTTCAAAATAGTAAAGACAGTGAAAACTGAAAAATTGCCAATTTCTTTAATTTAAGAAATCTTCAAAATTCGAATACTGAAAATTTTGTTGAAATAAAAAAATCGAGAAAAATGCAAAAATTCTCAAACTCTAAAAATCGGAAAAAATTAAAATTTCGGAAAATTTCCGAAATTCGATAACAAAAGAAATTGTTTCGAAATAGTAAAAACTGTTAACACTGTAAAATCGCAAAGCTCTTCACATTCAGAAATCTACAAAATTGGAAAATTGTAAAATTTGTTGAAATTAAAAAATCGAGAAAAATGCAAAAATTTCCGAAAATGGACAAAACTTAAAATTTTGCAAAATTTCCGAAAAATGTATCAAAAAAAGACAATTTCTTCAAAATAGTAAAAACTGAACAATCGACAAAATCACAAAATTTTCTAAATTTAGAAATCGAAAATTTTAAAATTTGTTAAATTAAAAATATCAACAAAAATTCCCAAAATTCAAAAATCGAAAAAATTTAAAAATTCTGAAAATTTCCGAAATTTGATATTAAAACGATATTTTTCAAAATAGTAAAAACTGTAAAATCGACAAAATCATAAACTTCCATTAATTAAGAAATCGTCAAAATTAGAAAATTAGAAGATTTGTTAAACTTGAAAATCGAGAATATATAAAAAATTTCAGAAATTCAAAAATCGAAAAAATTTTAGATTTCGGAAAATTTCCGAAATTCGATAACAAAAGAAATTTTTTTTAAAATAGTAAAAACTGTAAAAACTGTAAAATCGAAAAGTTTTCTAAATTAAGAAATCTTCATAATTGGAATATTGTAAATTTTGTTGAAATTAAAAAATCGAGAAATATGCAAAAATTTCCGAAAATCGACAAAATTTAAAATTTTGCAAAATTTCCGAAAATTTAAAGAAAAGACCATTTTTTCAAAATAGTAAAAACTGTTTAAATTGTAAAATGACAAAGTTCTCCAAATTAAGAAATCGAAAAAATTGGAAAACAGTAAAATTTTTTGAATTAAAATATCAAGAAAAATTCCCAAAATTCATAAATCGAATAAATTTAAAATTTCGAAAAATTTCCGAAATTTGATAAAAAAAGAAAAATTTTTCATAAAATAAAAACTGAAATATCGACAAAATCATAAAGTTCTCTTAATTAAGAAATCGTCAAAAATAGAAAATTGCAAGATTTGTTGAATTTGAAAATCGAGAAAAATTAAAAAATTTCAGAAATTCAAAAATCGACAAAAAATTAAAATTTCGGAACATTTCCGAGCAGCTGCAAGTGAATTTTGCATACAAAATTGATTCTTTAATAACTTCCTCGTTTTTTATTCGATCTTAACCAAATTCACAGGAGTGACTATCATTGTTATTATGCATACTAAAATTCAATGCTCTAGGTCTATTATTACGGATTTTACAGTTTTTGGGGGCGGAAAGGGGCGTGGCAAAAATATAAAACAAACTTGATCTGCGTAAGAGCTACATGAATACTGTAACCAAATTTGATATCTCTAGGTCATTCACACACTTAAAACGTCCATATGCACTGGGCACAAAAATTTTGATAAATAATTTCACGAATAACTTTTGTTCTACTTATCCGATTTGTACCAAAATTACAGGGTATATTAAGAGTGTCAACTGCAGATGGGTTACCAAATTACACATCATTACACAAAGAACTTTTGGAGTTATACGCAATTTACATTAAAAAAACTTGACTTTTTCTAGATTAATGCTTATTGTGGGCGAAGGGGGCGTGGCATCCAACTTTTGAAATAAACTTGACCTGCGTAGGGTATGAAGGAACCTTTTTGCCAAATTTGGTGTCTCTATGTCTTATAGTCTCTGAGATCCAGGTGTTCATACAGACGGACAGACGGACAGACGGACATGGCTATATCGTCTCGGCTGTTGACGCTGATCAAGAATATATATACTTTATGGGGTCGGAGATGCCTCCTTCTGCCTGTTACATACATTTTCTGTTGGCACTAAGTCATAATACCCTTCTACCCTATGGGTAGCGGGTATAAAAAGAACATTTTTCAAAATAGTAAAAACTGTTTAAACTGTAAAATCACAAAGTTCTCCAAATTAAGAAATCGTCCAAATTGGAAAACTGTAAAATTTGTTTAACAAAACTACCAAGAAAAATGCAAAAATTCCCAAAATTCAAAGATCGAAAAAATTTAAAATTTCGGAAAATTTCCGAAATTAGATAATAAAATTAAATTTTTGCAGAATAGTAAAAACTTTAAAAACTGTAAAACCGCAAAGTTCTCTAAATTAGGAAATCCACAAAATTGGAAAATTGTAAATTTTGTTGAAATTAAATAAACCGAAAAAAATGCAAAAAATTCCAAAATTCAAAAATCGAAAAAATTTAAAATTTCGGAAAATTTCCGAAAGTTGATAACAAAAAAAAATTTGTTTCAAAATAGTAAAAACTGTAAAATCGACAAAATCACATAGTTCTCTTTATTAAAAAATCGTCAAAACTTGAAAATTAGAAGATTTGTTGAATTTGAAAAACGAGAAAAATTAAAAAATTTCAGAAATTCAAAAATCGAAAAAAATTTAAAATTTCGGAAAATTTCCGAAGTTTAATAAAGAAGACAATTTCTTCAAAATAGTAAAAACTGTATAATCGACGTAATTACAAAGTTCTCTAAATTTGGAAATCGACAACATTGGAAAATTGTAAAATTTGTTGAATTAAAAATATCAAGAAAAATGAAAAATTCACAAAATTCAAATATTGAAAAAATTTAAAATTTTGGAAAAATTTTCGAAATTCGATAACAAAAGAACTTTTTTCAAAATAGTAAAAACTGTTTAAACTGTAAAATCGTAAAGATCTCTAAATTAAGAAATCTTGAAAATGGGAATATTGAAAATTTTGTTGAAATGAAAAAACCGAGAAAAATGCAAAAAACCCCAAAATTCAAAAATCGAAAAAATTTTAAATTTCGGAAAATTTGAAATATAAAAAGAAAATTTTTTCATAAAAATTAAAACTGTAAAATCAACAAAATCATAAAGTTCTCTTGATAGGAAATCGTCAAAATTTTAAAATTGTAAGATTTGTTGAATTTAGAGAAAAAAATTAGAAATTTCAGAAATTCAAGAATCGACAAAAAATTAAAATTTCGGAATATTTCCGAAATTCGAAACAAAAAAAGAAAATTTTTTCAAAATAGTTAATACTGTTTAAACTGTAAAATCACAAAGTTCTGCACTTGATAAAAAAAGGATATTTTTTCAAAATAGTAAAAATTGTTTAAACTGTAAAATCACATAGTTCTCCAAGTTAAGAAATCGACAAAATTGGAGAACTGTAAAATTTGTTGAATCAAAATATCAAGAAAAATGCAAAAATTCCCAAAATTTAAAAATCAAACAAATTTAAAATTTCGGAAAATTTCCGAAATTTGATAAAAAAAATTTAATTGTTTTCAAAAAAGTAAAAACTGTAAAAACTGGAAAATCGCAAAGTTCTTTAAATTAAGAAATCTACAAAATTGGAAAATTGTAAATTTTGTTAAAATGAAAAAAAAAAAAAAATTCAAATATTCTCAAAATTCAAAGATCTAAAAATTTTAAAATTTCGTAAAATTTTCGAAATTTGATAACAAAATAAATTTTTTTCAAAATAGTAAAGACAGTGAAAACTGAAAAATCGCAAAGTTCTTTAAATTAAGAAATCTTCAAAATTTGAATATTGAAAATTTTGTTGAAAAAAAAAAAATCGAGAAAAATGCAAAAATTCTCAATCTCTAAAAATCGGAAAAAATTAAAATTTCGAAAAATTTCCGAAATTCGATAACAAAAGAAATTGTTTCGAAATAGTAAAAACTGTGAAAACTGTAAAATCGCAAAGCTCTTCACATTCAGAAATCTACAAAATTGTAAAATTTGTTGAAATTAAAAAATCGAGAAAAATGCAAAAATTTCCGAAAATGGACAAAAAATTAAATTTTGCAAAATTTCCGAAAAATGTATCAAAAAAAGACAATTTCTTCAAAATAGTGAAAACTGTACAATCGACAAAATCACAAAGTTTTCTAAATTTAGAAATCGAAAATTTTAAAATTTGTTAAATTAAAAATATCAACAAAAATTCCCAAAATTCAAAAATCGAAAAAATTTAAAAATTCTGAAAATTTCCGAAATTTGATATTAAAACGATATTTTTCAAAATAATAAAAACTGTAAAATCGACAAAATCATAAACTTCCATTAATTAAGAAATCGTCAAAATTAGAAAATTAGAAGATTTGTTGAATTTGAAAATCGAGAATATTTAAAAAATTTCAGAAATTCAAAAATCGAAAAAATATTAGATTTCGGAAAATTTCCGAAATTCGATAACAAAAGAAATTTTTTTTAAAATAGTAAAAACTGTAAAAACTGTAAAATCGAAAAGTTTTCTAAATTAAGAAATCTTCATAATTGGAATATTGTAAATTTTGTTGAAATTAAAAAATCGAGAAATATGCAAAAATTTCCGAAAATTTGAAGAAAAGACAATTTTTTCAAAATAGTAAAAACTGTAAAATCGACAAAATCCTAAAGTTCTCTAAATTAAGAAGTCGTAAAAATTAGAAAACTGTAAGATTTGTTGAATTTGAAAATCGAGAAAAAATTTAAAAATTTCAGAAATTCAAAAATCGACTAAAAATTCAAATTTCGGAACATATCCGAAATTTAATACAAAAAAGAAAATTTTCCAAAATAATAAAGACTGTAAAATCCACAAAATCACAAAGTTCTTTAAATTAAGAAATCGACAACATTGGAATATTGCAAGATTTGTTGTATTTAAAAAATTGAGAAAAATTCCAAAATTCTCAAAATTCAGAAATCGAACAAATTTTAAATTTCGGAAAATTTTCGAAATTTGATAACAAGAGATATTTTTTTTCAAAATAGTAAAAACTGTAATAACTGAAAAATCGCAAAGTTCTTTAAATTTTGTCGATTTTTGAATTTTGGGATTTTTTGCATTTTCTCGGTTTTTTCATTTCAACAACATTTTCAATATTCCAATTATGAAGATTTCTTAATTTAGAGAACTTTGGGACTTTTAAGTTTTCACAGTTTTTACTATTTTGAAAACAATTTCTTTTGTTATCGAATTTCGGAAATATTCCGAAATTTTAAATTTTTTAGATTTTTGGATTTTGAGATTTTTTGCATTTTTCTCGATTTTTTTTATTTCAACAAATCTTACAATTTTCCAGTTTTGTCGATTTCTTAATATGCAGAACTTTGTGATTTTACAGTTTGAACAGTTTTTACCATTTTGAAAAAATTTTCTTTTTTTGTTTCAAATTTCGGAAATTTTCCGAAATTTTAAATTTTGTCGATTTTTTAATTTTGGGAATTTTTGCATTTTCTCGGTTTTTTCATTTCAACAACATTTTCAATATTCCAATTATGAAGATTTCTTAATTTAGAGAACTTTGCGATTGTCCAGTTTTCACAGTTTTTGCTATTTTGAAAAAATTTTCTTGTTTTATCAAATTTCAAAAATTTCCGAAATTTTAAATTTTCTCGATTTTTGAATTTCGGAAATTTTTGCATTTCTTTGTTTTTTTTAATTTCAACAAAATTTACAATATTCCAATTTCTTCTATAAATTTTCTAATTTTGACGATTTTTATAATTTAGAGAACATTATGATTTGGTCGATTTTACCGTTTTTACTATTTTGAAAAATATCGTTTTAATATCAAATTTCGGAAATTTTCAGAATTTTTAAATTTTTTAGATTTTTGGATTTTGAGAATTTTGGCATTTTTCTCAATTTTTTAATTTCAACAAAACTTACAATATTCCAATTTTGTAGATATCTTAATTTAAAGAACTTTGCGATTTTTCGGTTTTTACAGTTTTTACTATTTTGAAAAAAAATGTCTCTTGTTATTAAATTTCGGAAATTTTCCGAAATTCAAAAATCGACTAAAAATTCAAGTTTCGGAACATTTCCGAAATTTGATACAAAAAAGAAAATTTTTTCAAAATAATAAAGACTGTAAAATCCACAAAATCACAAAGTTCTTTAAATTAAGAAATCGACAACATTGGAATATGCAAGATTTGTTGTATTTAAAAAATTGAGAAAAATTCAAAAATTCTCAAAATTCAAAAATCGAAAAAAATTTTAAATTTCGGAAAATTTCCGAAATTCGATAACAAAGGATATTGCTGTCAAAATAGTAAAAACTGTGAAAACTTAAAAGTCCCAAAGTTCTTTAAACTAAGATATCTACAAAATTGGAAAACAGTAAACATTTTTGAATAAAAATATCAAGAAAAATGCAAAAATTCCCAAAATTCATAAATCGAATAAATTTAAAATATCGAAAAATTTCCGAAATTTGATAAAAAGAAGAAAATTTTTCATAAAAATTAAAACTGTAAAATCGACGAAATCATAAAGTTCTCTTAATAAGGAAATCGTCAAAATTTTAAAATTGTAAGATTTGTTGAATTTGAAAATCGAGAAAAATTAAAAAATTTTAGAAATTAAAAAATCGACAAAAAATTAAAATTTCGGAACATTTCCGAAATTTGAAACAAAAAAAGAAAATTTTTTCACGATAGTAAAAACTGCTTAAACTGTAAAATCACAAAGTTCTCTAAATTAAGAAATCGACAAAATTGGAAAACAGTAAAAATTTTTGAATAAAAATATCAAGAAAAATGCAAAAATTCCTAATATGCATAAATCGAATAAATTTAAAATATCGAAAAATTTCCGAAATTTGATAAAAAGAAGAAAATTTTTTCATAAAAATTAAAACTGTAAAATCGACATAAATACAAAGTTCTCTAAATAAAGAAATAGACAAAAATTGGAATATTGTTAATTTTGTTGAAATGAAAAAATCGAGAAAAATGCAAATTTTCCCAAAATTCAAAAATAGACAAAATTTTAAATTTCGGAAAATTTCCGAAATTCATAAATCGAATAAATTTAAAATTTCGAAAAATTTCCCAAATTTGATAAAAAAAATGAAAATATTTTCACAAAAATTAAAACTGTATAATCGACATAAATACAAAGTTCTCTAAATTTAGAAATCGACAACATTGGAAAATTGTAGAATTTGTTGAATTAAAAATATCAAGAAAAATGCAAAAATACACAAAATTCAAAAAAACGAAAAAATATAAAATTTCGGAAAATTTCCGAAATTTGATAAAAAAAAGAAAATTTTTTCAGAATAGTAAAAACTGTAAAATCGACAAAATCATAAAGTTGTCTTAATTAAGAAATCGCCAAAATTAGAAAACTGTAAGATTTGTTGAATTTGAAAATCGAGAAAAATTTAAAAATTTCAGAAATTCAAAAATCGAAAAAATGTTAAAATTTCGGAACATATCCGAAATTTGAAACAAAAAAAGAAAATTTTTTCAAAATAGTAAAAACTGTTTAAACTGTAAAATGAAAAAGTTCTCCAAATTAAGAAATCGTCCAAATTGGAAAACAGTAAAATTTGTTTAACAAAACTACCAAGAAAAATGCAAAAAATCCCAAAACTCAAAGATCGAAAAAATTTAAAATTTCGGAAAATTTCCGAAATTAGATAATAAAATTCAATTTTTTCAAAATAGTAAAAACTGTAAAAACTGTAAAATTGCAAAGTTCTCTAAATTAGGAAATCCACAAAATTGTAAATTTTGTTGAAATTAAATAAACCAAAAAAAATGCAAAAAATTCCAAAATTCAAAAATCGAACAATTTTAAAATTTCGGAAAATTTCCGAAATTCGATAACAAAAAAAATTTGTTTCAAAATAGTTAAAACTGTAAAATCGACAAAATCACATAGTTCTCTTTATTAAAAAATCGTCAAAATTTGAAAATTAGAAGATTTGTTGAATTTGAAAAACGAGAAAAATTAAAAAATTTCAGAAATTCAAAAATCGAAAAAATTTAAAATTTCGGAACATTTCCGAAGCTTAATAAAGAATGCAATTTCTTCAAAATAGTAAAAACTGTACAATCGACGAAATTACAAAGTTCTCTAAATTTGGAAATCGACAACATTGGAAAATTGTAAAATTTGTTGAATTAAAAATATCAAGAAAAATGCAAAAATTCACAAAATTCAAATATTGAAAAAATTTAAAATTTTGGAAAAATTTTCGAAATTCGATAACAAAAGAACTTTTTTCAAAATAGTAAAAACTGTTTAAACTGTAAAATCGTAAAGATCTCTAAATTAAGAAATCTTGAAAATGGGAATATTGAAAATTTTGTTGAAATGAAAAAACCGAGAAAAATGCAAAAAACCCCAAAATTCAAAAATTGAAAAAATTTTAAATTTCGGAAAATTTGAAATATAAAAAGAAAAGTTTTTCATAAAAATTAAAACTGTAAAATCAACAAAATCATAAAGTTCTCTTTATTAGGAAATCGTCAAAATTTTAAAATTGTAAGATTTGTTGAATTTAGAGAAAAATTAAGAAATTTCAGAAATTCAAAAATCGACAAAAAATTAAAATTTTGGAACATTTTTGATATTTGAAACAAAAAAAAAACAATTTGTTCAAAATAGTTAATACTGTTTAAACTGTAAAATCACAAAGTTCTCCAAGTTAAGAAATCGACAAAATTGGAGAACTGTAAAATTTGTTGAATAAAAATATCAAGAAAAATGCAAAAATTCCCAAAATTTAAAAATCAAACAAATTTAAAATTTCGGAAAATTTCCGAAATTTGATAAAAAATTAAATTGTTTTCAAAAAAGTAAAAACTGGAAAATCGCAAAGTTCTTTAAATTAAGAAATCTACAAAATTGGAAAATTGTAAATTTTGTTGAAATGAAACAAACGAGATAAATGCAAAAATTCTCAAAATTCAAAAATCTAAAAATTTTAAAATTTCGTAAAATTTCCGAAATTTGATAACAAAATAAATTTTTTTCAAAATAGTTAAGACAGTGAAAACTGAAAAATCGCAAAGTTCTTTAAATTAAGAAATCTTCAAAATTCGAATATTGAATATTTTGTTGAAATAAAAAAATCAAGAAAAATGCAAAAATTCTCAAACTCTAAAAATTTCCGAAATTCGATAACAAAAGAAATTGTTTTCAAAATAGTAAAAACTTTGAAAACTGTAAAATCGCAAAGCTCTTCAATTTCAGAAATCTACAAAATTGGAAAGTTGTAAAATTTGTTGAAATTAAAAAATCGAGAAAAATGCAAAAATTTCCGAAAATCGACAAAACTTAAAATTTTGCAAAATTTCCGAAAAATGTATCAAAAAAAGACAATTTCTTCAAAATAGTAAAAAC
The DNA here is from genome assembly GCA_963583835.1 of Drosophila immigrans. Classification (NCBI taxonomy): domain Eukaryota; kingdom Metazoa; phylum Arthropoda; class Insecta; order Diptera; family Drosophilidae; genus Drosophila; species Drosophila immigrans. The sequence continues at coordinate 415,413 of CAUZWO010000048.1, forward strand.
TGTACAATCGACAAAATCATAAACTTCCATTAATTAAGAAATCGTCAAAATTAGAAAATTAGAAGATTTGTTGAATTTGAAAATCGAGAATAATTAAAAAATTTCAGAAATTCAAAAATCGAAAAAATTTTAGATTTCGGAAAATTTCCGAAATTCGATAACAAAAGAAATTTTTGTTTTAAAATAGTAAAAACTGTAAAAACTGTAAAATCGAAAAGTTTTCTAAATTAAGAAATCTTCATAATTGGAATATTGTAAATTTTTTTGATATTAAAAAATCGAGAAATATGCAAAAATTTCCGAAAATCGACAAAATTTAAAATTTTGCAAAATTTCCGAAAATTTGAAGAAAAGACAATTTTTTCAAAATAGTAAAAACTGTAAAATCGACAAAAACACAATTTCTCTCAATTAAAAAATCGACAAAATTGGAATATTGTAAGATATGTTGAAGTTAAAAAATCGAGAAAAATTAAAAAATTTCATAAATTTAAAAATTGAAAAAATTTAAAATTTCGGAAAATTTCCAAAGTTTAGTAAAGAAGACAATTTCTTAAAAATAGTAAAAACTGTATAATCGTCAAAATTACAAAGCTCTCTAAATTTAGAAATCGACAATATTAGAAAATTGTAAAATTTGTTGAATTAAAAATATCAAGAAAAATGCAAAAATTCCCAAAATTCAAAAATCAAAAAATTTAAATATTCGGAAAATTTCCGAAATTTGATAAAAAAAAGAAAAATTTTCGAAAAAGTAAAATCTGTGAAAACTGGGTAATCGCAAAGTTCTTTGAACTAAGAAATCTTCAAAATTAGAATATTGTAAATTTTGTTTTTCAAAATAATAAAGACTGTAAAATCCACAAAATCACAAAGTTCTTTAAATTAAGAAATCGACAACATTGGAATATTGCAAGATTTGTTGTATTTAAAAAATTGAGAAAAATTCAAAAATTCTCAAAATTCAAAAATCGAAAAAATTTTAAATTTCGGAAAATTTCCGAAATTTGATAACAAGAGACATTTTTTTTCAAAATAGTAAAAACTGTAAAAACTGAAAAATCGAAAAGTTCTTTAAATTAAGATATCTACAAAATTGGAATATTGTAAGTTTTGTTGAATATAAAAAATTGAGAAAAATGCTAAAATTTCCGAAATTTAAAAATCGACAAAATTTTAGATTTCGGAAAATTTCCGAAATTTGTCGAAAAAAAGAAAAATTTTTCAAAATAGTAAAAACTGTTTAAACTGTAAAATCCCAAAATTCTCTAAATTAGAAATCTTCAAAATTGGAATATTGTAAATTTTGTTGAAATGAAAAAATCCAAAGAAATGCAAAATTTCCCAAAATTCAAAAATCTAAAAAATTTTAAATTTCGGAAAATTTTCGAAATTTGATAAAAAAAAGAAAATTTTTTTACAAATAGTAAAAACGGTAAAATCGGCCAAATCATAATGTTCTCTAAATTATAAAAATCGTCAAAATTAGAAAATTTATAGGTGAAATTGGAATATTGTAAATTTTGCTAAAATGAAAAAAAAATAAAGAAATGCAAAAATTTCAGAAATTAAAAAATCGAGAAAAATTAAAATTTCGGAAAATTTCCGAAATTTGATACAAAAAAGAAAATTTTTTCAAAATGGAAAAAAACTGTTTAAACTGTAAAATCACAAAGTTGCCCAAATTAAGAAATCGACAAAATTGGAAAATTGTAAAATTTGTTGAAATGAAAAAATCGAGAAAAATGCAAAAATTGTCAAAAATCAAAAATCGAAAATATTTAAAATTTCGGAAAATTTCCGAAATTCGATAACAAAGGATATTGTTGTCAAAATAGTAAAAAATGTGAAAACTTTAAAATCGCAAAGTTCTCTAAACTAAGAAATCTACAAAATTGGAAAATTGTAAATTTTGTTGAAATGAAAAAATCGAAAAAAATGCAAAAATTCTCAAAAATCAAAAATCGAAATAAAAAATGTAAAATTTTGTAAAATTTCCGAAATTTGATACAAAAAAGAAAACCTTTTCAAAATAGTAAAAACTGTTTAAGCTATAAAATCGCAAAGTTCTCTAAATAAAGAAATAGACAAAATTGGAATATTGTTAATTTTGTTGAAATGAAAAAATCGAGAAAAATGCAAATTTTCCCAAAATTCATAAATAGACAAAATTTTAAATTTCGGAAAATTTCCGAAATTTGATAACAAAAAGAAATTTTTTTTACAAATAGTAAAAACTGTAAAATCGACCAAATCATAATGTTCTCTAAATTAAGAAATCGTCAAAATTAGAAAATGTAAAGATTTGTTAAATTTGAAAATCGGGAAATCATAAAGTTCTCTTTATTAGGAAATCGTTAAAATTTTAAAATTGTAAGATTTGTTGAATTTAGAGAAAAATTTAAAAATTTCAGAAATTCAAAAATCGACAAAAAATTAAAATTTCGGAACATTTTCGAAATTTGAAACAAAAAAAAAAAAATTTCTTCAAAATAGTAAATACTGTTTAAACTGTAAAATCACAAAGTTCTCCAAGTTAAGAAATCGACAAAATTGGAGAACTGTAAAATTTGTTGAATAAAAATATCAAGAAAAATGCAAAAATTCCCAAAATTTAAAAATCAAACAAATTTAAAATTTCGGAAAATTTCCGAAATTTGATAAAAAATTAAATTGTTTTCAAAAAAGTAAAAACTGGAAAATCGCAAAGTTCTTTAAATTAAGAAATCTACAAAATTGGAAAATTGTAAAATTTGTTGAAATTAAAAAATCGAGAAAAATGCAAAAATTTCCGAAAATCGACAAAACTTAAAATTTTGCAAAATTTCCGAAAAATGTATCAAAAAAAGACAATTTCTTCAAAATAGTAAAAACTGTACAATCGACAAAATCACAAAGTTCTCTAAATTTATAAATCCAAAATTTTAAAATTTGTTGAATTAAAAATATCAACAAAAATGAAAAAAAATTCCCAAAATTCAAAAATCGAAAAAATTTAAAAATTCTGAAAATTTCCGAAATTTGATATTAAAACAAAATCATAAACTTCCATTAATTAAGAAATCTACAAAATTAGAAAATTAGAAGATTTGTTGAATTTGAAAATCGAGAATAATTAATAAATTTCAGAAATTCAAAAATCGAAAAAATTTTAGATTTCGGAAAATTTCCGAAATTCGATAACAAAAGAAATTTTTTTTAAAATAGTAAAAACTGTAAAAACTGTAAAATCGAAAAGTTTTCTAAATTAAGAAATCTTCATAATTGGAATATTGTAAATTTTGTTGATATTAAAAAATCGAGAAATATGCAAAAATTTCCGAAAATCTACAAAATTTAAAATTTTGCAAAGTTTCCGAAAATTTGAAGAAAAGACCATTTTTTCAAAATAGTAAAAACTGTAAAATCGACAAAAACACAAAGTTCTCTCAATTAAAAAATCGACAAAATTGGAATATTGTAAGATATGTTGAATTTAAAAAATCGAGAAAAATTAAAAAATTTCATAAATTTAAAAATTGAAAAAATTTAAAATTTCCGAAAATTTCCGAAGTTTAGTAAAGAAGACAATTTCTTAAAAATAGTAAAAACTGTATAATCGACAAAATTACAAAGCTCTCTAAATTTAGAAATCGACAACATTGGAAAATTGTAAAATTTGTTGAATTAAAAATATCAAGAAAAATGTAAAAATTCCCAAAATTCAAAAATCGAAAAATTTAAATATTCGGAAAATTTCCGAAATTTGATAAAAAAAAGAAAAATTTTCGAAAAAGTAAAATTTGTGAAAACTGGGTAATCGCAAAGTTCTTTGAACTAAGAAATCTTCAAAATTAGAATATTGTAAATTTTGTTGAAATGAAAAAATCCAAAGAAATGCAAAAATTTCCGAAATTCAAAAATCGAAAAAATTTAAAATTTCGGAAAACTTTTGAAATTTGATAGAAAAAGAACATTTTTTCAAAATAGTAAAAACTGTAAAATCGACAAAAACACAAAGTTCTCTCAAAGTTCTAAAAAATCGACAAAATTGGAATATTGTAAGATATGCTGAATTTGAAAATCGAGAAAAATTTAAAAATTTCAGAAATTCAAAAATCGACAAAAAATTCAAATTTCGGAACATTTCCGAAATTTGATACAAATAAGAAAATTTTTTCAAAATAATAAAGACTGTAAAAACCACAAAATCACAAAGTTCTCTATATTAAGAAATCGACAACATTGGAATATTGTTAGATTTGTTGAATTTAAAAAATCGAGAAAAATTCAAAAATTCTCAAAATTCAAAAATCGAAAAAATTTTAAATTTCGGAAAATTTCCGAAATTTTTTTCAAAACAGTAAAAATTGTAAAAACTGAAAAATCGCAAAGTTCTTTAAATTAAGATATCTACTGAATTGGAATATTGTAAATTTTGTTGAAATTCAAAAATTGAGAAAAATGCTAAAATTTCCGAAATTTAAAAATCGACAAAATTTTAGATTTCGGAAAATTTCCGAAATTCGATAACAAAAGAAATTTTTTTTAAAATAGTAAAAACTGAAAAAACTGTAAAATCGAAAAGTTTTCTAAATTAAGAAATCTTCATAATTGGAATATTGTAAATTTTGTTGAAATTAAAAAATCGAGAAATATGCAAAAATTTCCGAAAATCGACAACATTTAAAATTTTGCAAAATTTCCGAAAATTTGAAAAAAAAGACAATTTTTTCAAAATAGTAAAAACTGTAAAATCGACAAAAACACAAAGTTCTCTCAATTAAAAAATCGACAACATTGGAATATTGTAAGATTTATTGAAATGAAAAAGTCGAGAAAAATGCAAAAACTGTCAAAAATCGAAAATCGAAAATATTTAAAATTTCGGAAAATTTTCGAAATTCGATAACAAGAGATATTGTTGTCAAAATAGTAAAAACTGTGAAAACTGTAAAATCGCAAAGTTCTTTAAACTAAGAAATCTTCAAAAATTGGAATATTGTAAATTTTGTTGAAATGAAAAAAAAACAAAGAAATGCAAAAATTTCCGAAATTAAAAAATCGAGAAAATTTAAAATTTCGGAAAATTTTCGAAATTTGATAAAAAAAGAAAATTTTTTCAAAATAGTAAAAACTGTAAAATCGACAAAATCCTAAAGTTCTCTAAATTGAGAAGTTGTCAAAATTAGAAAACTGTAAGATTTGTTGAATTTGAAAATCGAGAAAAAATTTAAAAATTTCAGAAATTCAAAAATCGACTAAAAATTAAAATTTGGGAACATTTCCGAAATTTGATACAAAAAAGAAAATTTTTTCAAAATAGTAAAAACTGTAAAATCCACAAAATCACAAAGTTCTTTAAATTAAGAAATCGACAACATTGGAATATTGCAAGATTTGTTGTATTTAAAAAATTGAGAAAAATTCAAAAATTCTCAAAATTCAAAAATCGAAAAAATTTTAAATTTCGGAAAATTTCCGAAATTTGATAACAAGAGACATTTTTTTTAAAAATAGTAAAAACTGTAAAAACTGAAAAATCGAAAAGTTCTTTAAATTAAGATATCTACAAAATTGGAATATTGTAAGTTTTGTTGAATATAAAAAATTGAGAAAAATGCTAAAATTTCCGAAATTTAAAAATCGACAAAATTTTAGATTTCGGAAAATTTCCGAAATTTGTCGAAAAAAAGAAAAATTTTTCAAAATAGTAAAAACTGTTTAAACTGTAAAATCCCAAAATTCTCTAAATTAGAAATCTTCAAAATTGGAATATTGTAAATTTTGTTGAAATGAAAAAATCCAAAGAAATGCAAAATTTCATAAAACTCAAAAATCTAAAAAATTTAAAATTTCGGAAAATTTTCGAAATTTGATAAAAAAAAGAAAATTTTTTTACAAATAGTAAAAACGGTAAAATCGACCAAATCATAATGTTCTCTAAATTATAAAAATCGTCAAAATTAGAAAATTTATAGGTGAAATTGGAATATTGTAAAATTTTGTTGAAATGAAAAAAAAACAAAGAAATGCAAAAATTTCAGAAATTAACAATCGAAAATATTTAAAATTTCGGAAAATTTCCGAAATTCGATAACAAAGGATATTGTTGTCAAAATAGTAAAAACTGTTTAAACTGTAAAATCGCAAAGTTCTCTAAATTAAGAAATCTTCATAATTGGAATATTGAAAATGTTGTTGAAATGAAAAAACCGAGAAAATGCAAAAATTGTCAAAAATCAAAAATCGAAAATATTTAAAATTTCGGAAAATTTCAGAAATTCGATAACAAAGGATATTGTTGTCAAAATAGTAAAAACTGTGAAAACTGTAAAATCGCAAAGTTCTCTAAACTAAGAAATCTACAAAATTGGAAAATTGTAAATTTTGTTGAAATGAAAAAATCGAGAAAAATGCAAAAATTCTCAAAAATCAAAAATCGAAATAAAAAATGTAAAATTTTGTAAAATTTCCGAAATTTGATACAAAAAAGAAAACCTTTTCAAAATAGTAAAAACTGTTTAAGCTATAAAATCGCAAAGTTCTCTAAATAAAGAAATAGACAAAATTTGAATATTGTTAATTTTGTTGAAATGAAAAAATCGAGAAAAATGCAAATTTTCCCAAAATTCATAAATAGACAAAATTTTAAATTTCGGAAAATTTCCGAAATTTGATAACAAAAAGAAATTTTTTTTACAAATAGTAAAAACTGTAAAATCGACCAAATCATAATGTTCTCTAAATTAAGAAATCGTCAAAATTAGAAAATGTAAAGATTTGTTGAATTTGAAAATCGGGAAATCATAAAGTTCTCTTTATTAGGAAATCGTTAAAATTTTAAAATTGTAAGATTTGTTGAATTTAGAGAAAAATTTAAAAATTTCAGAAATTCAAAAATCGCCAAAAAATTAAAATTTCGGAACATTTTCGAAATTTGAAACAAAAAAAAAAAAAATTTCTTCAAAATAGTAAATACTGTTTAAACTGTAAAATCACAAAGTTCTCCAAGTTAAGAAATCGACAAAATTGGAGAACTGTAAAATTTGTTGAATAAAAATATCAAGAAAAATGCAAAAATTCCCAAAATTTAAAAATCAAACAAATTTAAAATTTCGGAAAATTTCCGAAATTTGATAAAAAATTAAATTGTTTTCAAAAAAGTAAAAACTGGAAAATCGCAAAGTTCTTTAAATTAAGAAATCTACAAAATTGGAAAATTGTAAAATTTGTTGAAATTAAAAATTCGAGAAAAATGCAAAAATTTCCGAAAATCGACAAAACTTAAAATTTTGCAAAATTTCCGAAAAATGTATCAAAAAAAGACAATTTCTTCAAAATAGTAAAAACTGTACAATCGACAAAATCACAAAGTTCTCTAAATTTATAAATCCAAAATTTTAAAATTTGTTGAATTAAAAATATCAACAAAAATGAAAAAAAATTCCCAAAATTCAAAAATCGAAAAAATTTAAAAATTCTGAAAATTTCCGAAATTTGATATTAAAACAAAATCATAAACTTCCATTAATTAAGAAATCTACAAAATTAGAAAATTAGAAGATTTGTTGAATTTGAAAATCGAGAATAATTAATAAATTTCAGAAATTCAAAAATCGAAAAAATTTTAGATTTCGGAAAATTTCCGAAATTCGATAACAAAAGAAATTTTTTTTAAAATAGTAAAAACTGTAAAAACTGTAAAATCGAAAAGTTTTCTAAATTAAGAAATCTTCATAATTGGAATATTGTAAATTTTGTTGATATTAAAAAATCGAGAAATATGCAAAAATTTCCGAAAATCTACAAAATTTAAAATTTTGCAAAGTTTCCGAAAATTTGAAGAAAAGACCATTTTTTCAAAATAGTAAAAACTGTAAAATCGACAAAAACACAAAGTTCTCTCAATTAAAAAATCGACAAAATTGGAATATTGTAAGATATGTTGAATTTAAAAAATCGAGAAAAATTAAAAAATTTCATAAATTTAAAAATTGAAAAAATTTAAAATTTCCGAAAATTTCCGAAGTTTAGTAAAGAAGACAATTTCTTAAAAATAGTAAAAACTGTATAATCGACAAAATTACAAAGCTCTCTAAATTTAGAAATCGACAACATTGGAAAATTGTAAAATTTGTTGAATTAAAAATATCAAGAAAAATGTAAAAATTCCCAAAATTCAAAAATCGAAAAATTTAAATATTCGGAAAATTTCCGAAATTTGATAAAAAAAAAGAAAAATTTTCGAAAAAGTAAAATTTGTGAAAACTGGGTAATCGCAAAGTTCTTTGAACTAAGAAATCTTCAAAATTAGAATATTGTAAATTTTGTTGAAATGAAAAAATCCAAAGAAATGCAAAAATTTCCGAAATTCAAAAATCGAAAAAATTTAAAATTTCGGAAAACTTTTGAAATTTGATAGAAAAAGAACATTTTTTCAAAATAGTAAAAACTGTAAAATCGACAAAAACACAAAGTTCTCTCAAAGTTCTAAAAAATCGACAAAATTGGAATATTGTAAGATATGCTGAATTTGAAAATCGAGAAAAATTTAAAAATTTCAGAAATTCAAAAATCGACAAAAAATTCAAATTTCGGAACATTTCCGAAATTTGATACAAATAAGAAAATTTTTTCAAAATAATAAAGACTGTAAAAACCACAAAATCACAAAGTTCTCTATATTAAGAAATCGACAACATTGGAATATTGTTAGATTTGTTGAATTTAAAAAATCGAGAAAAATTCAAAAATTCTCAAAATTCAAAAATCGAAAAAATTTTAAATTTCGGAAAATTTCCGAAATTTTTTTCAAAACAGTAAAAATTGTAAAAACTGAAAAATCGCAAAGTTCTTTAAATTAAGATATCTACTGAATTGGAATATTGTAAATTTTGTTGAAATTCAAAAATTGAGAAAAATGCTAAAATTTCCGAAATTTAAAAATCGACAAAATTTTAGATTTCGGAAAATTTCCGAAATTCGATAACAAAAGAAATTTTTTTTAAAATAGTAAAAACTGAAAAAACTGTAAAATCGAAAAGTTTTCTAAATTAAGAAATCTTCATAATTGGAATATTGTAAATTTTGTTGAAATTAAAAAATCGAGAAATATGCAAAAATTTCCGAAAATCGACAACATTTAAAATTTTGCAAAATTTCCGAAAATTTGAAAAAAAAGACAATTTTTTCAAAATAGTAAAAACTGTAAAATCGACAAAAACACAAAGTTCTCTCAATTAAAAAATCGACAACATTGGAATATTGTAAGATTTATTGAAATGAAAAAGTCGAGAAAAATGCAAAAACTGTCAAAAATCGAAAATCGAAAATATTTAAAATTTCGGAAAATTTTCGAAATTCGATAACAAGAGATATTGTTGTCAAAATAGTAAAAACTGTGAAAACTGTAAAATCGCAAAGTTCTTTAAACTAAGAAATCTTCAAAAATTGGAATATTGTAAATTTTGTTGAAATGAAAAAAAAACAAAGAAATGCAAAAATTTCCGAAATTAAAAAATCGAGAAAATTTAAAATTTCGGAAAATTTTCGAAATTTGATAAAAAAAGAAAATTTTTTCAAAATAGTAAAAACTGTAAAATCGACAAAATCCTAAAGTTCTCTAAATTGAGAAGTTGTCAAAATTAGAAAACTGTAAGATTTGTTGAATTTGAAAATCGAGAAAAAATTTAAAAATTTCAGAAATTCAAAAATCGACTAAAAATTAAAATTTGGGAACATTTCCGAAATTTGATACAAAAAAGAAAATTTTTTCAAAATAGTAAAAACTGTAAAATCCACAAAATCACAAAGTTCTTTAAATTAAGAAATCGACAACATTGGAATATTGTTAGATTTGTTGAATTTAAAAAATCGAGAAAAATTCAAAAATTCTCAAAATTCAAAAATCGAAAAAATTTTAAATTTCGGAAAATTTCCGAAATTTTTTTCAAAACAGTAAAAATTGTAAAAACTGAAAAATCGCAAAGTTCTTTAAATTAAGATATCTACTGAATTGGAATATTGTAAATTTTGTTGAAATTCAAAAATTGAGAAAAATGCTAAAATTTCCGAAATTTAAAAATCGACAAAATTTTAGATTTCGGAAAATTTCCGAAATTGATAACAAGAGACATTTTTTTTAAAAATAGTAAAAACTGTAAAAACTGAAAAATCGCAAAGTTCTTTAAATTAAGATATCTACAAAATTGGAATATTGTAAGTTTTGTTGAATATAAAAAATTGAGAAAAATGCTCAAATTTCCGAAATTTAAAAATCGACAAAATTTTAGATTTCGGAAAATTTCCGAAATTTGTCGAAAAAAAGAAAAATTTTTCAAAATAGTAAAAACTGTTTAAACTGTAAAATCCCAAAATTCTCTAAATTAGAAATCTTCAAAATTGGAATATTGTAAATTTTGTTGAAATGAAAAAATCCAAAGAAATGCAAAATTTCCCAAAATTCAAAAATCTAAAAAATTTAAAATTTCGGAAAATTTTCGAAATTTGATAAAAAAAAGAAAATTTTTTTACAAATAGTAAAAACGGTAAAATCGACCAAATCATAATGTTCTCTAAATTATAAAAATCGTCAAAATTAGAAAATTTATAGAAGAAATTGGAATATTGTAAAATTTTGTTGAAATGAAAAAAAAACAAAGAAATGCAAAAATTTCAGAAATTAACAATCGAAAATATTTAAAATTTCGGAAAATTTCCGAAATTCGATAACAAAGGATATTGCTGTCAAAATAGTAAAAACTGTTTAAACTGTAAAATCGCAAAGTTCTCTAAATTAAGAAATCTTCATAATTGGAATATTGAAAATGTTGTTGAAATGAAAAAACCGAGAAAATGCAAAAATTGTCAAAAATCAAAAATCGAAAATATTTAAAATTTCGGAAAATTTCAGAAATTCGATAACAAAGCATATTGTTGTCAAAATAGTAAAAACTGTGAAAACTGTAAAATCGCAAAGTTCTCTAAACTAAGAAATCTACAAAATTGGAAAATTGTAAATTTTGTTGAAATGAAAAAATCGAGAAAAATGCAAAAATTCTCAAAAATCGAAATAAAAAATGTAAAATTTGTAAAATTTCCGAAATTTGATACAAAAAAGAAAACTTTTTCATAATAGTAAAAACTGTTTCAGCTATAAAATCGCAAAGTTCTCTAAATAAAGAAATAGACAAAATTGGAATATTGTTAATTTTGTTGAAATGAAAAAATCGAGAAAAATGCAAAATTTCCGAAATTTGAAACAAAAAAAGAACATTTTTTCAAAATGGTAAAAACTGTTCAAACTGTAAAATCACAAAGTTCTGCATATTAAGAAATCGACAAAATTGGAAAATTGTAAGTTTTGTTGAAATAAAAAAAATCGAGATAAATGCAAAAATTCTCAAAATCCAAAAATCGAAAAAATTTTAAATTTCGGAAAATTTCCGAAATTCGTTAACAAAAGAAATTGTTTTCAAAATAGTAAAAACTGTGAAAACTTAAAAGTCCCAAAGCTCTTTAAATTAAGATATCTACAAAATTGGAATATTGTAAATTTTGTTGAAATTAAAAAATCGAAAAATATGCAAAAATTTCCGAAAATCGACAAAATTTAGAATTTCGTAAAATTTCCTAAAATTTGACAAAAAAAGAAAATTTTTTCAAAATTGTAAAAACTGTAAAATCGACAAAAACGCAAAGTTCTTGTAATTAAAAAATCGACAACATTGGAATATTGTAAGATTTGTTGAGTTTAAAAAATCGAGAAAAATTAAAAATTTTCAGAAATTTAAAAATTGAAAAAATTTAAAATATTGGAAAATTTCCGAAATTCGATAACAAAAGAAATTGTTTTCAAAATAGTAAAAACTGTGAAAACTTAAAAGTCCCAAAGTTCTTTAAATTAAAATATCTACAAATTTGGAAAACAGTAAAAATTTTTGAATAAAAATATCAAGAAAAATGCAAAAATTCCCAAAATTCATAAATCGAATAAATTTAAAATATCGAAAAATTTCCGAAATTTGATAAAAAGAAGAACATTTTTTCATAAAAATTAAAACTGTAAAATCGACGAAATCATAAAGTTCTCTTAATAAGGAAATCGTCAAAATTTTAAAATTGTAAGATTTGTTAAATTTGAAAATCGAGAAAAATTAAAAAATTTTAGAAATTAAAAAATCGACAAAAAATTAAAATTTCGGAACATTTCCGAAATTTGAAACAAAAAAAGAAAATTTTTTCAAAATAGTAAAAACTGTTTAAACTGTAAAATCGCAAAGTTCTCTAAATTAAGAAATCTCCATAATTGGAATATTGAAAATGTTGTTGAAATGAAAAAACCGAGAAAATGCAAAAATTCCCAAAATTCAAAAATCGACAAAATTTAGAATTTCGGAAAATTTCCGAAATTTGATAAAAAAAAGACAATTTTTTAAAAATAGTAAAAACTGTTTAAACTGTAAAATCGTAAAGTTCTCTAAATAAAGAAATGGACAAAATTGAAATATTGTAAATTTTGTTGAAATTAAAAAATCGAGAAATATGCAAAAAATCCCAAAATTCAAAAATAGACAAAATTTTAAATATCGGAAAATTTCCGAAATTTGATAAAAAAAGAAAATTTTTTAAAAATAGTAAAAACTGTAAATTCGACCAAATCATAAAGTTCTCTATATTAAGAAATCGTCAAAATTTAAGATTTCGGAAAATTTCCGAAATTCGATAACAAAAGAAATTGTTTTCAAAATAGTAAAAACTGTGAAAACTTAAAAGTCCCAAAGTTCTTTAAATTAAGATATCTACAAAATTGGAAAACAGTAGAAATTTTTGAATAAAAATATCAAGAAAAATGCAAAAATTCCCAAAATTCATAAATCGAGTAAATTTAAAATATCGAAAAATTTCCGAAATTTGATAAAAAGAAGAAAATTTTTTCATAAAAATTAAAACTGTAAAATCGACGAAATCATAAAGTTCTCTTAATAAGGAAATCGTCAAAATTTTAAAATTGTAAGATTTGTTAAATTTGAAAATCGAGAAAAATTAAAAAATTTTAGAAATTAAAAAATCGACAAAAAATTAAAATTTCGGAACATTTCCGAAATTTGAAACAAAAAAAGAAAATTTTTTCAAAATAGTAAAAACTGTTTAAACTGTAAAATCGCAAAGTTCTCTAAATTAAGAAATCTTCATAATTGGAATATTGAAAATGTTGTTGAAATGAAAAAACCGAGAAAATGCAAAAATTCCCAAAATTCAAAAATCGACAAAAATTAGAATTTCGGAAAATTTCCGAAATTTGATAAAAAAAAGACAATTTTTTAAAAATAGTAAAAACTGTTTAAACTGTAAAATCGTAAAGTTCTCTAAATAAAGAAATGGACAAAATTGAAATATTGTAAATTTTGTTGAAATTAAAAAATCGAGAAATATGCAAAAAATCCCAAAATTCAAAAATAGACAAAATTTTAAATTTCGGAAAATTTCCGAAATTTGATAAAAAAAGAAAATTTTTTAAAAATAGTAAAAACTGTAAATTCGACCAAATCATAAAGTTCTCTATATTAAGAAATCGTCAAAATTAGAAAATTTCAAGTTTTGGTTGAATTTGAAAATCGAGAAATATTAAAAAATTTTAGAAATTTAAAAATCGATAAAAAATTTAAATTTCGGAACATTTCCGAAATTTGAAACAAAAAAATAAAACTTTTTCACGATAGTAAAAACTGTTTAAACTGTAAAATCACCAAGTTCTCCAAATTAAGAAATCGACAAAATTGGAAAATTGTAAGATTTGTTGAAATAAAAAAATCGAGAAATATGCAAAAATGCTCAAAATCTAAAAATTGGAAAAATTTCCGAAATTCGATAACAAAACAAATTTTTTTCAAAATAGTAAAGACTGTAAAAACTTAAAAATCGCAAAGCTCTTTAAATTAACAAATCTACAAAATTAGAAAGTTGCAAGATTTGTTGAATTTGAAAATCGAGAAAAATTAAAAAATTTCAGAAATTCAAAAATCGACAAAAAATTAAAATTTCGGAACATTTTTGAAATTTGAAACAAAAATTAAATTGTTTTCAAAAAAGTAAAAACTGGAAAATCGCAAAGTTCTTTAAATTAAGAAATCTACAAAATTGGAAAATTGTAAATTTTGTTGAAATGAAACAAACGAGATAAATGCAAAAATTCTCAAAATTCAAAAAACTAAAAATTTTAAAATTTCGTAAAATTTCCGAAATTTGATAAAAAAATAAATTTTTTTCAAAATAGTTAAGACAGTGAAAACTGAAAAATCGCAAAGTTCTTTAAATTAAGAAATCTTCAAAATTCGAATATTGAAAATTTTGTTGAAATAAAAAAATCGAAAAAAATGCAAAAATTCTCAAACTCTAAAAATTTCCGAAATTCGATAACAAAAGAAATTGTTTTCAAAATAGTAAAAACTTTGAAAACTGTAAAATCGCAAAGCTCTTCAAATTCAGAAATCTACAAAATTGGAAAATTGTAAAATTTGTTGAAATTAAAAAATCGAGAAAAATGCAAAAATTTCCGAAAATCGACAAAACTTAAAATTTTGCAAAATTTCCGAAAAATGTATCAAAAAAAGACAATTTCTTCAAAATAGTAAAAACTGTACAATCGACAAAATCACAAAGTTCTCTAAATTTAAAAATCGAAAATTTTAAGATTTGTTGAATTAAAAATATCAACAAAAATGCAAAAATTCCCAAAATTCAAAAATCGAAAAAATTTAAAAATTCTGAAAATTTCGAAATTTGATATTAAAACGATATTTTTCAAAATAGTAAAAACTGTACAATCGACAAAATCATAAACTTCCATTAATTAAGAAATCGTCAAAATTAGAAAATTAGAAGATTTGTTGAATTTGAAAATCGAGAATAATTAAAAAATTTCAGAAATTCAAAAATCGAAAAAATTTTAGATTTCGGAAAATTTCCGAAATTCGATAACAAAAGAAATTTTTGTTTTAAAATAGTAAAAACTGTAAAAACTGTAAAAACTGTAAAAACTGTAAAAACTGTAAAATCGAAAAGTTTTCTAAATTAAGAAATCTTCATAATTGGAATATTGTAAATTTTTTTGATGTTAAAAAATCGAGAAATATGCAAAAATTTCCGAAAATCGACAAAATTTAAAATTTTGCAAAATTTCCGAAAATTTGAAGAAAAGACAATTTTTTCAAAATAGTAAAAACTGTAAAATCGACAAAAACACAAAGTTCTCTCAATTAAAAAATCGACAAAATTGGAATATTGTAAGATATGTTGAATTTAAAAAATCGAGAAAAATTAAAAAATTTCATAAATTTAAAAATTGAAAAAATTTAAAATTTCCGAAAATTTCCGAAGTTTAGTAAAGAAGACAATTTCTTAAAAATAGTAAAAACTGTATAATCGTCAAAATTACAAAGCTCTCTAAATTTAGAAATCGACAATATTGGAAAATTGTAAAATTTGTTGAATTAAAAATATCAAGAAAAATGCAAAAATTCCCAAAATTCAAAAATCGAAAAATTTAAATATTCGGAAATATTCCGAAATTTGATAAAAAAAAAGAAAAATTTTCGAAAAAGTAAAATCTGTGAAAACTGGGTAATCGCAAAGTTCTTTGAACTAAGAAATCTTCAAAATTATAATATTGTAAATTTTGTTTTTCAAAATAATAAAGACTGTAAAATCCACAAAATCACAAAGTTCTTTAAATTAAGAAATCGACAACATTGGAATATTGCAAGATTTGTTGTATTTAAAAAATTGAGAAAAATTCAAAAATTCTCAAAATTCAAAAATCGAAAAAATTGTAAATTTCGGAAAATTTCCGAAATTTGATAACAAGAGACATTTTTTTTCAAAATAGTAAAAACTGTAAAAACTGAAAAATCGAAAAGTTCTTTAAATTAAGATATCTACAAAATTGGAATATTGTAAGTTTTGTTGAATATAAAAAATTGAGAAAAATGCTAAAATTTCCGAAATTTAAAAATCGACAAAAATTTAGATTTCGGAAAATTTCCGAAATTTGTCGAAAAAAAGAAAAATTTTTCAAAATAGTAAAAACTGTTTAAACTGTAAAATCCCAAAATTCTCTAAATTAGAAATCTTCAAAATTGGAATATTGTAAATTTTGTTGAAATGAAAAAATCCAAAGAAATGCAAAATTTCCCAAAATTCAAAAATCTAAAAAATTTAAAATTTCGGAAAATTTTCGAAATTTGATAAAAAAAAGAAAATTTTTTTACAAATAGTAAAAACGGTAAAATCGACCAAATCATAATGTTCTCTAAATTATAAAAATCGCCAAAATTAGAAAATTTATAGGAGAAATTGGAATATTGTAAATTTTGTTGAAATGAAAAAAAAAATAAAGAAATGCAAAAATTTCAGAAATTAAAAAATCGAGAAAAATTAAAATTTCGGAAAATTTCCGAAATTTGATACAAAAAAGAAAATTTTTTCAAAATGGAAAAAAACTGTTTAAACTGTAAAATCACAAAGTTGCCCAAATTAAGAAATCGACAAAATTGGAAAATTGTAAAATTTGTTGAAATGAAAAAATCGAGAAAAATTCAAAAATTGTCAAAAATCAAAAATCGAAAATATTTAAAATTTCGGAAAATTTCCGAAATTCGATAACAAAGGATATTGTTGTCAAAATAGTAAAAACTGTGAAAACTGTAAAATCGCAAAGTTCTCTAAACTAAGAAATCTACAAAATTGGAAAATTGTAAATTTTGTTGAAATGAAAAAATCGAGAAAAATTCAAAAATTCTCAAAAATCAAAAATCGAAATAAAAAATGTAAAATTTTGTAAAATTTCCGAAATTTGATACAAAAAAGAAAACTTTTTCAAAATAGTAAAAACAGTTTAAGCTATAAAATCGCAAAGTTCTCTAAATAAAGAAATAGACAAAATTTGAATATTGTTAATTTTGTTGAAATGAAAAAATCGAGAAAAATGCAAATTTTCCCAAAATTCATAAATAGACAAAATTTTAAATTTCGGAAAATTTCCGAAATTTGATAAAAAAAAAGAAATTTTTTTTAAAATAGTAAAAACTGTAAAAACTGTAAAATCGAAAAGTTTTCTAAATTAAGAAATCTTCATAATTGGAATATTGTAAATTTTGTTGAAATTAAAAAATCGAGAAATATGCGAAAATTTCCGAAAATCGAAAACATTTAAAATTTTGCAAAATTTCCGAAAATTTGAAAAAAAAGACAATTTTTTCAAAATAGTAAAAACTGTAAAATCGACAAAAACACAAAGTTCTCTCAATTAAAAAATCGACAAAATTGGAATATTGTAAGATTTATTGAAATGAAAAAGTCGAGAAAAATGCAAAAACTGTCAAAAATCAAAAATCGAAAATATTTAAAATTTCGGAAAATTTTCGAAATTCGATAACAAGAGATATTGTTGTCAAAATAGTAAAAACTGTGAAAACTGTAAAATCGCAAAGTTCTTTAAACTAAGAAATCTTCAAAAATTGGAATATTGTAAATTTTGTTGAAATGAAAAAAAACAAAGAAATGCAAAAATTTCCGAAATTAAAAAATCGAGAAAATTTAAAATTTCGGAAAATTTTCGAAATTTGATAAAAAAAGAAAATTTTTTCAAAATAGTAACAACTGTAAAATCGACAAAATCCCAAAGTTCTCTAAATTGAGAAGTTGTCAAAATTAGAAAACTGTAAGATTTGTTGAATTTGAAAATCGAGGAAAAATTTAAAAATTTCAGAAATTCAAAAATCGACAAAAAATTCAAATTTCGGAACATTTCCGAAATTTGATACAAAAAAGAAAATTTTTTCAAAATAATAAAGACTGTAAAAACCACAAAATCACAAAGTTCTCTATATTAAGAAATCGACAACATTGGAATATTGTTAGATTTGTTGAATTTAAAAAATCGAGAAAAATTCAAAAATTCTCAAAATTCAAAAATCGAAAAAATTTAAAATTTCGGGAAATTTCCGAAATTGATAACAAGAGACATTTTTTTTCAAAATAGTAAAAACTGTAAAAACTGAAAAATCGCAAAGTTCTTTAAACTAAGATATCTACAAAATTGGAATATTGTAAGTTTTGTTGAAAATAAAAAATTGAGAAAAATGCTAAAATTTCCGAAATTTAAAAATCGACAAAATTTTAGATTTCGGAAAATTTCCGAAATTTTTCGAAAAAAAGAAAAATTTTTCAAAATAGTAAAAACTGTTTAAACTGTAAAATCCCAAAATTCTCTAAATTAGAAATCTTCAAAATTGGAATATTGTAAATTTTGTTGAAATGAAAAAATCCAAAGAAATGCAAAATTTCCCAAAATTCAAAAATCTAAAAATATTTAAAATTTCGGAAAATTTTCGAAATTTGATAAAAAAAAGAAAATTTTTTTACAAATAGTAAAAACGGTAAAATCGACCAAATCATAATGTTCTCTAAATTATAAGAATCGTCAAAATTAGAAAATTTATAGAAGAAATTGGAATATTGTAAAATTTTGTTGAAATGAAAACAAAACAAAGAAATGCAAAAATTTCAGAAATTAACAATCGAAAATATTTAAAATTTCGGAAAATTTCCGAAATTCGATAACAAAGGATATTGTTGTCAAAATAGTAAAAACTGTTTAAACTGTAAAATCGCAAAGTTCTCTAAATTAAGAAATCTTCATAATTGGAATATTGAAAATGTTGTTGAAATGAAAAAACCGAGAAAATGCAAAAATTGTCAAAAATCAAAAATCGAAAATATTTAAAATTTCGGAAAATTTCCGAAATTTGATAACAAAGGATATTGTTGTCAAAATAGTAAAAACTGTGAAAACTGTAAAATCGCAAAGTTCTCTAAACTAAGAAATCTACAAAATTGGAAAATTGTAAATTTTGTTGAAATGAAAAAATCGAGAAAAATGCAAAAATTCTCAAAAATCGAAAAAATTTAAGATTTCGGAAAATTTCCGAAATTTGAAACAAAAAAAGAACATTTTTTCAAAATGGTAAAAACTGTTCAAACTGTAAAATCACAAAGTTCTGCATATTAAGAAATCGACAAAATTGGAAAATTGTAAGATTTGTTGAAATAAAAAAAATCGAGATAAATGCAAAAATTCTCAAAATCCAAAAATCTAAAAAATTTAAAATTTCGGAAAATTTCCGAAATTCGTTAACAAAAGAAATTGTTTTCAAAATAGTAAAAACTGTGAAAACTTAAAAGTCCCAAAGTTCTTTAAATTAAGATATCTACAAAATTGGAATATTGTAAATTTTGTTGAAATTAAAAAATCGAAAAATATGCAAAAATTTCCGAAAATCGACAAAATTTAGAATTTCGTAAAATTTCCTAAAATTTGAAAAAAAAAAGAAAATTTTTTCAAAATTGTAAAAACTGTAAAATCGACAAAAACGCAAAGTTCTCGCAATTAAAAAATCGACAACATTGGAATATTGTAAGATTTGTTGAGTTTAAAAAATCGAGAAAAACTAAAAATTTTCAGAAATTTAAAAATTGAAAAAATTTAAAATATTGGAAAATTTCCGAAATTC
This sequence comes from Drosophila immigrans, assembly GCA_963583835.1. Taxonomy (NCBI): domain Eukaryota; kingdom Metazoa; phylum Arthropoda; class Insecta; order Diptera; family Drosophilidae; genus Drosophila; species Drosophila immigrans. Next base: position 434,966 of record CAUZWO010000048.1, read on the forward strand.
GATAACAAAAGAAATTGTTTTCAAAATAGTAAAAACTGTGAAAACTTAAAAGTCCCAAAGTTCTTTAAATTAAGATATCTACAAAATTGGAAAACAGTAAAAATTTTTGAATAAAAATATCAAGAAAAATGCAAAAATTCCCAAAATTCATAAATCGAATAAATTTAAAATATCGAAAAATTTCCGAAATTTGATAAAAAGAAGAACATTTTTTCATAAAAATTAAAACTGTAAAATCGACGAAATCATAAAGTTCTCTTAATAAGGAAATCGTCAAAATTTTAAAATTGTAAGATTTGTTAAATTTGAAAATCGAGAAAAATTAAAAAATTTTAGAAATTAAAAAATCGACAAAAAATTAAAATTTCGGAACATTTCCGAAATTTGAAACAAAAAAAGAAAATTTTTTCAAAATAGTAAAAACTGTTTAAACTGTAAAATCGCAAAGTTCTCTAAATTAAGAAATCTTCATAATTGGAATATTGAAAATGTTGTTGAAATGAAAAAACCGAGAAAATGCAAAAATTCCCAAAATTCAAAAATCGTCAAAATTTAGAATTTCGGAAAATTTCCGAAATTTGATAAAAAAAGACAATTTTTTAAAAATAGTAAAAACTGTTTAAACTGTAAAATCGTAAAGTTCTCTAAATAAAGAAATGGACAAAATTGAAATATTGTAAATTTTGTTGAAATTAAAAAATCGAGAAATATGCAAAAAATCCCAAAATTCAAAAATAGACAAAATTTTAAATTTCGGAAAATTTCGGAAATTTGATAAAAAAAGAAAATTTTTTAAAAATAGTAAAAACTGTAAATTCGACCAAATCATAAAGTTCTCTATATAAAGAAATCGTCAAAATTTAAGATTTCGGAAAATTTCCGAAATTCGATAACAAAAGAAATTGTTTTCAAAATAGTAAAAACTGTGAAAACTAAAAAGTCCCAAAGTTCTTTAAATTAAGATATCTACAAAATTGGAAAACAGTAAAAATTTTTGAATAAATATATTAAAAAAAATGCAGAAATTCCCAAAATTCATAAATCGAATAAATTTAAAATATCGAAAAATTTCTGAAATTTGATAAAAAGAAGAAAATTTTTTCACAAAAATTAAAAATGTATAATCGACATAAATACAAAGTTCTCTAAATTTAGAAATCGACAACATTGGAAAATTGTAAAATTTGTTGAATTAAAAATATCAAGAAAAATGCAAAAATACACAAAATTCAAAAATCGAAAAAATATAAAATTTCGGAAAATTTCCGAAATTTGATAAAAAAAAGAAAATTTTTTCAGAATAGTAAAAACTGTAAAATCGACAAAATCATAAAGTTGTCTTAATTAAAAAATCGACAAAATTAGAAAACTGTAAGATTTGTTGAATTTGAAAATCGAGAAAAATTAAAAATTTTCAGAAATTTTAAAATTGAAAAAATTTAAAATATTGGAAAATTTCCGAAATTTGAAACAAAAAAAAAAATTTTTTCCAAATAGTAAAAACTGTTTAAACTGTAAAATCACAAAGTTCTTCAAATTAAGAAATCGACAAAATTGGAAAACAGTAAAATTTTTGAATAAAAATATCAAGAAAAATGCAAAAATTCCCAAAATTCATAAATCGAATAAATTTAAAATTTCGAAAAACTTCCCAAATTTGATTAAAAAAATGAAAATTTTTTCACAAAAATTAAAAATGTATAATCGACATAAATACAAAGTTCTCTAAATTTAGAAATCGACAACATTGGAAAATTGTAAAATTTGTTGAATTAAAAATATCAAGAAAAATGCAAAAATACACAAAATTCAAAAATCGAAAAAATATAAAATTTCGGAAAATTTCCGAAATTTGATAAAAAAAAGAAAATTTTTTCAGAATAGTAAAAACTGTAAAATCGACAAAATCATAAAGTTGTCTTAATTAAAAAATCGACAAAATTAGAAAACTGTAAGATTTGTTGAATTTGAAAATCGAGAAAAATTAAAAAATTTCAGAAATTCAAAAATCGACAAAAAATTAAAATTTCGGAACATTTCCGAAATTTGAAACAAAAAAAGAAAATTTTTTCCAAATAGTAAAAACTGTTTAAACTGTAAAATCACAAAGTTTTCCAAATTAAGAAATCGACAAAATTAGAAAACTGTAAATTTTGTTGAATTTAAATAATCGAGAAAAATGCAAAAATTCCCAAAATTCAAAAATCGAAAAAATTTAAAATTTCGGAAAATTTCCGAAATTCCATAACAAAAGAAATTGTTTTCACAATAGTAAAAACTGTGAAAACTGTAAAATCGCAAAGTTCTCTAAATTAAGAAATCTTCATAATTGGAATATTGAAAATGTTGTTGAAATGAAAAAACCGAGAAAATGCAAAAATTCCCAAAATTCAAAAATCCAAAAATTTAAATATTCGGAAAATTTCCGAAATTTGATAAAAAAAAAGAAAAATTTTCGAAAAAGTAAAATCTGTGAAAACTGGGTAATCGCAAAGTTCTTTGAACTAAGAAATCTTCAAAATTAGAATATTGTAAATTTTGTTGAAATGAAAAAATCCAAAGAAATGCAAAAATTTCCGAAATTCAAAAATCGAAAAAATTTAAAATTTCGGAAAACTTTTGAAATTTGATAGAAAAAGAACATTTTTTCAAAATCGTAAAAACTGTAAAATCGACAAAATCCTAAAGTTCTCTTTATTAAGAAATCGTCAAAATTAGAAAACTGTAAGATTTTTTGAATTTGAAAATCGAGAAAAATTTAAAAATTTCAGAAATTCAAAAATCGACAAAAAATTCAAATTTCGGAACATTTCCGAAATTTGATACAAAAAAGAAAATTTTTTCAAAATAATAAAGACTGTAAAAACCACAAAATCACAAAGTTCTCTATATTAAGAAATCGACAACATTGGAATATTGTTAGATTTGTTGAATTTAAAAAATCGAGAAAAATTCAAAAATTCTCAAAATTCAAAAATCGAAAAAATTTTAAATTTCTGAAAATTTCCGAAATTTGATAACAAGAGAAATTTTTTTCAAAACAGTAAAAACTGTAAAAACTGAAAAATCGCAAAGTTCTTTAAATTAAGATATCTACTGAATTGGAATATTGTAAATTTTGTTGAAATTAAAAAATTGAGAAAAATGCTAAAATTTCCGAAATTTAAAAATCGACAAAATTTTAGATTTCGGAAAATTTCCGAAATTCGATAACAAAAGAAATTTTTTTTTAAATAGTAAAAACTGTAAAAACTGTAAAATCGAAAAGTTTTTTAATTAAGAAATCTTCATAATTGGAATATTGTAAATTTTGTTGAAATTAAAAAATCGAGAAATATGCAAAAATTTCCGAAAATCGACAACATTTAAAATTTTGCAAAATTTCCGAAAATTTGAAAAAAAAGACAATTTTATTCAAAATAGTAAAATCTGTAAAATCGACAAAATCCTAAAGTTATCTAAATTGAGAAGTTGTCAAAATTAGAAAACTGTAAGATTTGTTGAATTTGAAAATCGAGAAAAAATTTAAAAATTTCAGAAATTCAAGAATCGACTAAAAATTCAAATTTCGGAACATTTCCGAAATTTGATACAAAAAAGAAAATTTTTTCAAAATAATAAAGACTGTAAAATCCACAAAATCACAAAGTTCTTTAAATTAAGAAATCGACAACATTGGAATATTGCAAGATTTGTTGTATTTAAAAAATTGAGAAAAATTCAAAAATTCTCAAAATTCAAAAATCGAAAAAATTTTAAATTTCGGAAAATTTCCGAAATTCGATAACAAGAGACATTTTTTTTCAAAATAATAAAAACTGTAATAACTGAAAAATCGAAAAGTTCTTTAAATTAAGATATCTACAAAATTGGAATGTTGTAAGTTTTGTTGAATATAAAAAATTGAGAAAAATGCTAAAATTTCCGAAATTTAAAAATCGACAAAATTTTAGATTTCGGAAAATTTCCGAAATTTGTCGAAAAAAAGAAAAATTTTTCAAAATAGTAAAAACTGTTTAAACTGTAAAATCCCAAAATTCTCTAAATTAGAAATCTTCAAAATTGGAATATTGTAAATTTTGTTGAAATGAAAAAATCCAAAGAAATGCAAAATTTCCCAAAATTCAAAAATCTAAAAAATTTAAAATTTCGGAAAATTTTCGAAATTTGATACAAAAAAGAAAATTTTTTCAAAATGGAAAAAAACAGTTTAAACTGTAAAATCACAAAGTTGCCCAAATTAAGAAATCGACAAAATTTGAAAATTGTAAAATTTGTTGAAATGAAAAAATCGAGAAAAATGAAAAAATTGTCAAAAATCAAAAATCGAAAATATTTAAAATTTCGGAAAATTTCCGAAATTCGATAACAAAGGATATTGTTGTCAAAATAGTAAAAACTGTGAAAACTGTAAAATCGCAAAGTTCTCTAAACTAAGAAATCTACAAAATTGGAAAATTGTAAATTTTGTTGAAATTAAAAAATCGAGAAAAATTCAAAAATTCTCAAAAATCGAAAATCGAAATAAAAAATGTAAAATTTTGTAAAATTTCCAAAATTTGATACAAAAAAGAAAACTTTTTCAAAATAGTAAAAACTGTTTAAGCTATAAAATCGCAAAGTTCTCTAAATAAAGAAATAGACAAAATTGGAATATTGTTAATTTTGTTGAAATGAAAAAATCGAGAAAAATACAAAAATTCTCAAAAATCGAAAAAATTTAAGATTTCGGAAAATTTTCGAAATTTGATAACAAAAGAAATTGTTGTCAAAATGGTAAAAACTTATAAAACTGTTAAATCACAAAGTTGTCCAAATTAAGAAATCGACAAAATAGGAAAATTGTAAAATTTGTTGAAATGAAAAAATCGAGAAAAATGCAAAAATTCTCAAAAATCAAGAAAATTTAAAATTTCTGAAATTTTTGAAATTTGATAAAAAAAGAAAATTTTTTCAAAATAGCAAAAACTGTGAAAACTGGACAATCGCAAAATTCTCTAAATTAAAAAATCTTCATAATTGGAATATTGAAAATGTTGATGAAATGAAAAAATCAAAAAAATGCAAAAATTCCCAAAATTAAAAAATCGACAAAATTTAAAATTTCGGAAAATTTCCGAAATTTGAAACAAAAAAAGAAAATTTTTTCAAAATGGTAAAAACTGTTCAAACTGTAAAATCACAAAGTTCTGCATATTAAGAAATCGACAAAATTGGAAAATTGTAAGATTTGTTGAAATAAAAAAAATCGAGATAAATGCAAAAATTCTCAAAATCCAAAAATCTAAAAAATTTAAAATTTCGGAAAATTTCCGAAATTCGTTAACAAAAGAAATTGTTTTCAAAATAGTAAAAACTGTGAAAACTTAAAAGTCCCAAAGTTCTTTAAATTAAGATATCTACAAAATTGGAATATTGTAAATTTTGTTGAAATTAAAAAATCGAAAAATATGCAAAAATTTCCGAAAATCGACAAAATTTAGAATTTCGTAAAATTTCCTAAAATTTGAAAAAAAAGAAAATTTTTTCAAAATTGTAAAAACAGTAAAATCGACAAAAACGCAAAGTTCTCTCAATTAAAAAATCGACAACATTGGAATATTGTAAGATTTGTTGAGTTTAAAAAATCGAGAAAAATTAAAAATTTTCAGAAATTTAAAAATTGAAAAAATTTAAAATATTGGAAAATTTTCGAAATTTGATAACAAAAGAAATTTTTTTTAAAATAGTAAAAACTGTGAAAACAGTAAAATCGCAAAGTTCTCTAAATTAAGAAATCTTGAAAATGGGAATATTAAAAATTTTGTTGAAATTAAAAAACCGAGAAAAATGCAAAAAAACCCAAAATTCAAAAATCCACAAAATTTTAAATTTCGGAAAATTTCCGAAATTTGATAAAAAAAGAAAATTTTTTAAAAATAGTTAAAACTGTTTAAACTGTAAAATCGTAAAGTTCTCTAAATAAAGAAGTGGACAAAATTGAAATATTGTAAATTTTGTTGAAATTAAAAAATCGAGAAATATGCAAAAAATCCCAAAATTCAAATATAGACAAAATTTTAAATTTCGGAAAATTTCCGAAATTTGATAAAAAAAGAAAATTCTTTAAAAATAGTAAAAACTGTAAATTCGACAAAATCATAAAGTTCTCTAAATAAAGAAGTCGTCAAAATTCGAAAACTGTAAGATTTGTTGAATTTGAAAATCGAGAAAAATGTAAAAATTTCAGAAATTCAAAAATCGACAAAAAATTAAAATTTCGGAACATTTCCAAAATTTGAAACAAAAAACGAAAATTTTTTCCAAATAGTAAAAACTGTTTAAACTGTAAAATCACAAAGTTTTCCAAATTAAGCAATCGACAAAATTGGAAAACAGTAAAATTTTTTAATAAAAATATCAAGAAAAATGCAAAAATTCCCAAAATTCATAAATCGATTATAATTTAAAATTTCGAAAAATTTCCGAAATTTGATAAAAAAAATGAAAACTTTTTCACAAAAATTAAAACTGTATAATCGACATAAATACAAAGTTCTCTAAATTTAGAAATCGACAACATTGGAAAATTGTAAAATTTGTTGAATTAAAAATATCAAGAAAAATGCAAAAATCCACAAAATTCAAAAATCGAAAAAATATAAAATTTCCGAAAATTTCCGAAATTTGAATCAAAAAAAGAAAATTTTTTCCAAATAGTAAAAACTGTTTAAACTGTAAAATCACAAAGTTTTCCAAATTAAGAAATCGACAAAATTGGAAAACTGTAAATTTTTTTGAATTAAAATATCAAGAAAAATGCAAAAATTCCCAAAATTCATAAATCGAATAAATTTAAAATTTCGAAAAATTTCCGTAATTTGATAAAAAAAGAAAAAATTTTCATAAAATAAAAACTGAAATATCGACAAAATCATAAAGTTCTCTAAATTAAGAAATCGTCAAAAATAGAAAATTGCAAGATTTGTTGAATTTGAAAATCGAGAAAAATTAAAAAATTTCAGCAATTCAAAAATCGACAAAAAATTAAAATTTCGGAACATTTCCGAAATTTGAAACAAAAAAAGAAAATTTTTTCAAAATAGTAAAAACTGTTTAAACTGTAAAATCACAAAGTTCTCCAAATTAAGAAATCGTCCAAATTGGAAAACTGTAAACTGTAAAAACTGGAATATTGAAAATTTTGTTGAAATGAAAAAACCGAGAAAAATGCAAAAAACCGAAAAAAATTTAAAAATCGAAAAAATTTTAAATTTCGGAAAATTTGAAATATAAAAAGAAAATTTTTTCATTAAAATTAAAACTGTAAAATCGACAAAATCATAAAGTTCTCTTTATTAGGAAATCGTCAAAATTTGAAAATTGTAAGATTTGTTGAATTTAGAGAAAAATTAAAAAATTTCAGAAATTCAAAAATCGACAAAAAATTAAAATTTCGGAACATTTTCGAAATTTGAAACAAAAAAAAAAAAAATTTTTTCAAAATAGTAAAAACTGTTTAAACTGTAAAATCGCAAAGTTCTCTAAATTAAGAAATCTTCATAATTGGAATATTGAAAATTTTGTTGAAATTAAAAAACAGAGAAAAATGCAAAAAATCCCAAAATTCAAAAATCGACAAAATTTTAAATTTCGGCAAATTTCCGAAATTTGATAAAAAAAAGAAAATTTTTTAAAAATAGTAAAAACTGTAAAATCGACAAATTCATAAAGTTCTCTAAATTAAGAAATCGTCAAAATTAGAAAATTGCAAGTTTTGGTCGAATTTGAAAATCGAGAAAAATTGAAAAATTTCAGAAATTCAAAATCGACAAAAAATTAAAATTTCGGAACATTTCCGAAATTTGATACAAAAAAGAACATTTTTTCAGAATAGTAAAAACTGTTTAAACTGTAAAATTGGAAAACAGTAAAAATTTTTGAATAACAATATCAAGAAAAATGCAAAAATTCCCAAAATTCATAAATCGAATAAATTTAAAATATCGAAAAATTTCCGAAATTTGATAAAAAGAAGAAAATTTTTTCATAAAAATTAAAACTGTAAAATCGACAAAATCATAAAGTTCTCTTAATTAGGAAATCGTCAAAATTTTAAAATTATAAGATTTGTTGAATTTGAAAATCGAGAAAAATTGAAAAATTTCAGAAATTCAAAATCGACAAAAAATTAAAATTTCGGAACATTTCCGAAATTTGATACAAAAAAGAAAATTTTTTCAGAATAGTAAAAACTGTTTAAACTGTAAAATTGGAAAACAGTAAAAATTTTTGAATAACAATATCAAGAAAAATGCAAAAATTCCCAAAATTCATAAATCGAATAAATTTAAAATATCGAAAAATTTCCGAAATTTGATAAAAAGAAGAAAATTTTTTCATAAAAATTAAAACTGTAAAATCGACAAAATCATAAAGTTCTCTTAATTAGGAAATCGTCAAAATTTTAAAATTATAAGATTTGTTGAATTTGAAAATCGAGAAAAATTAAAAAATTTCAGAAATTCAAAAATCGACAAAAAATTAAAATTTCGGAAAATTTCCGAAATTCGATAACAAAGGATATTGTTGTCAAAATAGTAAAAACTGTGAAAACTGTAAAATCGCAAAGTTCTCTAAACTAAGAAATCTACAAAATTGGAAAATTGTAAATTTTGTTGAAATTAAAAAATCGAGAAAAATTCAAAAATTCTCAAAAATCGAAAATCGAAATAAAAAATGTAAAATTTTGTAAAATTTCCAAAATTTGATACAAAAAAGAAAACTTTTTCAAAATAGTAAAAACTGTTTAAGCTATAAAATCGCAAAGTTCTCTAAATAAAGAAATAGACAAAATTGGAATATTGTTAATTTTGTTGAAATGAAAAAATCGAGAAAAATACAAAAATTCTCAAAAATCGAAAAAATTTAAGATTTCGGAAAATTTTCGAAATTTGATAACAAAAGAAATTGTTGTCAAAATGGTAAAAACTTATAAAACTGTTAAATCACAAAGTTGTCCAAATTAAGAAATCGACAAAATAGGAAAATTGTAAAATTTGTTGAAATGAAAAAATCGAGAAAAATGCAAAAATTCTCAAAAATCAAGAAAATTTAAAATTTCTGAAATTTTTGAAATTTGATAAAAAAAGAAAATTTTTTCAAAATAGCAAAAACTGTGAAAACTGGACAATCGCAAAATTCTCTAAATTAAAAAATCTTCATAATTGGAATATTGAAAATGTTGATGAAATGAAAAAATCAAAAAAATGCAAAAATTCCCAAAATTAAAAAATCGACAAAATTTAAAATTTCGGAAAATTTCCGAAATTTGAAACAAAAAAAGAAAATTTTTTCAAAATGGTAAAAACTGTTCAAACTGTAAAATCACAAAGTTCTGCATATTAAGAAATCGACAAAATTGGAAAATTGTAAGATTTGTTGAAATAAAAAAAATCGAGATAAATGCAAAAATTCTCAAAATCCAAAAATCTAAAAAATTTAAAATTTCGGAAAATTTCCGAAATTCGTTAACAAAAGAAATTGTTTTCAAAATAGTAAAAACTGTGAAAACTTAAAAGTCCCAAAGTTCTTTAAATTAAGATATCTACAAAATTGGAATATTGTAAATTTTGTTGAAATTAAAAAATCGAAAAATATGCAAAAATTTCCGAAAATCGACAAAATTTAGAATTTCGTAAAATTTCCTAAAATTTGAAAAAAAAGAAAATTTTTTCAAAATTGTAAAAACAGTAAAATCGACAAAAACGCAAAGTTCTCTCAATTAAAAAATCGACAACATTGGAATATTGTAAGATTTGTTGAGTTTAAAAAATCGAGAAAAATTAAAAATTTTCAGAAATTTAAAAATTGAAAAAATTTAAAATATTGGAAAATTTTCGAAATTTGATAACAAAAGAAATTTTTTTTAAAATAGTAAAAACTGTGAAAACAGTAAAATCGCAAAGTTCTCTAAATTAAGAAATCTTGAAAATGGGAATATTAAAAATTTTGTTGAAATTAAAAAACCGAGAAAAATGCAAAAAAACCCAAAATTCAAAAATCCACAAAATTTTAAATTTCGGAAAATTTCCGAAATTTGATAAAAAAAGAAAATTTTTTAAAAATAGTTAAAACTGTTTAAACTGTAAAATCGTAAAGTTCTCTAAATAAAGAAGTGGACAAAATTGAAATATTGTAAATTTTGTTGAAATTAAAAAATCGAGAAATATGCAAAAAATCCCAAAATTCAAATATAGACAAAATTTTAAATTTCGGAAAATTTCCGAAATTTGATAAAAAAAGAAAATTCTTTAAAAATAGTAAAAACTGTAAATTCGACAAAATCATAAAGTTCTCTAAATAAAGAAGTCGTCAAAATTCGAAAACTGTAAGATTTGTTGAATTTGAAAATCGAGAAAAATGTAAAAATTTCAGAAATTCAAAAATCGACAAAAAATTAAAATTTCGGAACATTTCCAAAATTTGAAACAAAAAACGAAAATTTTTTCCAAATAGTAAAAACTGTTTAAACTGTAAAATCACAAAGTTTTCCAAATTAAGCAATCGACAAAATTGGAAAACAGTAAAATTTTTTAATAAAAATATCAAGAAAAATGCAAAAATTCCCAAAATTCATAAATCGATTATAATTTAAAATTTCGAAAAATTTCCGAAATTTGATAAAAAAAATGAAAACTTTTTCACAAAAATTAAAACTGTATAATCGACATAAATACAAAGTTCTCTAAATTTAGAAATCGACAACATTGGAAAATTGTAAAATTTGTTGAATTAAAAATATCAAGAAAAATGCAAAAATCCACAAAATTCAAAAATCGAAAAAATATAAAATTTCCGAAAATTTCCGAAATTTGAATCAAAAAAAGAAAATTTTTTCCAAATAGTAAAAACTGTTTAAACTGTAAAATCACAAAGTTTTCCAAATTAAGAAATCGACAAAATTGGAAAACTGTAAATTTTTTTGAATTAAAATATCAAGAAAAATGCAAAAATTCCCAAAATTCATAAATCGAATAAATTTAAAATTTCGAAAAATTTCCGTAATTTGATAAAAAAAGAAAAAATTTTCATAAAATAAAAACTGAAATATCGACAAAATCATAAAGTTCTCTAAATTAAGAAATCGTCAAAAATAGAAAATTGCAAGATTTGTTGAATTTGAAAATCGAGAAAAATTAAAAAATTTCAGCAATTCAAAAATCGACAAAAAATTAAAATTTCGGAACATTTCCGAAATTTGAAACAAAAAAAGAAAATTTTTTCAAAATAGTAAAAACTGTTTAAACTGTAAAATCACAAAGTTCTCCAAATTAAGAAATCGTCCAAATTGGAAAACTGTAAACTGTAAAAACTGGAATATTGAAAATTTTGTTGAAATGAAAAAACCGAGAAAAATGCAAAAAACCGAAAAAAATTTAAAAATCGAAAAAATTTTAAATTTCGGAAAATTTGAAATATAAAAAGAAAATTTTTTCATTAAAATTAAAACTGTAAAATCGACAAAATCATAAAGTTCTCTTTATTAGGAAATCGTCAAAATTTGAAAATTGTAAGATTTGTTGAATTTAGAGAAAAATTAAAAAATTTCAGAAATTCAAAAATCGACAAAAAATTAAAATTTCGGAACATTTTCGAAATTTGAAACAAAAAAAAAAAAAATTTTTTCAAAATAGTAAAAACTGTTTAAACTGTAAAATCGCAAAGTTCTCTAAATTAAGAAATCTTCATAATTGGAATATTGAAAATTTTGTTGAAATTAAAAAACAGAGAAAAATGCAAAAAATCCCAAAATTCAAAAATCGACAAAATTTTAAATTTCGGCAAATTTCCGAAATTTGATAAAAAAAAGAAAATTTTTTAAAAATAGTAAAAACTGTAAAATCGACAAATTCATAAAGTTCTCTAAATTAAGAAATCGTCAAAATTAGAAAATTGCAAGTTTTGGTCGAATTTGAAAATCGAGAAAAATTGAAAAATTTCAGAAATTCAAAATCGACAAAAAATTAAAATTTCGGAACATTTCCGAAATTTGATACAAAAAAGAACATTTTTTCAGAATAGTAAAAACTGTTTAAACTGTAAAATTGGAAAACAGTAAAAATTTTTGAATAACAATATCAAGAAAAATGCAAAAATTCCCAAAATTCATAAATCGAATAAATTTAAAATATCGAAAAATTTCCGAAATTTGATAAAAAGAAGAAAATTTTTTCATAAAAATTAAAACTGTAAAATCGACAAAATCATAAAGTTCTCTTAATTAGGAAATCGTCAAAATTTTAAAATTATAAGATTTGTTGAATTTGAAAATCGAGAAAAATTGAAAAATTTCAGAAATTCAAAATCGACAAAAAATTAAAATTTCGGAACATTTCCGAAATTTGATACAAAAAAGAAAATTTTTTCAGAATAGTAAAAACTGTTTAAACTGTAAAATTGGAAAACAGTAAAAATTTTTGAATAACAATATCAAGAAAAATGCAAAAATTCCCAAAATTCATAAATCGAATAAATTTAAAATATCGAAAAATTTCCGAAATTTGATAAAAAGAAGAAAATTTTTTCATAAAAATTAAAACTGTAAAATCGACAAAATCATAAAGTTCTCTTAATTAGGAAATCGTCAAAATTTTAAAATTATAAGATTTGTTGAATTTGAAAATCGAGAAAAATTAAAAAATTTCAGAAATTCAAAAATCGACAAAAAATTAAAATTTCGGAACATTTCCGAAATTTGAAACAAAAAAAGAAAAATTTTCCCAAATAGTAAAAACTGTTTAAACTGTAAAATCGTAATGTTCACTAAATAAAGAAATGGACAAAATTGAAATATTGTAAATTATGTTGAAATTAAAAAATCGAGAAATATGCAAAAAATCACAAAATTCAAAAATAGACAAAATTTTAAATTTCGGAAAATTTCCGAAATTTGATAAAAAAAGAAAATTTTTTAAAAATAGTAAAAACTGTAAATTCGACCAAATCAAAAAGTTCTCTATATTAAAAAATCGTCAAAATTAAAAAAATTCAAGTTTTGGTTGAATTTGCAAATCGAGAAATATTAAAAAATTTTAGAAATTCAAAAATCGACAAAAAATTTAATTTTCGGAACATTTCCGAAATTTGAAACAAAAAAAGAAAATTTTTTCACGATAGTAAAAACTGTTTAAACTGTGAAATCACCAAGTTCTCCAAATTAAGAAATCGACAAAATTGGAAAATTGTAAGATTTGTTGAAATAAAAAAATCGAGAAATATGCAAAAATTCTCAAAATCCAAAAATTGGAAACAAATTTTTTTCAAAATAGTAAAGACTGTGAAAACTTAAAAATCGCAAAGCTCTTTAAATTAAGAAATCTACAAAATTAGAAAGTTGCAAGATTTGTTGAATTTGAAAATCGAGAAAAATTAAAAAATTTCAGAAATTCAAAAATCGACAAAAAATTTAAATTTCGGAACATTTCCGAAATTTGAAACAAAAAAAGAACATTTTTTCCAAATAGTAAAAACTGTTTAAACTGTCAAATCACAAAGTTCTCCAAATTAAGAAATCGACAAAATTGGAAAACAGTAAAATTTTTTAATAAAAATATCAAGAAAAATGCAAAAATTCCCAAAATTCATAAATCGAATAAATTTAAAATTTCGAAAAACTTCCCAAATTTGATAAAAAAATGAAAATTTTTTCACAAAAATTAAAACTGTATAATCGACATAAATACAAAGTTCACTAAATTTAGAAATCGACAACATTGGAAAATTGTAAAATTTGTTGAATTAAAAATATCAAGAAAAATGCAAAAATACACAAAATTCAATAAACGAAAAAATATAAAATTTCGGAAAATTTCCGAAATTTGATAAAAAAAAGAAAATGTTTTCAGAATAGTAAAAACTGTAAAATCGACAAAATCATAAATTTCTCTAAATTAAGAAATCTTCAAAACTAGAAAATTAGAAGATTTGTTGAATTTGAAAATCGAGAAAAATTAAAAGATTTCAGAAATTCATAAATCGACAAAAAATTAAAATTTCTGAACATTTCCGAAATTTGAAACAAAAAAAGAACATTTTTTCCAAATAGTAAAAACTGTTTAAACTGTCAAATCACAAAGTTCTCCAAATTAAGAAATCGACAAAATTGGAAAACAGTAAAATTTTTTAATAAAAATATCAAGAAAAATGCAAAAATTCCCAAAATTCATAAATCGAATAAATTTAAAATTTCGAAAAATTTCCCAAATTTGATAAAAAAAGGATATTTTTTCAAAATAGTAAAAACTGTTTTAACTGTAAAATCACAAAGTTCTCCAAGTTAAGAAATCGCCAAAAATTGGAAAATTGTAAAATGTGTTGAAATAAAAAAATCGACAAAAATGCAAAAATTCTCAAAATCTAAAAATCTGAAAAAATTCAATTTTCGGAAAATATTCAAAATTCGATAACAAAAGAAATTGTTTTCGAAATAGTAAAAACTGTGAAAACTTAAAAATCCCAAAGTTTTTTAAATTAGGAAATCTACAAAATTAGAATATTGTAAATTTTGTTGAAATGCAAAAATCCAACAAAATGCAAAAATTTCCGAAATTTAAAAATCGAAAAAATTTAAAATTTCGGAAACTTTCGAAATTTGATAAAAAATAAATTTTTTTTCAAAATAGTAAAAACTGTTTAAACTGTGAAAACGCAAAGTTTTCTAAATAAAGAAATACAAAAAATTGGAATATTGTAAATTTTGTTGAAATTAAAAAATCGAGAAAAATTCAAAAATTTCCGAGAATCGACAAAATTTAAAATTTTGCAAAAAATTTCCGACAATTTAATAAAAAAACAAAATTTTTCAAAATGGTAAAAACTGTAAAATCGAAAAAATCTCAAAGTTCTCTTTATTAAGAAATCGTCAAAATTTGAAAAAGGGAAGATTTGTTGAATTTGAAGATCGAGAAAAATTAAAAAATTTCAGAAATTCAAAAATCTAAAAAATTTAGAATTTCGGAAAATTTCCGAAGTTTAATAAAGAAGACAATTTCATCAAAACAGTAAAAACTGTAAATCGACAAAATTGAAAAATTCTCTAAATTTGGAAATCGACAACATTGGAAAATTGTAAAATTTGTTGAATTTAGAATATCAAAAAAAATGCAAAAATTCACAAAATTCAAAAATCAAAAAAATTTAAAATTTCGGAAAATTTCCAAAATTTGAAAAAAAAAGAAAAATTTTTCAAAATAGTAAAGACAGTGAAAACTGAAAAATCGCAAAGTTCTTTAAATTAAGAAATCTTCAAAATTCGAATATTGAAAATTTTGTTGAAATAAAAAAATCGAGAAAAATGCAAAAATTCTCAAACTCTAAAAATCGGAAAAAATTAAAATTTCGGAAAATTTCCGAAATTCGATAACACAAGAAATTGTTTTCAAAATAGTAAAAACTGTGAAAACTTTAAAATCGCAAAGCTCTTTAAATTCAGAAATCTACAAAATTGGAAAATTGTAAAATTTGTTGAAATTAAAAAATCGAGAAAAATGCAAAAATTTCCGAAAATCGACAAAACTTAAAATTTTGCAAAATTTCCGAAAAATGTATCAAAAAAAGACAATTTCTTCAAAATAGTAAAAACTGTACAATCGACAAAATCGCAAAGTTCTCTAAATTTAGAAATCGACAACATTGGAAAATTTTAAAATTTGTTGAATTAAAAATATCAACAAAAATGCAAAAATTCCCAAAATTAAAAAATCGAAAAAATTTAAAAATTCTGAAAATTTCCGAAATTTGATATTAAAACAATTTTTTTCAAAATAGTAAAAACTGTAAAATCGACCAAATCATAAATTTCCATAAATTAAGAAATCGTCAAAATTAGAAAATTAGAAGATTTGATGAATTTGAAAATCGGGAAAAATTCAAAAATTTCAGAAATTCAAAAATCGACAAAAAATAAAAATTTCGGAACAATTCCGAAATTTGATACAAAAAAGAAAATTTTTTCAAAATTGTAAAAACTGTTTAAGCTATAAAATCGCAAAGTTCTCTAAATAAAGAAATAAACAAAATTGGAATATTGTTAATTTTGTTGAAATGAAAAATTCGAGAAAAATGCAAATTTTCCCAAAATTCAAAAATCTAAAAAATTTAAAATTTCGGAAAATTTCCGAAATTTGATAAAAAAAATAAATTTTTTTTACAAATAGTAAAAATTGTAAAATCGACCAAATCATAATGTTCTCTAAATTAAGAAATCGTCAAAATTAGAAAATTTAAAGATTTGTTAAATTTGAAAATCGGGAAAAATTAAAAAATTACAGAAATTTAATAATCGACAAGAAATTAAAATTTCGGAAAATTTCCGAAATTTGATACAAAAAAGAAAATTTGTTCAAAATGGTAAAAACTGTTAAAACTGTAAAATCACAAAGTTGTCCAAATTAAGAAATAGACAAAATAGGAAAATTGTAAAATTTGTTGAAATGAAAAAATCGAGAAAAATGCAAAAATTCTCAAAAATCAAAAATCGAAAAAATTCAAGATTTCGGAAAATTTTCGAAATTTGATAACAAAAGAAATTGTTGTCAAAATAGTAAAAACTGTGAAAACTGTAAAATCGCAATGTTCTCTAAACTAAGAAATCTACAAAATTGGAATATTGTAAATTTTGTTGAAATGAAAAAAAACAAAGAAATGCAAAAATTTTCGAAATTCGAAAGTCGAGAAAATTTAAAATTTCGGAAATTTTTTAAATTTGATAAAATAGGAAATTTTTTCAAAATAGCAAAAACTGTGAAAACTGGACAATCGCAAAGTTCTCTAAATTAAGAAATCTTCATAATTGGAATATTGAAAATGTTGTTGAAATGAAAAAACCGAGAAAATGCAAAAATTCCCAAAATTAAAAAATCGATAAAATTTAAAATTTCGGAAAATTTCCGAAATTTGAAACAAAAAAAGAAAATTTTTTCAAAATGGTAAACACTGTTCAAACTGTAAAATCACAAAGTTCTGCATATTAAGAAATCGACAAAATTGGAAAATTGTAAGATTTGTTGAAATAAAACAAATCGAGAAAAATGCAAAAATTCTCAAAATCCAAAAATCTAAAAAATTTAAAATTTCGGAAAATTTCCGAAATTCGATAACAAAAGAAATGGTTTTCAAAATAGTAAAAACTGTGAAAACTTAAAAGTCCCAAAGTTCTTTAAATTAAGAAATCTACAAAATTGGAATATTGTAAATTTTGTTGAAATTAAAAAATCGAAAAATATGCAAAAATTCCCGAAAATCGACAAAATTTAGAATTTTGCAAAATTTCCTAAAATTTGAAAAAAAAGAAAATTTTTTAAAAATAGTAAAAACTGTAAAATCGACAAAAACGGAAAGTTCTCTCAATTAAAAAATCGACAACATTGGAATATTGTAAGATTTGTTGAGTTTAAAAAATCGAAAAAAATTAAAAATTTTCAGAAATTTAAAAATTGAAAAAATTTAAAATATTGGAAAATTTTCGAAATTTGATAACAAAAGAAATTTTTTTTAAAATAGTAAAAACTGTGAAAACAGTAAAATCGCAAAGTTCTCTAAATTAAGAAATCTTGGAATATTGAAAATTTTTTTGAAATTAAAAAACCGAGAAAAATGCAAAAAATCCCAAAATTAAAATATCGACAAAATTTTAAATTTCGGAAAATTTCCGAAATTTTATAAAAAAAGAAAATTTTTTAAAAATAGTATAAACTCTAAAATCGACAAAATCATAAAGTTCTCTTAATTAAGAAATCGTCAAAATTAGAAAATTGCAAGTTTTGGTTGAATTTGAAAATCGAGCAAAATTAAAAAATTTCAGAAATTAAAAAATCGACAAAAAATTCAAATTTCGGAACATTTCCGAAATTTGAATCAAAAAAAGAAAATTTTTTCCAAATAGTAAAAACTGTTTAAACTGTAAAATCACAAAGTTTTCCAAATTAAGAAATCGACAAAATTGGAAAACTGTAAATTTTTTTGAATTAAAATATCAAGAAAAATGCAAAAATTCCCAAAATTCATAAATCGAATAAATTTAAAATTTCGAAAAATTTCCGTAATTTGATAAAAAAAGAAAAATTTTTCATAAGATAAAAACTGAAATATCGACAAAATCATAAAGTTCTCTAAATTAAGAAATCGTCAAAAATAGAAAATTGCAAGATTTGTTGAATTTGAAAATCGAGAAAAATTAAAAAATATCAGCAATTCAAAAATCGACAAAAAATTAAAATTTCGGAACATTTTCGAAATTTGAAACAAAAATAGAAAATTTTTTCAAAATAGTAAAAACTGTTTAAACTGTAAAATCACAAAGTTATCCAAATTAAGAAATCGTCCAAATTGGAAAACAGTAAACTGTAAAAACTGGAATATTGAAAATTTTGTTGAAATGAAAAAACCGAGAAAAATGCAAAAAACCAAGAAAAATTCAAAAATCGAAAAAATTTTAAATTTCGGAAAATTTGAAATATAAAAAGAAAATTTTTTCATAAAAATTAAAACTGTAAAATCGACAAAATCATAAAGTTCTCTTTATTAGGAAATCGTCAAAATTTGAAAATTGTAAGATTTGTTGAATTTAGAGAAAAATTAAAAAATTTCAGAAATTCAAAAATCGACAAAAAATAAAAATTTCGGAACATTTCCGAAATTTGATACAAAAAAGAAAATTTTTTCAAAATTGTAAAAACTGTTTAAGCTATAAAATCGCAAAGTTCTCTAAATAAAGAAATAAACAAAATTGGAATATTGTTAATTTTGTTGAAATGAAAAATTCGAGAAAAATGCAAATTTTCCCAAAATTCAAAAATCTAAAAAATTTAAAATTTCGGAAAATTTCCGAAATTTGATAAAAAAAATAAATTTTTTTTACAAATAGTAAAAATTGTAAAATCGACCAAATCATAATGTTCTCTAAATTAAGAAATCGTCAAAATTGGAAAATTTAAAGATTTGTTAAATTTGAAAATCGGGAAAAATTAAAAAATTTCAGAAATTCAATAATCGACAAGAAATTAAAATTTCGGAAAATTTCCGAAATTTGATACAAAAAAGAAAATTTGTTCAAAATTGTAAAAACTGTTTAAGCTATAAAATCGCAAAGTTCTCTAAATAAAGAAATAAACAAAATTGGAATATTGTTAATTTTGTTGAAATGAAAAAATCGAGAAAAATGCAAAAATTCTCAAAAATCAAAAATCGAAAAAATTCAAGATTTCGGAAAATTTTCGAAATTTGATAACAAAAGAAATTGTTGTCAAAATAGTAAAAACTGTGAAAACTGTAAAATCGCAATGTTCTCTAAACTAAGAAATCTACAAAATTGGAATATTGTAAATTTTGTTGAAATGAAAAAAAACAAAGAAATGCAAAAATTTTCGAAATTCGAAAGTCGAGAAAATTTAAAATTTCGGAAATTTTTTAAATTTGATAAAATAGAAAATTTTTTCAAAATAGCAAAAACTGTGAAAACTGGACAATCGCAAAGTTCTCTAAATTAAGAAATCTTCATAATTGGAATATTGAAAATGTTGTTGAAATGAAAAAACCGAGAAAATGCAAAAATTCCCAAAATTAAAAAATCGACAAAATTTTAAATTTCGGAAAATTTCCGAAATTTTATAAAAAAAGAAAATTTTTTAAAAATAGTAAAAACTCTAAAATCGACAAAATCATAAAGTTCTCTTAATTAAGAAATCGTCAAAATTAGAAAATTGCAAGTTTTGGTTGAATTTGAAAATCGAGAAAAATTAAAAAATTTCAGAAATTAAAAAATAGACAAAAAATTCAAATTTCGGAACATTTCCGAAATTTGAATCAAAAAAAGAAAATTTTTTCCAAATAGTAAAAACTGTTTAAACTGTAAAATCACAAAGTTTTCCAAATTAAGAAATCGACAAAATTGGAAAACTGTAAATTTTTTTGAATTAAAATATCAAGAAAAATGCAAAAATTCCCAAAATTCATAAATCGAATAAATTTAAAATTTCGAAAAATTTCCGTAATTTGATAAAAAAAGAAAAATTTTTCATAAAATACCGAGAAAAATTAAAAAACCGAGAAAAATGGAAAAAATCCCAAAATTCAAAAATCGACAAAATTTTAAATTTCGGAAAATTTCCGAAATTTTATAAAAAAAGAAAATTTTTTAAAAATAGTATAAACTCTAAAATCGACAAAATCATAAAGTTCTCTTAATTAAGAAATCGTCAACATTAGAAAATTGCAAGTTTTGGTTGAATTTGAAAATCGAGAAAAATTAAAAAATTTCAGAAATTAAAAAATCGACAAAAAATTAAAATTTCGGAACATTTCCGAAATTTGAATCAAAAAAAGAAAATTTTTTCCAAATAGTAAAAACTGTTTAAACTGTAAAATCACAAAGTTTTCCAAATTAAGAAATCGACAAAATTGGAAAACTGTAAATTTTTTTGAATTAAAATATCAAGAAAAATGCAAAAATTCCCAAAATTCATAAATCGAATAAATTTAAAATTTCGAAAAATTTCCGTAATTTGATAAAAAAAGAAAAATTTTTCATAAGATAAAAACTGAAATATCGACAAAATCATAAAGTTCTCTAAATTAAGAAATCGTCAAAAATAGAAAATTGCAAGATTTGTTGAATTTGAAAATCGAGAAAAATTAAAAAATATCAGCAATTCAAAAATCGACAAAAAATTAAAATTTCGGAACATTTCCGAAATTTGAAACAAAAAAAGAAAATTTTTTCAAAATAGTAAAAACTGTTTAAACTGTAAAATCACAAAGTTATCCAAATTAAGAAATCGTCCAAATTGGAAAACAGTAAACTGTAAAAACTGGAATATTGAAAATTTTGTTGAAATGAAAAAACCGAGAAAAATGCAAAAAACCAAGAAAAATTCAAAAATCGAAAAAATTTTAAATTTCGGAAAATTTGAAATATAAAAAGAAAATTTTTTCATAAAAATTAAAACTGTAAAATCGACAAAATCATAAAGTTCTCTTTATTAGGAAATCGTCAAAATTTGAAAATTGTAAGATTTGTTGAATTTAGAGAAAAATTAAAAAATTTCAGAAATTCAAAAATCGACAAAAAATTAAAATTTCGGAAAATTTCCGAAATTTGATACAAAAAAAAAATTTGTTCAAAATTGTAAAAACTGTTTAAGCTATAAAATCGCAAAGTTCTCTAAATAAAGAAATAAACAAAATTGGAATATTGTTAATTTTGTTGAAATGAAAAAATCGAGAAAAATGCAAAAATTCTCAAAAATCAAAAATCGAAAAAATTCAAGATTTCGGAAAATTTTCGAAATTTGATAACAAAAGAAATTGTTGTCAAAATAGTAAAAACTGTGAAAACTGTAAAATCGCAATGTTCTCTAAACTAAGAAATCTACAAAATTGGAATATTGTAAATTTTGTTGAAATGAAAAAAAACAAAGAAATGCAAAAATTTTCGAAATTCGAAAGTCGAGAAAATTTAAAATTTCGGAAATTTTTTAAATTTGATAAAATAGAAAATTTTTTCAAAATAGCAAAAACTGTGAAAATTGGACAATCGCAAAGTTCTCTAAATTAAGAAATCTTCATAATTGGAATATTGAAAATGTTGTTGAAATGAAAAAACCGAGAAAATGCAAAAATTCCCAAAATTAAAAAATCGATA
Source organism: Drosophila immigrans (assembly GCA_963583835.1). Classification (NCBI taxonomy): domain Eukaryota; kingdom Metazoa; phylum Arthropoda; class Insecta; order Diptera; family Drosophilidae; genus Drosophila; species Drosophila immigrans. The sequence continues at coordinate 456,645 of CAUZWO010000048.1, forward strand.
AAATTTAAAATTTCGGAAAATTTCCGAAATTTGAAACAAAAAAATAAAATTTTTTCAAAATGGTAAAAACTGTTCAAACTGTAAAATCACAAAGTTCTGCATATTAAGAAATCGACAAAATTGGAAAATTGTAAGATTTGTTGAAATAAAAAAAATCGAGAAAAATGCAAAAATTCTCAAAATCCAAAAATCTAAAAAATTTAAAATTTCGGAAAATTTCCGAAATTCGATAACAAAAGAAATGGTTTTCAAAATAGTAAAAACTGTGAAAACTTAAAAGTCTCAAAGTTCTTTAAATTAAGAAATCCACAAAAGTGGAATATTGTAAATTTTGTTGAAATTAAAAAAATCGAAAAATATGCAAAAATTCCCGAAAATCGACAAAATTTAGAATTTTGCAAAATTTCCTAAAATTTGAAAAAAAAGAAAAATTTTTAAAAATAGTAAAAACTGTAAAATCGACAAAAACGCAAAGTTCTCTCAATTAAAAAATCGACAACATTGGAATATTGTAAGATTTGTTGAGTTTAAAAAATCGAGAAAAATTAAAAATTTTCAGAAATTTTAAAATTGAAAAAATTTAAAATATTGGAAAATATTCGAAATTTGATAACAAAAGAAATTTTTTTTAAAATAGTAAAAACTGTGAAAACAGTAAAATCGCAAAGTTCTCTAAATTAAGAAATCTTGAAAATGGGAATATTGAAAATTTTGTTGAAATTAAAAAACCGAGAAATATGCAAAAAATCCCAAAATTCAAAAATCGACAAAATTTTAAATTTCGGAAAATTTCCGAAATTTTATAAAAAAAGAAAATTTTTTAAAAATAGTAAAAACTCTAAAATCGACAAAATCATAAAGTTCTCTTAATTAAGAAATCGTCAAAATTAGAAAATTGCAAGTTTTGGTTGAATTTGAAAATCGAGAAAAATTAAAAAATTTCAGAAATTAAAAAATCGACAAAAAGTTCAAATTTTGGAACATTTCCGAAATTTGAATCAAAAAAAGAAAATTTTTTCCAAATAGTAAAAACTGTTTAAACTGTAAAATCACAAAGTTTTCCAAATTAAGAAATCGACAAAATTGGAAAACTGTAAATTTTTTGAATTAAAATATCAAGAAAAATGCAAAAATTCCCAAAATTCATAAATCGAATAAATTTAAAATTTCGAAAAATTTCCGTAATTTGATAAAAAAAGAAAAATTTTTCATAAAATAAAAACTGAAATATCGACAAAATCATAAAGTTCTCTAAATTAAGAAATCGTCAAAAATAGAAAATTGCAAGATTTGTTGAATTTGAAAATCGAGAAAAATTAAAAAATTTCAGCAATTCAAAAATCGACAAAAAATTAAAATTTCGGAACATTTCCGAAATTTGAAACAAAAATAGAAAATTTTTTCAAAATAGTAAAAACTGTTTAAACTGTAAAATCACAAAGTTATCCAAATTAAGAAATCGTCCAAATTGGAAAACAGTAAACTGTAAAAACTGGAATATTGAAAATTTTGTTGAAATGAAAAAACCGAGAAAAATGCAAAAAACCAAGAAAAATTCAAAAATCGAAAAAATTTTAAATTTCGGAAAATTTGAAATATAAAAAGAAAATTTTTTCATAAAAATTAAAACTGTAAAATCGACAAAATCATAAAGTTCTCTTTATTAGGAAATCGTCAAAATTTGAAAATTGTAAGATTTGTTGAATTTAGAGAAAAATTAAAAAATTTCAGAAATTCAAAAATCGACAAAAAATAAAAATTTCGGAACATTTCCGAAATTTGATACAAAAAAGAAAATTTTTTCAAAATTGTAAAAACTGTTTAAGCTATAAAATCGCAAAGTTCTCTAAATAAAGAAATAGACAAAATTGGAATATTGTTAATTTTGTTGAAATGAAAAATTCGAGAAAAATGCAAATTTTCCCAAAATTCAAAAATCTAAAAAATTTAAAATTTCGGAAAATTTCCGAAATTTGATAAAAAAAATAAATTTTTTTTACAAATAGTAAAAATTGTAAAATCGACCAAATCATAATGTTCTCTAAATTAAGAAATCGTCAAAATTGGAAAATTTAAAGATTTGTTAAATTTGAAAATCGGGAAAAATTAACAAATTTCAGAAATTCAATAATCGACAAGAAATTAAAATTTCGGAAAATTTCCGAAATTGGATACAAAAAAGAAAATTTGTTCAAAATTGTAAAAACTGTTTAAGCTATAAAATCGCAAAGTTCTCTAAATAAAGAAATAAACAAAATTGGAATATTGTTAATTTTGTTGAAATGAAAAAATCGAGAAAAATGCAAAAATTCTCAAAAATCAAAAATCGAAAAAATTCAAGATTTCGGAAAATTTTCGAAATTTGATAACAAAAGAAATTGTTGTCAAAATAGTAAAAACTGTGAAAACTGTAAAATCGCAATGTTCTCTAAACTAAGAAATCTACAAAATTGGAATATTGTAAATTTTGTTGAAATGAAAAAAAACAAAGAAATGCAAAAAATTTCGAAATTCGAAAGTCGAGAAAATTTAAAATTTCGGAAATTTTTTAAATTTGATAAAATAGAAAATTTTTTCAAAATAGCAAAAACTGTGAAAACTGGACAATCGCAAAGTTCTCTAAATTAAGAAATCTTCATAATTGGAATATTGAAAATGTTGTTGAAATGAAAAAACCGAGAAAATGCAAAAATTCCCAAAATTAAAAAATCGACAAAATTTTAAATTTCGGAAAATTTCCGAAATTTTATAAAAAAAGAAAATTTTTTAAAAATAGTAAAAACTCTAAAATCGACAAAATCATAAAGTTCTCTTAATTAAGAAATCGTCAAAATTAGAAAATTGCAAGTTTTGGTTGAATTTGAAAATCGAGAAAAATTAAAAAATTTCAGAAATTAAAAAATCGACAAAAAATTCAAATTTCGGAACATTTCCGAAATTTGAATCAAAAAAAGAAAATTTTTTCCAAATAGTAAAAACTGTTTAAACTGTAAAATCACAAAGTTTTCCAAATTAAGAAATCGACAAAATTGGAAAACTGTAAATTTTTTTGAATTAAAATATCAAGAAAAATGCAAAAATTCCCAAAATTCATAAATCGAATAAATTTAAAATTTCGAAAAATTTCCGTAATTTGATAAAAGAAGAAAAATTTTTCATAAAATAAAAACTGAAATATCGACAAAATCATAAAGTTCTCTAAATTAAGAAATCGTCAAAAATAGAAAATTGCAAGATTTGTTGAATTTGAAAATCGAGAAAAATTAAAAAATTTCAGCAATTCAAAAATCGACAAAAAATTAATATTTCGGAACATTTCCGAAATTTGAAACAAAAAAAGAAAATTTTTTCAAAATAGTAAAAACTGTTTAAACTGTAAAATCACAAAGTTATCCAAATTAAGAAATCGTCCAAATTGGAAAACAGTAAACTGTAAAAACTGGAATATTGAAAATTTTGTTGAAATGAAAAAACCGAGAAAAATGCAAAAAACCAAGAAAAATTCAAAAATCGAAAAAATTTTAAATTTCGGAAAATTTGAAATATAAAAAGAAAATTTTTTCATAAAAATTAAAACTGTAAAATCGACAAAATCATAAAAAAAAATTCCCAAAATTAAAAAATCGATAAAATTTAAAATTTCGGAAAATTTCCGAAATTTGAAACAAAAAAAAGAAAATTTTTTCAAAATGGTAAAAACTGTTCAAACTGTAAAATCACAAAGTTCTGCATATTAAGAAATCGACAAAATTGGAAAATTGTAAGATTTGTTGAAATAAAAAAAATCGAGAAAAATGCAAAAATTCTCAAAATCCAAAAATCTAAAAAATTTAAAATTTCGGAAAATTTCCGAAATTCGATAACAAAAGAAATGGTTTTCAAAATAGTAAAAACTGTGAAAACTTAAAAGTCCCAAAGTTCTTTAAATTAAGAAATCTACAAAATTGGAATATTGTAAATTTTGTTGAAATTAAAAAATCGAAAAATATGCAAAATTCCCGAAAATCGACAAAATTTAGAATTTTGCAAAATTTCCTAAAATTTGAAAAAAAAGAAAATTTTTTAAAAATAGTAAAAACTGTAAAATCGACAAAAACGGAAAGTTCTCTCAATTAAAAAATCGACAACATTGGAATATTGTAAGATTTGTTGAGTTTAAAAAATCGAAAAAAATTAAAAATTTTCAGAAATTTAAAAATTGAAAAAATTTAAAATATTGGAAAATTTTCGAAATTTGATAACAAAAGAAATTTTTTTTAAAATAGTAAAAACTGTGAAAACAGTAAAATCGCAAAGTTCTCTAAATTAAGAAATCTTGAAAAAAATTGAATATTGAAAATTTTGTTGAAATTAAAAAACCGAGAAAAATGCAAAAAATCCCAAAATTCAAAAATCGACAAAATTTTAAATTTCGGAAAATTTCCGAAATTTTATAAAAAAAGAAAATTTTTTAAAAATAGTATAAACTCTAAAATCGACAAAATCATAAAGTTCTCTTAATTAAGAAATCGTCAACATTAGAAAATTGCAAGTTTTGGTTGAATTTGAAAATCGAGAAAAATTAAAAAATTTCAGAAATTAAAAAATCGACAAAAAATTCAAATTTCGGAACATTTCCGAAATTTGAATCAAAAAAAGAAAATTTTTTCCAAATAGTAAAAACTGTTTAAACTGTAAAATCACAAAGTTTTCCAAATTAAGAAATCGACAAAATTGGAAAACTGTAAATTTTTTTGAATTAAAATATCAAGAAAAATGCAAAAATTCCCAAAATTCATAAATCGAATAAATTTAAAATTTCGAAAAATTTCCGTAATTTGATAAAAAAAGAAAAATTTTTCATAAGATAAAAACTGAAATATCGACAAAATCATAAAGTTCTCTAAATTAAGAAATCGTCAAAAATAGAAAATTGCAAGATTTGTTGAATTTGAAAATCGAGAAAAATTAAAAAATATCAGCAATTCAAAAATCGACAAAAAATTAAAATTTCGGAACATTTCCGAAATTTGAAACAAAAAAAGAAAATTTTTTCAAAATAGTAAAAACTGTTTAAACTGTAAAATCACAAAGTTATCCAAATTAAGAAATCGTCCAAATTGGAAAACAGTAAACTGTAAAAACTGGAATATTGAAAATTTTGTTGAAATGAAAAAACCGAGAAAAATGCAAAAAACCAAGAAAAATTCAAAAATCGAAAAAATTTTAAATTTCGGAAAATTTGAAATATAAAAAGAAAATTTTTTTATAAAAATTAAAACTGTAAAATCGACAAAATCATAAAGTTCTCTTTATTAGGAAATCGTCAAAATTTGAAAATTGTAAGATTTGTTGAATTTAGAGAAAAATTAAAAAATTTCAGAAATTCAAAAATCGACAAAAAATTAAAATTTCGGAAAATTTCCGAAATTTGATACAAAAAAGAAAATTTGTTCAAAATTGTAAAAACTGTTTAAGCTATAAAATCGCAAAGTTCTCTAAATAAAGAAATAAACAAAATTGGAATATTGTTAATTTTGTTGAAATGAAAAAATCGAGAAAAATGCAAAAATTCTCAAAAATCAAAAATCGAAAAAATTCAAGATTTCGGAAAATTTTCGAAATTTGATAACAAAAGAAATTGTTGTCAAAATAGTAAAAACTGTGAAAACTGTAAAATCGCAATGTTCTCTAAACTAAGAAATCTACAAAATTGGAATATTGTAAATTTTGTTGAAATGAAAAAAAACAAAGATATGCAAAAATTTTCGAAATTCGAAAGTCGAGAAAATTTAAAATTTCGGAAATTTTTTAAATTTGATAAAATAGAAAATTTTTTCAAAATAGCAAAAACTGTGAAAATTGGACAATCGCAAAGTTCTCTAAATTAAGAAATCTTCATAATTGGAATATTGAAAATGTTGTTGAAATGAAAAAACCGAGAAAATGCAAAAATTCCCAAAATTAAAAAATCGATAAAATTTAAAATTTCGGAAAATTTCCGAAATTTGAAACAAAAAAATAAAATTTTTTCAAAATGGTAAAAACTGTTTAAACTGTAAAATCACAAAGTTTTCCAAATTAAGAAATCGACAAAATTGGAAAACTGTAAATTTTTTTGAATTAAAATATCAAGAAAAATGCAAAAATTCCCAAAATTCATAAATCGAATAAATTTAAAATTTCGAAAAATTTCCGTAATTTGATAAAAAAAGAAAAATTTTTCATAAGATAAAAACTGAAATATCGACAAAATCATAAAGTTCTCTAAATTAAGAAATCGTCAAAAATAGAAAATTGCAAGATTTGTTGAATTTGAAAATCGAGAAAAATTAAAAAATATCAGCAATTCAAAAATCGACAAAAAATTAAAATTTCGGAACATTTCCGAAATTTGAAACAAAAAAAGAAAATTTTTTCAAAATAGTAAAAACTGTTTAAACTGTAAAATCACAAAGTTATCCAAATTAAGAAATCGTCCAAATTGGAAAACAGTAAACTGTAAAAACTGGAATATTGAAAATTTTGTTGAAATGAAAAAACCGAGAAAAATGCAAAAAACCAAGAAAAATTCAAAAATCGAAAAAATTTTAAATTTCGGAAAATTTGAAATATAAAAAGAAAATTTTTTTATAAAAATTAAAACTGTAAAATCGACAAAATCATAAAGTTCTCTTTATTAGGAAATCGTCAAAATTTGAAAATTGTAAGATTTGTTGAATTTAGAGAAAAATTAAAAAATTTCAGAAATTCAAAAATCGACAAAAAATTAAAATTTCGGAAAATTTCCGAAATTTGATACAAAAAAGAAAATTTGTTCAAAATTGTAAAAACTGTTTAAGCTATAAAATCGCAAAGTTCTCTAAATAAAGAAATAAACAAAATTGGAATATTGTTAATTTTGTTGAAATGAAAAAATCGAGAAAAATGCAAAAATTCTCAAAAATCAAAAATCGAAAAAATTCAAGATTTCGGAAAATTTTCGAAATTTGATAACAAAAGAAATTGTTGTCAAAATAGTAAAAACTGTGAAAACTGTAAAATCGCAATGTTCTCTAAACTAAGAAATCTACAAAATTGGAATATTGTAAATTTTGTTGAAATGAAAAAAAACAAAGATATGCAAAAATTTTCGAAATTCGAAAGTCGAGAAAATTTAAAATTTCGGAAATTTTTTAAATTTGATAAAATAGAAAATTTTTTCAAAATAGCAAAAACTGTGAAAATTGGACAATCGCAAAGTTCTCTAAATTAAGAAATCTTCATAATTGGAATATTGAAAATGTTGTTGAAATGAAAAAACCGAGAAAATGCAAAAATTCCCAAAATTAAAAAATCGATAAAATTTAAAATTTCGGAAAATTTCCGAAATTTGAAACAAAAAAATAAAATTTTTTCAAAATGGTAAAAACTGTTCAAACTGTAAAATCACAAAGTTCTGCATATTAAGAAATCGACAAAATTGGAAAATTGTAAGATTTGTTGAAATAAAAAAAATCGAGAAAAATGCAAAAATTCTCAAAATCCAAAAATCTAAAAAATTTAAAATTTCGGAAAATTTCCGAAATTCGATAACAAAAGAAATGGTTTTCAAAATAATAAAAACTGTGAAAACTTAAAACTCCCAAAGTTCTTTAAATTAAGAAATCCACAAAAGTGGAATATTGTAAATTTTGTTGAAATTAAAAAAATCGAAAAATATGCAAAAATTCCCGAAAATCGACAAAATTTAGAATTTTGCAAAATTTCCTAAAATTTGAAAAAAAAGAAAAATTTTTAAAAATAGTAAAAACTGTAAAATCGACAAAAACGCAAAGTTCTCTCAATTAAAAAATCGACAACATTGGAATATTGTAAGATTTGTTGAGTTTAAAAAATCGAGAAAAATTAAAAATTTTCAGAAATTTTAAAATTGAAAAAATTTAAAATATTGGAAAATATTCGAAATTTGATAACAAAAGAAATTTTTTTTAAAATAGTAAAAACTGTGAAAACAGTAAAATCGCAAAGTTCTCTAAATTAAGAAATCTTGAAAATGGGAATATTGAAAATTTTGTTGAAATTAAAAAACCGAGAAATATGCAAAAAATCCCAAAATTCAAAAATCGACAAAATTTTAAATTTCGGAAAATTTCCGAAATTTTATAAAAAAAGAAAATTTTTTAAAAATAGTAAAAACTCTAAAATCGACAAAATCATAAAGTTCTCTTAATTAAGAAATCGTCAAAATTAGAAAATTGCAAGTTTTGGTTGAATTTGAAAATCGAGAAAAATTAAAAAATTTCAGAAATTAAAAAATCGACAAAAAGTTCAAATTTTGGAACATTTCCGAAATTTGAATCAAAAAAAGAAAATTTTTTCCAAATAGTAAAAACTGTTTAAACTGTAAAATCACAAAGTTTTCCAAATTAAGAAATCGACAAAATTGGAAAACTGTAAATTTTTTGAATTAAAATATCAAGAAAAATGCAAAAATTCCCAAAATTCATAAATCGAATAAATTTAAAATTTCGAAAAATTTCCGTAATTTGATAAAAAAAGAAAAATTTTTCATAAAATAAAAACTGAAATATCGACAAAATCATAAAGTTCTCTAAATTAAGAAATCGTCAAAAATAGAAAATTGCAAGATTTGTTGAATTTGAAAATCGAGAAAAATTAAAAAATTTCAGCAATTCAAAAATCGACAAAAAATTAAAATTTCGGAACATTTCCGAAATTTGAAACAAAAAAAGAAAATTTTTTCAAAATAGTAAAAACTGTTTAAACTGTAAAATCACAAAGTTATCCAAATTAAGAAATCGTCCAAATTGGAAAACAGTAAACTGTAAAAACTGGAATATTGAAAATTTTGTTGAAATGAAAAAACCGAGAAAAATGCAAAAAACCGAGAAAAATTCAAAAATCGAAAAAATTTTAAATTTCGGAAAATTTGAAATATAAAAAGAAAATTTTTTCATAAAAATTAAAACTGTAAAATCGACAAAATCATAAAGTTCTCTTTATTAGGAAATCGTCAAAATTTGAAAATTGTAAGATTTGTTGAATTTAGAGAAAAATTAAAAAATTTCAGAAATTCAAAAATCGACAAAAAATAAAAATTTCGGAACATTTCCGAAATTTGATACAAAAAAGAAAATTTTTTCAAAATTGTAAAAACTGTTTAAGCTATAAAATCGCAAAGTTCTCTAAATAAAGAAATAGACAAAATTGGAATATTGTTAATTTTGTTGAAATGAAAAATTCGAGAAAAATGCAAATTTTCCCAAAATTCAAAAATCTAAAAAATTTAAAATTTCGGAAAATTTCCGAAATTTGATAAAAAAAATAAATTTTTTTTACAAATAGTAAAAATTGTAAAATCGACCAAATCATAATGTTCTCTAAATTAAGAAATCGTCAAAATTAGAAAATTTAAAGATTTGTTAAATTTGAAAATCGGGAAAAATTAAAAAATTTCAGAAATTCAATAATCAACAAGAAATTAAAATTTCGGAAAATTTCCGAAATTTGATACAAAAAATAAAATTTGTTCAAAATTGTAAAAACTGTTAAAACTGTAAAATCACAAAGTTGTCCAAATTAAGAAATAGACAAAATAGGAAAATTGTAAAATTTGTTGAAATGAAAAAATCGAGAAAAATGCAAAAATTCTCAAAAATCAAAAATCGAAAAAATTCAAGATTTCGGAAAATTTTCGAAATTTGATAACAACAATTTCTTTTGTTAAATAGTAAAAACTGTGAAAACTGTAAAATCGCAATGTTCTCTAAACTAAGAAATCTACAAAATTGGAATATTGTAAATTTTGTTGAAATGAAAAAAAACAAAGAAATGCAAAAATTTTCGAAATTCGAAAGTCGAGAAAATTTAAAATTTCGGAAATTTTTTAAATTTGATAAAATAGAAAATTTTTTCAATATAGCAAAAACTGTGAAAACTGGACAATCGCAAAGTTCTCTAAATTAAGAAATCTTCATAATTGGAATATTGAAAATGTTGTTGAAATGAAAAAACCGAGAAAATGCAAAAATTCCCAAAATTAAAAAATCGATAAAATTTAAAATTTCGGAAAATTTCCGAAATTTGAAACAAAAAAAGAAAATTTTTTCAAAATGGTAAAAACAGTTCAAACTGTAAAATCACAAAGTTCTGCATATTAAGAAATCGACAAAATTGGAAAATTGTAAGATTTGTTGAAATAAAAAAAATCGAGAAAAATGCAAAAATTCTCAAAATCCAAAAATCTAAAAAATTTAAAATTTCGGAAAATTTACGAAATTCGATAACAAAAGAAATGGTTTTCAAAATAATAAAAACTGTGAAAACTTAAAACTCCCAAAGTTCTTTAAATTAAGAAATCTACAAAATTGGAATATTGTAAATTTTGTTGAAATTAAAAAAATCGAAAAATATGCAAAAATTCCCGAAAATCGACAAAATTTAGAATTTTGCAAAATTTCCTAAAATTTGAAAAAAAAGAAAATTTTTTAAAAATAGTAAAAACTGTAAAATCGACAAAAACGCAAAGTTCTCTCAATTAAAAAATCGACAACTTTGGAATATTGTAAGATTTGTTGAGTTTAAAAAATCGAGAAAAATTAAAAATTTTCAGAAATTTAAAAATTTAAAAAATTTAAAATATTGGAAAATTTTTGAAATTTGATAACAAAAGAAATTTTTTTTAAAATAGTAAAAACTGTGAAAACAGTAAAATCGCAAAGTTCTCTAAATTAAGAAATCTTGAAAATGGGAATATTGAAAATTTCCGAAATTTTATAAAAAAAGAAAATTTTTTATAAATAGTAAAAACTCTAAAATCGACAAAATCATAAAGTTCTCTTAATTAAGAAATCGTCAAAATTAGAAAATTGCAAGTTTTGGTTGAATTTGAAAATCGAGAAAAATTAAAAAATTTCAGAAATTAAAAAATCGACAAAAAATTCAAATTTCGGAACATTTCCGAAATTTGAATCAAAAAAAGAAAATTTTTTCCAAATAGTAAAAACTGTTTAAACTGTAAAATCACAAAGTTTTTCCAAATTAAGAAATCGACAAAATTGGAAAACTGTAAATTTTTTTGAATTAAAATATCAAGAAAAATGCAAAAATTCCCAAAATTCATAAATCAAATAAATTTAAAATTTCGAAAAATTTCCGTAATTTGATAAAAAAAGAAAAATTTTTCATAAAATAAAAACTGAAATATCGACAAAATCATAAAGTTCTCTAAATTAAGAAATCGTCAAAAATAGAAAATTGCAAGATTTGTTGAATTTGAAAATCGAGAAAAATTAAAAAATTTCAGCAATTCAAAAATCGACAAAAAATTAAAATTTCGGAACATTTCCGAAATTTGAAACAAATAAAGAAAATTTTTTCAAAATAGTAAAAACTGTTTAAACTGTAAAATCACAAAGTTCTCCAAATTAAGAAATCGTCCAAATTGGAAAACAGTAAACTGTAAAAACTGGAATATTGAAAATTTTGTTGAAATGAAAAAACCGAGAAAAATGCAAAAAAACCGAGAAAAATTCAAAAATCGAAAAATTTTAAATTTCGGAAAATTTGAAATATAAAAAGAAAATTTTTTCATAAAAATTAAAACTGTAAAATCGACAAAATCATAAAGTTCTCTTTATTAGGAAATCGTCAAAATTTGAAAATTGTAAGATTTGTTGAAATAAAAAAAATCGAGAAAAATGCAAAAAATCCCAAAATTCAAAAATCGACAAAATTTTAAATTTCGGCAAATTTCCGAAATTTGATAAAAAAAAGAAAATTTTTTAAAAATAGTAAAAACTGTAAAATCGACAAATTCATAAAGTTCTCTAAATTAAGAAATCGTCAAAATTAGAAAATTGCAAGTTTTGGTCGAATTTGAAAATCGAGAAAAATTGAAAAATTTCAGAAATTCAAAATCGACAAAAAATTAAAATTTCGGAACATTTCCGAAATTTGATACAAAAAAGAACATTTTTTCAGAATAGTAAAAACTGTTTAAACTGTAAAATTGGAAAACAGTAAAAATTTTTGAATAACAATATCAAGAAAAATGCAAAAATTCCCAAAATTCATAAATCGAATAAATTTAAAATATCGAAAAATTTCCGAAATTTGATAAAAAGAAGAAAATTTTTTCATAAAAATTAAAACTGTAAAATCGACGAAATCATAAAGTTCTCTTAATTAGGAAATCGTCAAAATTTTAAAATTATAAGATTTGTTGAATTTGAAAATCGAGAAAAATTAAAAAATTTCAGAAATTCAAAAATCGACAAAAAATTAAAATTTCGGAACATTTCCGAAATTTGAAACAAAAAAAGAAAAATTTTTCCAAATAGTAAAAACTGTTTAAACTGTAAAATCGTAATGTTCACTAAATAAAGAAATGGACAAAATTGAAATATTGTAAATTATGTTGAAATTAAAAAATCGAGAAATATGCAAAAAATCCCAAAATTCAAAAATAGACAAAATTTTAAATTTCGGAAAATTTCCGAAATTTGATATAAAAAGAAAATTTTTTAAAAATAGTAAAAACTGTAAATTCGACCAAATTAAAAAGTTCTCTATATTAAGAAATCGTCAAAATTAGAAAATTTCAAGTTTTGGTTGAATTTGCAAATCGAGAAATATTAAAAAATTTTAGAAATTCAAAAATCGACAAAAAATTTAATTTTCGGAACATTTCCGAAATTTGAAACAAAAAAAGAAAAATTTTTCACGATAGTAAAAACTGTTTAAACTGTGAAATCACCAAGTTCTCCAAATTAAGAAATCGACAAAATTGGAAAATTGTAAGATTTGTTGAAATAAAAAAAACGAGAAATATGCAAAAATTCTCAAAATCCAAAAATTGGAAAAATTTCCGAAATTCGATAACAAAACAAATTTTTTTCAAAATAGTAAAGACTGTGAAAACTTAAAAATCGCAAAGCTCTTTAAATTAAGAAATCTACAAAATTAGAAAGTTGCAAGATTTGTTGAATTTGAAAATCGAGAAAAATTCAAAAATCGACAAAAAAATTAAATTTCGGAACATTTCCGAAATTTGAAACAAAAAAAGAAAATTTTTTCCAAATAGTAAAAACTGTTTAAACTGTCAAATCACAAAGTTCTCCAAATTAAGAAATCGACAAAATTGGAAAACAGTAAAATTTTTTAATAAAAATATCAAGAAAAATGCAAAAATTCCCAAAATTCATAAATCGAATAAATTTAAAATTTCGAAAAATTTCCCAAATTTGATAAAAAAATGAAAATTTTTTCACAAAAATTAAAACTGTATAATCGACATAAATACAAAGTTCTCTAAATTTAGAAATCGACAACATTGGAAAATTGTAAAATTTGTTGAATTAAAAATATCAAGAAAAATGCAAAAATACACAAAATTCAATAAACGAAAAAATATAAAATTTCGGAAAATTTCCGAAATTTGATAAAAAAAAGAAAATGTTTTCAGAATAGTAAAAACTGTAAAATCGACAAAATCATAAATTTCTCTAAATTAAGAAATCGTCAAAACTAGAAAATTGCAAGATTTGTTGAATTTAAAAATCGAGAAAAATTAAAAAATTTCAGAAATTCAAGAATCGACAAAAAATTAAAATTTCGGAACATTTCCGAAATTTGAAACAAAAAAAGAAAATTTTTTCCAAATAGTAAAAACTGTTTAAACTGTAAAATGACAAAGTTCTCCAAATTAAGAAATCGACAAAATTGGAAAAAAGTAGAATTTCTTGAATTAAAATATCAAGAAAAATGCAAAAATTCCCAAAATTCATAAATCGAATAAATTTAAAATTTCGAAAAATTTCCCAAATTTGATAAAAAAAATTAAAATTTTTTCACAAAAATTAAAACTGTATAATCGACATAAATACAAAGTTCTCTAAATTTAGAAATCGACAACATTGGAAAATTGTAAAATTTGTTGAATTAAAAATATCAAGAAAAATGCAAAAATTCACAAAATTCAAATATTGAAAAAATTTAAAATTTTGGAAAAATTTTCGAAATTCGATAACAAAAGAACTTTTTTCAAAATAGTAAAAACTGTTTAAACTGTAAAATCGTAAAGATCTCTTAATTAAGAAATCTTGAAAATGGGAATATTGAAAATTTTGTTGAAATGAAAAAACCGAGAAAAATTCAAAAAACCCCAAAATTCAAAAATCGAAAAAATTTTAAATATCGGAAAATTTGAAATATAAAAAGAAAATTTTTTCATAAAAATTAAAACTGTAAAATCGGCAAAATCATAAAGTTCTCTTTATTAGGAAATCGTCAAAATTTGAAAATTGTAAGATTTGTTGAATTTAGAGAAAAATTCAAAAATTTCAGAAATTCAAAAATCGACAAAAAATTAAAATTTCGGAACATTTTCGAAATTTGAAACAAAAAAAAAAAAAATTTGTTCAAAATAGTAAATACTGTTTAAACTGTAAAATCACAAAGTTCTGCACTTGATAAAAAAAGGATATTTTTTCAAAATAGTAAAAACTGTTTAAACTGTAAAATCACAAAGTTCTCCAAGATAAGAAATCGACAAAATTGGAGAACTGTAAAATTTGTTGAATAAAAATATCAAGAAAAATGCAAAAATTCCCAAAATTTAAAAATCAAACAAATTTAAAATTTCGGAAAATTTCCGAAATTTGATAAAAAAATTAAATTGTTTTCAAAAAAGTAAAAACTGTAAAAACTGGAAAATCGCAAAGTTATTTAAATTAAAAAATCTACAAAATTGGAAAATTGTAAATTTTGTTGAAATGAAAAAAACGAGAAAAATGCAAATATTCTCAAAATTCAAAGATCTAAAAATTTTAAAATTTCGTAAAATTTCCGAAATTTGATAACAAAATACATTTTTTTCAAAATAGTAAAGACAGTGAAAACTGAAAAATCGCCAATTTCTTTAAATTAAGAAATCTTCAAAATTCGAAAATTTTGTTGAAATAAAAAAATCGAGAAAAATGCAAAAATTCTCAAACTCTAAAAATCGGAAAAAATTAAAATTTCGGAAAATTTCCGAAATTCGATAACAAAAGAAATTGTTTCGAAATAGTAAAAACTGTTAAAACTGTAAAATCGCAAAGCTCTTCACATTCAGAAATCTACAAAATTGGAAAATTGTAAAATTTGTTGAAATTAAAAAATCGAGAAAAATGCAAAAATTTCCGAAAATGGACAAAACTTAAAATTTCCGAAAAATGTATCAAAAAAAGACAATTTCTTCAAAATAGTAAAAACTGAACAATCGACAAAATCACAAAATTTTCTAAATTTAGAAATCGAAAATTTTAAAATTTGTTAAATTAAAAATATCAACAAATATTCCCAAAATTCAAAAATCGAAAAAATTTAAAAATTCTGAAAATTTCCGAAATTTGATATTAAAACGATATTTTTCAAAATAGTTAAAACTGTAAAATCGACAAAATCATAAACTTCCATTAATTAAGAAATCGTCAAAATTAGAAAATTAGAAGATTTGTTGAATTTGAAAATCGAGAATAATTAAAAAATTTCAGAAATTCAAAAATCGAAAAAATTTTAGATTTCGGAAAATTTCCGAAATTCGAAAACAAAAGAACTTTTTTTTTAAAAAGTAAAAACTGTAAAATCGAAAAGTTTTCTAAATTAAGAAATCTTCATAATTGGAATATTGTAAATTTTGTTGAAATTAAAAAATCGAGAAATATGCAAAAATTTCCCAAAATCGACAAAATTTAAAATTTTGCAAAATTTCCGAAAATTTGAAGAAAAGACAATTTTTTTTAAAATAATAAAGACTGTAAAATCCACAAAATCACAAAGTTCTCTATATTAAGAAATCGACAAAATTGGAATATTGTTAGATTTGTTGAATTTAAAAAATCGAGAAAAATTCAAAAATTCTCAAAATTCAAAAATCGAAAAAATTTTAAATTTCGGAAAATTTCCGAAATTTGATAACAAGAGAAATTTTTTTCAAAACAGTAAAAACTGTAATAACTGAAAAATCGCAAAGTTCTTTAAATTAAGATATCTACTGAATTGAAATTTGTAAATTTTGTTGAAATTAAAAAATTGAGAAAATTTAAAATTTCGGAAAATTTTAGAAATTTGATAAAAAGAAAATTTTTTCAAATTAGTAAAAACTGTAAAATCGACAAAATCCTAAAGTTCTCTAAATTAAGAAGTCGTAAAAATTAGAAAACTGTAAGATTTGTTGAATTTGAAAATCGAGAAAAAATTGAAAAATTTCAGAAATTCACAAATCGACTAAAAATTAAAATTTCGGAACATTTCCGAAATTTGATACAAAAAAGAAAATTTTTCAAAATAATAAAGACTGTAAAATCCACAAAATCACAAAATTCTTTAAATAAAGAAATCGACAACATTGGAATATTGCAAGATTTGTTGTATTTAAAAATATCAAGAAAAATGCAAAAATTCACAAAATTAAAAAATCGAAAAAATTTAAAATATTGGAAAGTTTTCGAAATTCGATAAGAAAAGAAATTTTTTTTTAAAATAGTAAAAACTGTGAAAACAGTAAAATCGCAAAGTTCTCTAAATTAAGAAATCTTGAAAATTGGAATATTGAAAAATTTGTTGAAATGAAAAAACCGAGAAAATGCAAATATTCCCAAAACTCAAAAATTAAAAAAATTTTAAATTTCGGAAAATTTCCGAAGTTTAATAAAAAAGACAATTTCTTCAAAATAGTAAAAGCTGTATAATCGACAAAATAACAAAGTTCTCTAAATTTAGAAATCGACAACATTGGAAAATTGTAAAATTTGTTGAATTAAAAATATCAAGAAAAATGCAAAAATTCACAAAATTAAAAAATCGAAAAAATTTAAAATATTGGAAAGTTTTCGAAATTCGATAAGAAAAGAAATTTTTTTTTAAAATAGTAAAAACTGTGAAAACAGTAAAATCGCAAAGTTCTCTAAATTAAGAAATCTTGAAAATTGGAATATTGAAAAATTTGTTGAAATGAAAAAACCGAGAAAAATTCAAAAGTTCCCAATATTCAAAAATCAAAAAAATTTTAAATTTCAAAAAATTTCCGAAATTTGATAAAAAAAAAAATTTTTATAAAATAGTAAAAACTGTAAAATCGACAAAATCATAAATTTCTCTAAATTAAGAAATCGTCAAAACTAGAAAATTGCAAGATTTGTTGAATTTGAAAATCGAGAAAAATTAAAAAATTTCAGAAATTCAAAAATCGACAAAAAATTAAAATTTCGGAACATTTCCGAAAATTGATACAAAAAAAAGAAAATTTTTTCAAAATAGTAAAATCTGTTTAAATTGTAAAATGACAAAGTTCTCCAAATTAAGAAATCGAAAAAATTGGAAAACAGTAACATTTTTTGAATTAAAATATCAAGAAAAATGCAAAAATTCCCAAAATTCATAAATCGAATAAATTTAAAATTTCGAAAAATTTCCGAAATTTGATAAAAAAAGAAAAATTTTTCATAAAATAAAAACTGAAATATCGACACAATCATAAAGTTCTCTAAACTAAGAAATCGTCAAAAATATAAAATTGCAAGATTTGTTGAATTTGAAAATCGAGAAAAATTAAAAAATTTCAGAAATTCAAAAATCGACAAAAAATTAAAATTTCGGAACATTTCCGAAATTTGAAACAAAAAAAGAAAATTTTTTCAAAATAGTAAAAACTGTTTAAACTGTAAAATCACAAAATTCTCCAAATTAAGAAATCGTCCAAATTGGAAAACTGTAAAATTTGTTTAACAAAACTACCAAGAAAAATGCAAAAATTCCCAAAATTCAAAGATCGAAAAAATTTAAAATTTCGGAAAATTTCCGAAATTAGATAATAAAATAAAATTTTTTCAAAATAGTAAAAATTTTAAAAACTGTAAAATCGCAAAGTTCTCTAAATTAGGAAATCCACAAAATTGGAAAATTGTAAATTTTGTTGAAATTAAATAAACCGAAAAAAATGCAAAAATTCCCAAAATTTAAAAATCAAACAAATTTAAAATTTCGGAAAATTTACGAAATTTGATAAAAAAAATTAAATTGTTTTCAAAAAAGTAAAAACTGTAAAAACTGGAAAATCTCAAAGTTCTTTAAATTAAGAAATCTACAAAATTGGAAAATTGTAAATTTTGTTAAAATGAAAAAAAAAAAAATTCAAATATTCTCAAAATTCAAAGATCTAAAAATTTTTAAATTTCGTAAAATTTCCGAAATTTGATAACAAAATAAATTTTTTTCAAAATAGTACAGACAGTGAAAACTGAAAAATCGCAAAGTTCTTTAAATTAAGAAATCTTCAAAATTCGAATATTGAAAACTTTGTTGAAATAAAAAAATCGAGAAAAATTCAAAAATTCTTAAACTCTAAAAATCGGAAAAAATTAAAATTTCGGAAAATTTCCGAAATTCGATAACAAAAGAAATTGTTTCGAAATAGTAAAAACTGTGAAAACTGTAAAATCGCAAAGCTCTTCACATTCAGAAATCTACAAAATTGGAAAATTGTAAAATTTGTTGAAATTAAAAAATCGAGAAAAATGCAAAAATTTCCGAAAATGGACAAAACTTAAAATTTTGCAAAATTTCCAAAAATGTATCAAAAAAAGACAATTTCTTCAAAATAGTAAAAACTGAACAATCGACAAAATCGCAAAGTTTTCTAAATTTAGAAATCGAAAATTTTAAAATTTGTTGAATTAAAAATATCAACAAAAATTCCCAAAATTCAAAAATCGAAAAAATTTAAAAATTCTGAAAATTTCCGAAATTTGATATTAAAACGATATTTTTCAAAATAGTAAAAACTGTAAAATCGACAAAATCATAAACTTCCATTAATTAAGAAATCGTCAAAATTAGAAAATTAGAAGATTTGTTGAATTTGAAAATCGAGAATAATTAAAAAATTTCAAAAATTCAAAAATCGAAAAAATTTTCTTTTTTTTTTTCAAATTTCGGAAACTTTCCGAAATTTTAAATTTTGTCAATTTTTGAATTTCGGAAATTTTTGCATTTCTTTGTTTTTTTTTAATTTCAACAAAATTTACAATATTCCAATTTTGTAGATTTCCTAGTTAAGAGAACATTGCGATTTTACAGTTTTCACAGTTTTTACTATTTTGACAACAATTTCTTTTGTTATCAAATTTCGAAAATTTTCCGAAATCTTAAATTTTTTCGATTTTTGAGAATTTTTGCATTTTTTTCGATTTTTTCATTTCAACAAATTTTACAATTTTCCTATTTTGTCGATTTCTTAATTTGGACAACTTTATGATTTTACAGTTTTATAAGTTTTTACCATTTTGAACAAATTTTCTTTTTTGTATCAAATTTCGGAAACTCTCCGAAATTTTAAATTCTTTCGATTTTTGGATTTTGAGAATTTTTGCATTTTTCTCGATTTTTTTTATTTCAACAAATCTTACAATTTTCCAGTTTTGTCGATTTCTTAATATGCAGAACTTTGTGATTTTACAGTTTGAACAGTTTTTACCATTTTGAAAAAATTTTCTTTTTTTGTTTCAAATTTCGGAAATTTTCCGAAATTTAAAATTTTGTCAATTTTTGAATTTTGGGAAAATTTGCATTTTTCTCGATTTTTTCATTTCAACAAAATTAACAATATTCCAATATTGTCTTTTCCTTTATTTAGAGAACTTTGCGATTTTATAGCTTAAACAATTTTTACTATTTTGAAAAAGTTTTCTTTTTTGTATCAAATTTCGGAAATTTTACAAAATTTTAAATATTTTATTTCGATTCTTGATTATTGAGAATATTTGCATTTTTCTCGATTTTTTCATTTCAACAAAATTTACAATTTTCCAATTTTGTAGATTTCTTAGTTTAGAGAACTTTGCGATGTTACAGTTTTAACAGTTTTTACTATTTTGACAACAATATCCTTTGTTATCGAATTTCGGAAATTTTCCGAAATTTTAAATATTTTCGATTTTTGATTTTTGACAATTTTTGCATTTTTCTCGATTTTTTCATTTCAACAAATTTTACAATTTTCCTATTTTGTCGATTTCTTAATTTGGACAACTTTGTGATTTTACAGTTTTATAAGTTTTTACCATTTTGAACAAATTTTCTTTTTTGTATCAAATTTCGGAAATTTTACGAAATTTTAATTTCTTGTCGATTATTGAATTTCTGAAATTTTTTAATTTTTCCCGATTTTCAAATTCAACAAATCTTTAAATTTTCTAATTTTGACGATTTCTTAATTTAGAGAACATTATGATTTGGTCGATTTTACAGTTTTTACTATTTGTAAAAAAAATTTCGTTTTTTTATCAAATTTCGGAAATTTTCCGAAATTTAAAATTTTGTCTATTTTTGAATTTTGGGAAAATTGGCATTTTTCTCGATTTTTTCATTTCAACAAAATTAACAATATTCCAATTTTGTCTATTTCTTTATTTAGAGAACTTTGCGATTTTATAGCTTAATTAGTTTTTACTATTTTGAAAAAGTTTTCTTTTTTGTATCAAATTTCGGAAATTTTACAAAATTTTACATTTTTTATTTCGATTTTTGATTTTTGAGAATTTTTGCATTTTTCTCGATTTTTTCATTTCAACAAAATTTACAATTTTCCAATTTTGTAGATTTCTTAGTTTAGAGAACTTTGCGATTTTACAGTTTTCACAGTTTTTACTATTTTGACAACAATATCCTTTGTTATCGAATTTCGGAAATTTTCCGAAATTTTAAATATTTTCGATTTTTGATTTTTGAGAATTTTTGCATTTTTCTCGATTTTTTCATTTCAACAAATTTTACAATTTTCCAATTTTGTCGATTTCTTAATTTGGACAACTTTGTGATTTTACAGTTTAAACAGTTTTTACAATTTTGAAAAATGTTTCTTTTTTGTATCAAATTTCGGAAATTTTCCGAAATTTTAATTTTTCTCGATTTTTTAATTTCGGAAATTTTTGCATTTCTTTGTTTTTTTTCATTTCAACAAAATTTACAATATTCCAATTTCTTCTATAAATTTTCTAATTTTGACGATTTTTATAATTTAGAGAACATAATGATTTGGTCGATTTTACCGTTTTTACTATTTGTAAAAAAATTTTCTTTTTATTATCAAATTTCGAAAATTTTCCGAAATTTTAAATTTTTTAGATTTTTGAATTTTGGGAAATTTTGCATTTCTTTGGATTTTTTCATTTCAACAAAATTTACAATATTCCAATTTTGAAGATTTCTAATTTAGAGAATTTTGGGATTTTACAGTTTAAACAGTTTTTACTATTTTGAAAAATTTTTCTTTTTTTCGACAAATTTCGGAAATTTTCCGAAATCTAAAATTTTGTCGATTTTTAAATTTCGGAAATTTTAGCATTTTTCTCAATTTTTTAATTTCAACAAAACTTACAATATTCCAATTTTGTAGATATCTTAATTTAAAGAACTTTGCGATTTTTCAGTTTTTACAGTTTTTACTATTTTGAAAAAAAATGTCTCTTGTTATCAAATTTCGGAAATTTTCCGAAATTCAAAAATCGACTAAAAATTCTAATTTCGGAACATTTCCGAAATTTGATACAAAAAAGAAAATTTTTTCAAAATAATAAAGACTGTAAAATCCACAAAATCACAAAGTTCTTTAAATTAAGAAATCGACAACATTGGAATATTGCAAGATTTGTTGTATTTAAAAAATTGAGAAAAATTCAAAAAATCTCAAAATTTAAAAATCGAAAAAATTTTAGATTTCGGAAAATTTCCGAAATTCGATAACAAAAGAAATTTTTTTTAAAATAGCAAAAACTGTGAAAACTGGACAATCGCAAAGTTCTCTAAATTAAGAAATCTTCATAATTGAAATATTGAAAATGTTGTTGAAATGAAAAAACCGAGAAAATACAAATATTCCCAAAACTCAAAAATTAAAAAAATTTTAAATTTCGGAAAATTTCCGGAATTTGATACAAAAAAAAATTTTTATAAAATAGTAAAAACTGTAAAATCGACAAAATCATAAATTTCTCTAAATTAAGAAATCGTCAAAACTAGAAAATTGCAAGATTTGTTGAATTTGAAAATCGAGAAATATTAAAAAATTTCAGAAATTCCATAATCGACAAAAAATTAAAATTTCGGAACATTTTCGAAATTTGAAACAAAAAAAAAAAAAATTTATTCAAAATAGTAAATACTGTTTAAACTGTAAAATCACAAAATTCTGCACTTGATAAAAAAAGGATATTTTTTCAAAATAGTAAAAACTGTTTAAACTGTAAAATCACAAAGTTCTCCAAGTTAAGAAATCGACAAAATTGGAGAACTGTAAAATTTGTTGAATAAAAATATCAAGAAAAATGCAAAAATTCCCAAAATTTAAAAATCAAACAAATTTAAAATTTCGGAAAATTTCGAAAATTTGATAAAAAAATTAAATTGTTTTCAAAAAAGTAAAAACTGTGAAAACTTAAAAATCAAAGTTCTTTAAATTAATAAATCTACAAAATTGGAATATTGTTAATTTATTTCATATGAAAAAACCAAAAAAAATGCAAAAAATTTCCGAAATTTAAAAATCGAAAAAAATTAATATTTCGGAAAATTTCCGAAAATAGTAAAAACTGTTTAAGCTGTAAAAACGCAAAGCTTTCTAAATAAAGAAATAGACAAAATTGGAGTATTGTAAATTTTGTTGAAATTAAAAAATCGAGATAAATGCAAAAATTTCCAAAAATCGACGTAAATTAAAATTTTGCCAAATTTCCGAAAATTTGATAAAAAAAAAGAAAATTTTTTCAAAATAGTAAAAACTGTTAAAACTGGAAAATCGCAAAGTTCTTTAAGCTAAGAAATCTTCAAAATTGGAATATTGTAAATTTTGTTGAAATTAAAAAATCCAAAGAAATGCCAAAATTTCCGAAATTAAAAAATCGAGAAAATTTAAAATTTCGGAAAATTTTCGAAATTTGATAAAAAAACGAAATTTTTTTTACAAATAGTAAAAACTGTAAAATCGACCAAATCATAATGTTCTCTAAATTAAGAAATCGTCAAAATTAGAAAATTTAAAGATTTGTTGAATTTGAAAATCGGGAAAAATTAAAAAATTTCAGAAATTCAATAATCGACAAGAAATTAAAATTTCGTAAAATTTCCGAAATTTGATACAAAAAAGAAAATTTGTTCAAAATAATAAAGACTGTAAAATCCACAAAATCACAAAGTTCTTTAAATTAAGAAATCGACAACATTGGAATATTGTAAGATTTGTTATATTGAAAAAATTGAGAAAAATTCTCAAAATTCAAAAATCTAAAAAAATTTAAATTTCTTTAAATTAAGATATCTACAAAATCGGAATATTGTAAATTTTGTTGAAATTAAAAAATTGAGAAAAATGCTAAAATTTCCGAAATTTAAAAATCGACAAAATTTTAGATTTCGGAAAATTTTCGAAATTTGACGAAAAAAGGAAAAAATTTTCAAAATAGTAAAAACTGTTTAAACTGTAAAATCGCAAAATTCTCTAAATTTGAATTTTTCAAAATTGGAATATTGTAAATTTTGTTGAAATGAAAAAATCCAAAGAAATGCAAAATTTCCCAAAATTCAAAAATCTAAAAAATTTAAAATTTCGGAAAATTTCCGAAATTTGATAAAAAAAAGAAAACTTTTTTACAAATAGTAAAAACTGTAAAATCGACCAAATCATAATGTTCTCTAAATTATAAAAATCGTCAAAATTAGAAAATTTAAAGATTTGTTGAATTTGAAAATCGGGAAATATTAAAAAATTTCAGAAATTCAACAATCGACAAAAAATTAAAATTTCGGAAAATTTCCGAAATTTGATACAAAAAAGAAAATTTTTAAAAAATGGTAAAAACTGTTTAAACTGTAAAATCACAAATTTGTCCAAATTAAAAAATCGACAAAATTGGAAAATTGTAAAATTTGTTGAAATGAAAAAATCGAGAAAAATGCAAAAATTCTCAAAATTAAAAAATCTAAAATATTTATAATTTAGGAAAATTTCCGAATTTCGATAACAAAAGAAATTGTTGTCAAAATAGTAAAAACTGTGAAAACTGTAAAATCGCAAAGTTCTCTAAACTAAGAAATCTACAAAATTGGAAAATCGTAAATTTTGTTGAAATGAAAAAATCGAGAAAAATGCAAAAATTCTCAAAAATCAAAAATCGAAATAAAATGTAAAATTTTGTAAAATTTTCGAAGTTTGACACAAAAAAGAAAATTTTTTCAAAATAGTAAAAACTGTTTAAGCTATAAAATCGCAAAGTTCTCTAAATAAAGAAATAGAAAAAATTGGAATATTGTTAATTTTGTTGAAATGAAAAAATCGAGAAAAATGCATAATTTCCCAAAATTCAAAAATCTAAAAAATTTTAAATTTCGGAAAATTTTCGAAATTTGATAAAAAAAAGAAATTTTTTTTACAAACAGTAAAAACTGTAAAATCGACCAAATCATAATGTCCTCTAAATTAAGAAATCGTCAAAATTAGAAAATTTAAAGTTTTGTTGAATTTGAAAATCGGGAAAAATTAAAAAATTTCAGAAATTCAATAATCGACAAGAAAGTAAAATTTCGGAAAATTTCCGAAATTGGATACAAAAAAGAAAATTTGTTCAAAATGGTAAAAACTGTTAAAACTGTAAATTCACAAAGTTGTCTAAATTAAGAAATCGACAAAATTGGAAAATTGTAAAATTTCTTGAAATGAAAAAATCGAGAAAAATGCAAAAATTGTCAAAAATCAAAAATCGAAAATATTTAAAATATCGGAAAATTTCCGAAATTCGATAACAAAAGAAATTGTTGTCAAAATAGTAAAAACTGTAAAATCGCAAAGTTCTTTAAACTAAGAAATCTACAAAATTGGAAAATTGTAAATTTTGTTGAAATGAAAAAATCGAGAAAAATGCAAAAATTCTCAAAAATCAAAAATCGAAGTAAAATGTAAAATTTTGTAAAATTTCCGAAATTTGATACAAAAAAGAAAATTTTTTCAAAATAGTAAAAACTGTTTAAGCTATTAAATCGCAAAGTTCTCTAAATAAAGAAATAGACAAAATTGGAATATTGTGAATTTTGTTGAAATGAAAAAATCGAGAAAAATGGAAAAAATCTCAAAAATCAAAATTCTAAAAAATTTAAAATTTCGGAAAATTTCCGAAATTTGATAAAAAAAAAAAAATTTTTTTTACAAATAGTAAAAACTGTAAAATCGACTAAATCATAATGTTCTCTAAATTAAGAAATCGTCAAAATTAGAAAATTTCAAGTTTTGGTTGAATTTGAAAATCGTGAAAAATTAAAAAATTTTAGAAATTCAAAAATCGACAAAAAATTTAAATTTCGGAACATTTCCGAAATTTGAAACAAAAAAAGAAAATTTTTTCACGATTGTGAAAACTGTTTAAACTGTAAAATCACCAAGTTCTCCAAATTAAGAAATCGACAAAATTGGAAAATTGTAAGATTTGTTAAAATTTAAAATCGAGAAAAATGCAAAATTTCCTAAAATTTAAAAATCTAAAAAATTTAAAATTTCGGAAAATTTCCGAAATTTGATAAAAAAAAGAAATTTTTTTTACAAATAGTAAAAACTGTAAAATCGACCAAATCATAATGTTCTCTAAATTAAGAAATTGTTGAATTTGCAAATCGGGAAAAATTAAAAAATTTCAGAAATTCAATAATCGACAAGAAATTAAAATTTCGGAAAATTTCCGAAATTTGATACAAAAAAGAAAATTTGTTCAAAATGGTAAAAACTGTTAAAACTGTAAATTCACAAAGTTGTCTAAATTAAGAAATCGACAAAATTGGAAAATTGTAAAATTTGTTGAAATGAAAAAATCGAGAAAAATGCAAAAATTGTCAAAAATCAAAAATCGAAAATATTTAAAATATCGGAAAATTTCCGAAATTCGATAACAAAAGAAATTGTTGTCAAAATAGTAAAAACTGTGAAAACTGTAAAATCGCAAAGTTCTCTAAACTAAGAAATCGACAAAATTGGAAAATTGTAAAATTTGTTGAATTAAAAATATCAAGAAAAATGCAAAAATACACAAAATTCAAAAATCGAAAAAATTTAAAATTTCGAAAAATTTCCGAAATTTAAAAAAAAAAATGAAAATTTTTTCATAAAAATTAAAACTGTAAAATCGACAAAATCCTAAAGTTCTCTAAATTAAGAAGTCGTCAAAATTAGAAAATTGCAAGATTTTTTGAATTCGAAAATCGAGAAAAATTAAAAAATTTCAGAAATTCAAAAATCGACAAAATTTTAGATTTCGGAAAATTTCCGAAATTCGATAACAAAAGAAATTTTTTTTAAAATAGTAAAAACTTTATAAACTGTTGAATCGAAAAGTTTTCTAAATTAAGAAATCTTCATAATTGGAATATTGTAAATTTTGTTGAAATTAAAAAATCGAGAAATATGGAAAAATATCCGAAAATCGACAAAATTTAAAATTTTGCAAAATTTCCGAAAATTTGAAGAAAAGACAATTTTTTCAAAATAGTAAAAACTGTAAAATCAACAAAAACACAAAGTTTTCTGAATTAAAAAATCGTCAACATTGGAATATTGTAAGATTTGATGAATTTAAAAAACCGAAAAAAATTAAAAAATTTCAGAAATTTAAAAATTGAAAATATTTAAAATTTCGGAAAATTACCGAAGTTTTATAAAGAAGACAATTAATAAAAAATAGTAAAAACTGTATAATCGACAAAAAAACAAAGTTCTCTAAACTAAGAAATCGACAAAATTGGAAAATTGTAAAATTTGTTGAATTAAAAATATCAAGAAAAATGCAAAAATTTCCAAAATTCAAAAATCGAAAAAATTAAAATATTCGGAAAACTTCCGAAATTTGATAAAAAAAATAAAATTTTTCGTTATAGTAAAAACTGTAAAAACTGGAAAATCGCAAAGTTCTTTAAACTAAGAAATCTGCAAAATTGGAATATTGTAAATTTTGTTGAAATGAAAAAATCCAAAGAAATGCAAAAATTTCCGAAATTAAAAAATCGAGAAAATTTAAAATTTCGAAAAATTTTCGAATTTTGATAAAAAAAGAAAATTTTTTCAAAATAGTAAAAACTGTAAAATCGAAAAAATCATAAAGTTCTCTTAATTAAGAAATCGGCAAAATTAGAAAATTGTAAGATTTTTTGAATTTAGAGAAAAATTAAAAAATTTCAGAAAATTCAAAAATAGACAAAAAATTAAAATGTTTGAACATTTCAAAAATTTGATACGAAAAAGAAAATTTTTTCAAAATAGTAAAATCTATTTATACTGTAAATTCACAAAGTTGTCCAAATTAAGAAATCGACAAAATTTGAAAATTATAAAATTTGTTGAAATGAAAAAATCGAGAAAAATGCAAAAATTCTCAAAAAACAAAAATCGAAATAAAATGTAAAATTTTGTAAAATTTCCGAAATTTGATACAAAAAAGAAAATTTTTTTAAAATAGTAAAAACTGTTTAAGCTATAAAATCGCAAAGTTCTCTAAATAAAGAAATAGACAAAATTGTAATATTGTTAATTTTGTTGAAATGAAAAAATCGAGAAAAATGCAAAATTTCCCAAAATTCAAAAATCGAAAAAATTTAAAATTTCGGAAAATTTCCGAAATTTGAAAATAAAAGAAATTTTTTTTAAAATAGTTTAGTAAAAACTGTAAAATCGACAAAATCATAAAGTTCTCTATATTAAGAAATCGTCAAAATTAGAAAATTTCAAGTTTTGGTTGAATTTGAAAATCGAGAAAAATTAAACAATTTTAGAAATTCAAAAATCGACAAAAAATTTAAATTTCGGAACATTTCCGAAATTTGATAACAAGAGACATTTTTTTTCAAAATAGTAAAAACTGTAAAAACTGAAAAATCGCAAAGTTCTTTAAATTAAGAAATCGACTACATTGGAATATTGTAAGATTTGTTGAATTTAAAAAATCGAGAAAAATTCAAAAATCGAAAAAAAAGAAAACTGTTAAATCGACCAAATCATAATGTTCTCTAAATTATAAAAATCGTCAAAATTAGAAAATTTAAGGATTTGTTGAAATTGAAAATCGTGAAAAGTTAAAAAAAATTTCAGAAATTCAACAATCGACAAAAAATGTAAATTTCCGGAAATTTCCGAAATTTGAAACAAAAAAAGAGAATTTTTTCAAAATAGTAAAAACAGTTTAAACTGTAAAATGACAAAGTTCTCCAAATTAAGAAATCGACAAAATTGGAAAATAGTAAGATTTGTTGAATTAAAAATATCAAGAAAAATGCAAAAATACACAAAATTCAATAGTCGAAAAAATTTAAAATTTCGAAAAATTTCCGAAATTTTATAAAAAAAAATTAAAATTTTTTCATAAAAATTAAAACTGTAAAAATCGACAAAATCCTAAAGTTCTCTAAATAAAGAAGTCGTCAAAATTTGAAAATTGCAAGATTTTTTGAATTCGAAAATCGAGAAAAATTTAAAAATTTCAGAAATTCAAAAATCGACAAAAAATTAAAATTTCGGAACATTTCCGAAATTTGAAACAAAAAAAGAAAATTTTTTCAAAATAGTAAAAACTGTTTAAACTGTAAAATCACCAAGTTCTCCAAATTAAGAAATCGACAAAATTGGAAAATTGTAAGACTTGTTGAATTTAAAAAATCGAAAAAAATTAAAAATTTCAGAAATTCAAAAATCGAAAGAAATTTAAAAATTCGGAAAATTTCCGAAATTTGATACAAAAAACGAAATTTTTTAAAAATAGTAAAAATTGTAAAATCGACAAAATCATAAAGATCTCTTTATTAAGAAACCGTCAAAATTTTAAAATTAGAAGATTTGTTGAATTAAAAAATCGAGAAAAATTAAAAATTTCAGAAATCCAAAAATCGGCAAAAAATTTAAATTTCGGAACATTTTAGAAATAAAACCTGTATAATCGACAAAATCCTAAAGTTCTCTAAATTAAGAAATCGTCAAAATAAGAAAATTGCAAGATTAGTTGAATTTAAAAATCGAAAAAAATTAAAAAAATTTAGAATTTCAAAAATCGACAAAACATTAAAAAATTTCAGAAATTTAAAAATCGACAAAAAATTAAAATTTCGGAACATTTCCGAAATTCGAAACAAAAAAAGAAAATTTTTTCAAAATAGTAAAAACTGTAAAAACTGGAAAATCGCAAAGTTCTTTATATTAAGCAATCTAAAAAATTAGAATATTGTAAATTTTGTTGAAATGAAAAAATCGAGAATAATGCAAAAATTTTCGAAATTTAAAAATCGACAAAATTTAAAATTTCGCAAAATTTCCGAAATTTGATAACAAAAAACGATTTTTTCCAAAATAGTAAAAACTGTAAAATTGACAAAATCACAAAGTTTTCTAAATTAAGAAATCATCAAATTAAAAAATTGTAAATTTTGTTGAATTAAAAATATCGAGAAAAATTCAAAAATTCACAATATTTCCGAAGTTTAATAAAGAAGACAATTTCTTCAAAATAGTAAAAACTGTATAATTGACAAAATTACAAAGTTCTTTAAATATAGAAATCGACAACATTGGAAAATTGTAAAATTTGTTGAATTAAGAATATCAAGAAAAATGCAAAAATTCACAAAATTCAAAAATCAAAAAAATTTAAAATTTCGGAAACTTTCCAAAATTCGAAAAAAAAGAAATTTTTTTCAAATTAGTAAAAACTGTAAAACTGTAAGATCGCAAAGTTCCCTAAATAAAGAAATGGACAAAACTAGAATATTGTAAATTTTGATGAAATTAAAAAACCAAGAAAAATGCAAAAATTACTAAATTCAACAATCGACAAAATTTAGAGTTTCGGAAAATTTCCAAAATTTGATAAAAAAAAGAAAAATTTTTCAAAATAGTAAAAACACTAAAATCAACTAGATCGCAAAGTTTTCTAAATTAAAAAATCGACAACATTGGAATATTGTAAGATTTGTTGAATTTAAAAAATCGAGAAGAATTAAAAAACTTCAGAAATTCAAAAATCGAAAAAATTTAAAAATTCGGAAAATTTTCGAAATTTGATACAAAAAACTAAATTTTTTTAAAATAGTAAAAATTTTAAAATCGACAAAATCATAAAGTTCTCCTTATTAAGAAATCGTTAAAATTTGAAAATAAAAAGATTTGTTGAATTTGAAAATCGAGAAAAATTAAAAAATTTCAGAAATTCAAAAATCGAAAAAATTCAAATTTCGGAACATTTTCGAAATTTGATACAAAAAAGAAAATTTTTTCAAAATAGTAAACACTTTTTAAACTGTAAAATCACAAAGTTCTCCAAATTAAGAAATCGACAAAATTGGAAAATTGTACAATTTGTTGAAATGAAAAAATCGAGAAAAATGCAAAAATTCTCAAAGTCCTAAAATCGGAAAAATTTAAAATTTTGGAAAATTTCCAAAATTTGATAAAAAAAAAAAAAATTTTTCAAAGTAGTAAAAACACTAAAATCAACAAGATCGCAAAGTTTTCTAAATTAAAAAATCGACAACATTGGAATATTGTAAGATTTGTTGAATTTAAAAAATCGAGAAGAATTAAAAAATTTCAGAAATTTAAAAATCGACAAATTTAATATTTCGGAAAATTTCCGAAATTTGATAAGAAAAGAAATGTTTTTAAAATAGTAAAAACTGTGAAAACAGCAAAATCCCAAAGTTCTCTAAATTAAGAAATCTTGAAAATTGGAATATTGAAAATTTTGTTGAAATGAAAAAACCGAGAAAAATTCAAAAATTCCCAATATTCAAAAATCGAAAAAATTTTAAATTTCGAAAAATTTCCGAAACTTGATAAAAAAAAAAATTTTTATAAAATAGTAAAAACTGTAAAATCGACAAAATCATAAAAATCTCTAAATTAAGAAATCGTCAAAAATAGAAAATTGCAAGATTTGTTGAATTTGAAAATCGAGAAAAATTAAAAAATTACAGAAATTCAAAAATCGACAAAAAATTTAAATTTCGGAAATGTTCCGAAATTTGAAACAAAAAAAGAAAATTTTTTCACGATTGTGAAAACTGTTTAAACTGTAAAATCACCAAGTTCTCCAAATTAAGAAATCGACAAAATTGGAAAATTGTAAGATTTGTTAAAATTTAAAATCGAGAAAAATGCAAAATTTCCTAAAATTTAAAAATCTAAAAAATTTAAAATTTCGGAAAATTTCCGAAATTTGATAAAAAAAAGAAATTTTTTTTACAAATAGTAAAAACTGTAAAATCGACCAAATCATAATGTTCTCTAAATTAAGAAATCGTCAAAATTAGAATATTTAAAGTTTTGTTGAATTTGCAAATCGGGAAAAATTAAAAAATTTCAGAAATTCAATAATCGACAAGAAATTAAAATTTCGGAAAATTTCCGAAATTTGATACAAAAAAGAAAATTTGTTCAAAATGGTAAAAACTGTTAAAACTGTAAATTCACAAAGTTGTCTAAATTAAGAAATCGACAAAATTGGAAAATTGTAAAATTTGTTGAAATGAAAAAATCGAGAAAAATGCAAAAATTGTCAAAAATCAAAAATCGAAAATATTTAAAATATCGGAAAATTTCCGAAATTCGATAACATAAGAAATTGTTGTCAAAATAGTAAAAACTGTGAAAACTTAAAAATCGCAAAGTTCTCTAAACTAAGAAATCGACAAAATTGGAAAATTGTAAAATTTGTTGAATTAAAAATATCAAGAAAAATGCAAAAATACACAAAATTCAAAAATCGAAAAAATTTAAAATTTCGAAAAATTTCCGAAATTTAAAAAAAAAAATGAAAATTTTTTCATAAAAATTAAAACTGTAAAATCGACAAAATCCTAAAGTTCTCTAAATTAAGAAGTCGTCAAAATTAGAAAATTGCAAGATTTTTTGAATTCGAAAATCGAGAAAAATTAAAAAATTTCAGAAATTCAAAAATCGACAAAATTTTAGATTTCGGAAAATTTCCGAAATTCGATAACAAAAGAAATTTTTTTTTAAATAGTAAAAACTTTATAAACTGTTAAATCGAAAAGTTTTCTAAATTAAGAAATCTTCATAATTGGAATATTGTAAATTTTGTTGATATTAAAAAATCGAGAAATATGCAAAAATTTCCGAAAATCGACAAAATTTAAAATTTTGCAAAATTTCCGAAAATTTGAAGAAAAGACAATTTTTTCAAAATAGTAAAAACTGTAAAATCAACAAAAACACAAAGTTTTCTGAATTAAAAAATCGTCAACATTGGAATATTGTAAGATTTGATGAATTTAAAAAACCGAAAAAAATTAAAAAATTTCAGAAATTTAAAAATTGAAAATATTTAAAATTTCGGAAAATTACCGAAGTTTTATAAAGAAGACAATTAATAAAAAATAGTAAAAACTGTATAATCGACAAAAAAACAAAGTTCTCTAAATTTAGAAATCGACAATATTGGAAAATTTTAAAGTTTGTTGAATTAAAAATATCAAGAAAAATGCAAAAATTTCCAAAATTCAAAAATCGAAAAAATTAAAATATTCGGAAAACTTCCGAAATTTGATAAAAAAAATAAAATTTTTCGTTATAGTAAAAACTGTAAAAACTGGAAAATCGCAAAGTTCTTTAAACTAAGAAATCTTCAAAATTGGAATATTGTAAATTTTGTTGAAATGAAAAAATCCAAAGAAATGCAAAAATTTCCGAAATTAAAAAATCGAGAAAATTTAAAATTTCGGAAAATTTTCGAATTTTGATAAAAAAAGAAAATTTTTTCAAAATAGTAAAAACTGTAAGATCGAAAAAATCATAAAGTTCTCTTAATTAAGAAATCGGCAAACTTAGAAAATTGTTAGATTTATTGAATTTAGAGAAAAATTAAAAAATTTCAGAAAATTCAAAAATAGACAAAAAATTAAAATGTTTGAACATTTCAAAAATTTGATACGAAAAAGAAAATTTTTTCAAAATAGTAAAATCTATTTATACTGTAAATTCACAAAGTTGTCCAAATTAAGAAATCGACAAAATTTGAAAATTATAAAATTTGTTGAAATGAAAAAATCGAGAAAAATGCAAAAATTCTCAAAAATCAAAAATCGAAATAAAATGTAAAATTTTGTAAAATTTCCGAAATTTGATACAAAAAAGAAAATTTTTTTAAAATAGTAAAAACTGTTTAAGCTATAAAATCGCAAAGTTCTCTAAATAAAGAAATAGACAAAATTGTAATATTGTTAATTTTGTTGAAATGAAAAAATCGAGAAAAATGCAAAATTTCCCAAAATTCAAAAATCGAAAAAATTTAAAATTTCGGAAAATTTCCGAAGTTTGAAAATAAAAGAAATTTTTTTTTAATAATAGTAAAAACTGTAAAATCGACAAAATCATAAAGTTCTCTATATTAAGAAATCGTCAAAATTAGAAAATTTCAAATTTTGGTTGAATTTGAAAATCGAGAAAAATTAAACAATTTTAGAAATTCAAAAATCGACAAAAAATTTAAATTTCGGAACATTTTCGAAATTTGATAACAAGAGACATTTTTTTTCAAAATAGTAAAAACTGTAAAAACTGAAAAATCGCAAAGTTCTTTAAATAAAGAAATCGACTACATTGGAATATTGTAAGATTTGTTGAATTTAAAAAATCGAGAAAAATTCAAAAATCGAAAAAAAAGAAAACTGTTAAATCGACCAAATCATAATGTTCTCTAAATTATAAAAATCGTCAAAATTAGAAAATTTAAAGATTTGTTGAAATTGAAAATCGTGAAAAGTTAAAAAAAAATTCAGAAATTCAACAATCGACAAAAAATGTAAATTTCCGGAAATTTCCGAAATTTGAAACAAAAAAAGAGAATTTTTTCAAAATAGTAAAAACTGTTTAAACTGTAAAATGACAAAGTTCTCCAAATTAAGAAATCGACAAAATTGGAAAATAGTAAGATTTGTTGAATTAAAAATATCAAGAAAAATGCAAAAATACACAAAATTCAAAAATCGAAAAAATTTAAAATTTCGAAAAATTTCCGAAATTTTATAAAAAAAAATTAAAATTTTTTCATAAAAATTAAAACTGTAAAAATCGACAAAATCCTAAAGTTCTCTAAATTAAGAAGTCGTCAAAATTTGAAAATTGCAAGATTTTTTGAATTCGAAAATCGAGAAAAATTTAAAAATTTCAGAAATTCAAAAATCGACAAAAAATTAAAATTTCGGAACATTTCCGAAATTTGAAACAAAAAAAGGAAAATTTTTTCAAAATAGTAAAAACTGTTTAAACTGTAAAATCACCAAGTTCTCCAAATTAAGAAATCGACAAAATTGGAAAATTGTAAGACTTGTTGAATTTAAAAAATCGAAAACAATTAAAAATTTCAGAAATTCAAAAATCGAAAGAAATTTAAAAATTCGGAAAATTTCCGAAATTTGATACAAAAAACGAAATTTTTTAAAAATAGTAAAAATTGTAAAATCGACAAAATCATAAAGATCTCTTTATTAAGAAACCGTTAAAATTTTAAAATTAGAAGATTTGTTGAATTAAAAAATCGAGAAAAATTAAAAATTTCAGAAATCCAAAAATCGGCAAAAAATTTAAATTTCGGAACATTTTAGAAATAAAACCTGTATAATCGACAAAATCCTAAAGTTCTCTAAATTAAGAAATCGTCAAAATAAGAAAATTGCAAGATTAGTTGAATTTAAAAATCGAAAAAAATTAAAAAAATTTAGAATTTCAAAAATCGACAAAACATTAAAAAATTTCAGAAATTTAAAAATCGACAAAAAATTAAAATTTCGGAACATTTCCGAAATTCGAAACAAAAAAAGAAAATTTTTTCAAAATAGTAAAAACTGTAAAAACTGGAAAATCGCAAAGTTCTTTATATTAAGCAATCTAAAAAATTAGAATATTGTAAATTTTGTTGAAATGAAAAAATCGAGAATAATGCAAAAATTTTCGAAATTTAAAAATCGACAAAATTTAAAATTTCGCAAAATTTCCGAAATTTGATAACAAAAAACGATTTTTTCCAAAATAGTAAAAACTGTAAAATTGACAAAATCACAAAGTTTTCTAAATTAAGAAATCATCAAATTAAAAAATTGTAAATTTTGTTGAATTAAAAATATCGAGAAAAATTCAAAAATTCACAATATTTCCGAAGTTTAATAAAGAAGACAATTTCTTCAAAATAGTAAAAACTGTATAATTGACAAAATTACAAAGTTCTTTAAATATAGAAATCGACAACATTGGAAAATTGTAAAATTTGTTGAATTAAGAATATCAAGAAAAATGCAAAAATTCACAAAATTCAAAAATCAAAAAAATTTAAAATTTCGGAAACTTTCCAAAATTCGAAAAAAAAGAAATTTTTTTCAAATTAGTAAAAACTGTAAAACTGTAAGATCGCAAAGTTCCCTAAATAAAGAAATGGACAAAACTAGAATATTGTAAATTTTGATGAAATTAAAAAACCAAGAAAAATGCAAAAATTACTAAATTCAACAATCGACAAAATTTAGAGTTTCGGAAAATTTCCAAAATTTGATAAAAAAAAGAAAAATTTTTCAAAATAGTAAAAACACTAAAATCAACTAGATCGCAAAGTTTTCTAAATTAAGAAATCGTCAAAATTTGAAAATAAAAAGATTTGTTGAATTTGAAAATCGAGAAAAATTAAAAAATTTCAGAAATTCAAAAATCGAAAAAATTCAAATTTCGGAACATTTTCGAAATTTGATACAAAAAAGAAAATTTTTTCAAAATAGTAAACACTTTTTAAACTGTAAAATCACAAAGTTCTCCAAATTAAGAAATCGACAAAATTGGAAAATTGTACAATTTGTTGAAATGAAAAAATCGAGAAAAATGCAAAAATTCTCAAAGTCCTAAAATCGGAAAAATTTAAAATTTTGGAAAATTTCCAAAATTTGATAAAAAAAAAAAAATTTTTCAAAGTAGTAAAAACACTAAAATCAACAAGATCGCAAAGTTTTCTAAATTAAAAAATCGACAACATTGGAAAATTGTAAAATTTGTTGAATTTAAAAAATCGAGAAGAATTAAAAAATTTCAGAAATTTAAAAATCGACAAAATTTAATATTTCGGAAAATTTCCGAAATTTGATAAGAAAAGAAATGTTTTTAAAATAGTAAAAACTGTGAAAACAGCAAAATCCCAAAGTTCTCTAAATTAAGAAATCTTGAAAATTGGAATATTGAAAATTTTGTTGAAATGAAAAAACCGAGAAAAATTCAAAAATTCCCAATATTCAAAAATCGAAAAAATTTTAAATTTCGAAAAATTTCGGAAACTTCATAAAAAAAAAAATTTTTATAAAATAGTAAAAACTGTTAAATCGACAAAATCATAAAAATCTCTAAATTAAGAAATCGTCAAAAATAGAAAATTGCAAGATTTGTTGAATTTGAAAATCGAGAAAAATTAAAAAATTACAGAAATTCAAAAATCGACAAAAAATTTAAATTTCGGAAATGTTCCGAAATTTGACACAAAAAAAGAAAATTTTTTCAAAATAGTAAAAACTGTTTAAACTGTAAAATGACATAGTTCTCCAAATCAAGAAATCGACAAAAGTGGAAAACAGAAAAATTTTTTGAATAAAAATATCAAGAAAAATGCAAAAATTCCCAAAAATCATAAATCGAATAAATTTAAAATTTCGAAAAATTTCCGAAATTTGATAAAAAAAGAAAAATTTTTCATAAAATAAAAACTGAAAAATCGACAAAATCATAACGTTCTCTAAATTAAGAAATCGTCAAAAATAGAAAATTGCAAGATTTGTTGAATTTGAAAATCGAGAAAAATTAAAAAAATTACAGAAATTCAAAAATCGACAAAAAAATTAAAATTTCGGAACATTTCCGAAATTTGAAACAAAAAAAGAAAATTTTTTCAAAATAGTAAAAACTGTTTAAACTGTAAAATCACAAAGTTCTCCAAATTTAGAAATCGACAACATTGGAAAATTTTAAAATTTGTTGAATTAAAAATATCAAGAAAAATGCAAAAATACACAAAATTCAAAAAATCGAAAAAATTTAAATTTCTGAAACTTTCCAAAATTCGAAAAAAAAAAATTTTTTTAGAATATATTAAACTGTAAAATCGCAAAGTTCTCTAAATTCAGAAATCTTCAAAATTGGAAAATTGTAAATTTTGATGAAATTAAAAAATCAAGAAAAATGCAAAAATTCCTAAAATTCAACAATCGACAAAATTTAGAGTTTCGGAAAATTTCCAAAATTGAATAAAAAAAAGAAAAGTTTTTCAAAATAGTAAAAACACTAAAATC
This sequence comes from Drosophila immigrans, assembly GCA_963583835.1. NCBI lineage: Eukaryota > Metazoa > Arthropoda > Insecta > Diptera > Drosophilidae > Drosophila > Drosophila immigrans. The sequence goes on from CAUZWO010000048.1 coordinate 494,013, forward strand.
AACTAGACCGCAAAATTTTCTAAATTAAAAAATCGACAACTTTGGAATATTGTAAGATTTGTTGAATTTAAAAAATCGAGAAGAATTAAAAAATTTCAGAAATTCAAAAATCGACAAAATTTAAAAAATCGGAAAATTTCCGAAATTTGCTAGAAAAAGAACATTTTTTCAAAATAGTAAAAACTGTAAAATCGACAAAATCATAAAGTTCTCTAAATAAAGAAATCGCCAAAATTAAAAAATTGTAAAATTTGTTGAATTTGAAAATCGAGAAAAATTAAAAATTTCAGAAATCCAAAAATCGACAAAAAATTAAAATTTCGGAAAATTTCAGAAATAAAAACTGTATAATCGACAAAATCCTAAAGTTCTCTAAATTTAGAAATTGTCAAAATAAGAAAATTGCAAGATTAGTTGAATTTGAAAATCGAAAAAAATTAAAAAAATGTAGAATTTCAAAAATCGACATAAAATTAAAAAATTTCAGAAATTTAAAAATCGACAAAAAATTAAAATTTCGGAACATTTTCGAAATTCGAAACAAAAAAAGAAAATTTTTTGAAAATAGTAAAAACTGTAAAAACTGGAAAATCGCAAAGTTCTTTATATTAAGAAACCTAAAAAATTTGAATAGTGTAAATTTTGTAGAAATGAAAAAATCGAGAATAATGCAAAAATTTTCGAAATTTAAAAATCGACAAAATTTAATATTTCGGAAAATTTCCGAAATTTGATAAAAAAAAGAAAAACTTTTCAAAATAGTAAAAACTGTAAAATCGACAAAATCACAAAGTTTTCGAAATTAAGAAATCATCAAATTACAAAATTGTAAATTTTGTTGAATTAAAAATATCGAGAAAAATTCAAAAATTCACAATATTCGTAAATCGAATAAGATCTAAACTTCGAAAAATTAACGAAATTTGAACAAAATCATAAAGTTCTCTTAATTAGGAAATCGTCAAGATTTGAAAATTGTAAGATTTGTTGAATTTGAAAATCGAGACAAATTACAAAATTTCAGAAATTCAAAAATCGAAAAAAATTCAAATTGCGGAACATTTCCGAACAAAAAAGAACATTTTTTCAAAATAGTAAAAACTTTTTAAACTGTAAAATCACAAAGTTCTCCAAATTAAGAAATCGACAAAATTGGAAAATTGTACAGGTTGTTGAAAGGAAAGAATCGAGAAAAATGCAAAAATTCTCAAAGTCCTAATATCGGAAAAATTTAAAATTTCGGAAAATTTCCGAAATTTGATAAAAAAGAAAATTTTTTCAAAATAGTAAAAACTGTAAAATCGACAAAATCATAAAGTTCTCTAAATTAAGAAATCGTTATAATTAGAAAATTGCAAGTTTTGGTTGAATTTGAAAATCGAGAAAAATTAAAAAATTTCAGAAATTCAAAAATCGAAGAAATTTAAAAATTCGGAAAATTTCCGTAATTTGATAAAAAAAACTAAATTTTTTCAAAATAGTAAAAATTGAAAAATCGACAAAATCATAAAGTTCTCCTTATTAAGAAATCGTCAAAATTTGAAAATTAGAAGATTTGTTAAATTTGAAAATCGAGAAAAATTAAAAAATTTCAGAAATTCAAAAATCGAAAAAAATTCAAATTTCGGAACATTTCCGAACAAAAAAGAAAATTTTTTCAAAATAGTAAAAGCTTTTTAAACTGTAAAATCACAAAGTTCTCCAAATTAAGAAATCGCCAAAATCGAAAAATTGTACAGTTTGTTGAAAGAAAAAAATCGAGAAAAATGCAAAAATTCTCAAAGTCCTAAAATCGGAAAAATTTAAAATTTCGGAAAATTTCCAAAATTTGATAAAAAAAAGAAAAAATTTTCAAAATAGTAAAAACACTAAAATCAACAAGATCGCAAAGTTTTCTAAATTAAAAAATTGTCAACATTGGAATATTGTTAGACTTGTTGAATTTAAAAAATCGGGAAGAATTAAAAAATTTCAGAAATTCAAAAATCGAAAAAATTTTAAAATTCGGAAAATTTCCGAAATTTGCTAGAAAAAGAACATTTTTTCAAAATAGTAAAAACTGTAAAATCGACAAAATCATAAAGTTCTCTAAATTAAGAAATCGCCAAAACTAGAAAATTGTAAGATTTGTTGAATTTGAAAATCGACAAAAATTAAAAAATTTCAGAAATCCAAAAATCGACAAAAAATTAAAATTTCGGAACATTTCAGAAATAAAACCTGTATAATCGACAAAATCCTAAAGTTCTCTAAATTTAGAAATCGTCAAAATAAGAAAATTGCAAGATTAGTTGAATTTGAAAATCGAAAAAAATTAAAAAAATTTAGAATTTCAAAAATCGACAAAAAATTAAAAAATTTCAGAAATTAAAAAATCGACAAAAAATTAAAATTTCGGAACATTTTCGAAATTCGAAACAAAAAAAGAAAATTTTTTCAAAATAGTAAAAACTGTAAAAACTGGAAAATCGCAAAGTTGTTTATATTAAGAAACCTAAAAAATTGGAATATTGTAAATTTTGTTGAAATGAAAATATCGAGAATAATGCAAAAATTTTCGAAATTTAAAAATCGACAAAATTTAATATTTCGGAAAATTTCCGAAATTTGATAAAAAAAAATAGAAAAACTTTTCAAAATAGTAAAAACTGTAAAATCGACAAAATCACAAAGTTTTCTAAATTAAGAAATCATCAAATTAAAAAATTTTAAATTTTGTTGAATTAAAAATATCGAGAAAAATTCAAAAATTCACAATATTCGTAAATCGAATAAATTTTAAACTTCGAAAAATTAACGAAATTTGATAAAAAAAAAAGAAATTTTTTTCATAAAAATTAAAACTGTAAAATCGACAAAATCATAAAGTTCTCTTAATTAGGAAATCGTCAAGATTTGAAAATTGTAAGATTTGTTGAATTTGAAAATCGAGACAAATTACAAAATTTCAGAAATTCCATGACAAAAGAAATTGTTTTCAAAATAGTAAAAACTGTGAAAACTGTAAAAATCACAAAGTTCTCTAAATTAAGAAATCATCATAATTGGAATATTGAAAATGTTGTTGAAATGAAAAAACCAAAGAAATGCAAATTTTCCCAAAACTCAAAAATTGAAAAAATTTAAAATTTCGAAAAGTTTCCGAAGTTTAATAAAGAAGACAATTTCTTCAAAATAGTAAAAACTGTATAATTGACAAAATTACAAAGATCTCTAAATTTAGAAATCGACAAAATTGGAAAATTGTAAAATTTGTTGAATTAAAAATATCAAGAAAAATGCATAAATTCACAAAATTAAAAAATCGAAAAAATTTAAAATATTGGAATGTTTCCGAAATTCGATAAGGAAAGAAATTTTTTTTAAAATAGTAAAAACTGTGAAAACAGTAAAATCCCAAAGTTCTCTAAATTAAGAAATCTTGAAAATTGGAATATTGAAAATTTTGTTGAAATGAAAAAACCGACAAAAATTCAAAAACTCCCAATATTCAAAAATCGAAAAAATTTTAAATTTCGAAAAATTTCCGAAACTTGATAAAAAAAAAAATTTTTATAAAATAGTAAAAACTGTAAAACCGACAAAATCATAAAAATCTATAAATTAGGAAATCGTCAAGATTAGAAAATTGCAAGAATTGTTGAATTTGAAAATCGAGAAAAATTTCCGAAATTCGATAACAAAAGAAATTGTTGTCAAAATAGAAAAAAACTGTGAAGACTGTAAAATCCCAAAGTTCTCTAAACTAAGAAATCTACAAAATTGGAATATTGTAAATTTTGTTAGAATGAAAAAATCCAAAGAAATGCAAAAATTTCCGAAATTAAAAAATCCAAAATATTTAAAATTTCGGAAAATTTTCGAAATTTGATAAAAAAAGAAAAATTTTTACAAATTGTAAAATCTGTAAAATCGACCAAATCATAAAGTTCTCTAAATTAAGAAATCGTCAAAATTAGAAAATTGCAAGAATTGTTGAATTTGAAAATCGAGAAAAATTTCCGAAATTCGATAACAAAAGAAATTGTTGTCAAAATAGAAAAAAACTGTGAAGACTGTAAAATCGAAAAGTTCTCTAAACTAAGAAATCTACAAAATTGGAAGATTGTAAATATTGTTGAAAAAAAATATCGAGAAAAATGCGAAAATTCTCAAAATTCAAAAATCGAACAAATTTAAAATTTAAACTGTAAAATCACAAAGTTCTCAAAGTTAAGAAATCGCCAAAATTTGTAATAAAAAAATCGAGAAAAATGCAAAAATTCTCAAAATCTAAAAATCGGAAAAAATTAAAATTTCGGAAAACTTTCGGAATTCGATAACAAAAGAAATTGTTGTCAAAATAGTATAAACTGTGAAAACTGTAAAATCGCAACGTTCTCTAAACTAAGAAATCTACAAAATTGGAATACTGTAAATGTTGTTGAAATGAAAAAATCCAACGAAAAGCAAAAATTTCCGAAATTCAAAAATCGAGAATATTTAAAATTTCGAAAAATTTTTTTCAAAATAGTAAAAACTGTAAAATCGACAAAATCATAAAGTTCTCTAAATTAAGAAATCGTCAAAATTAGAAAATTGCAAGTTTTGGTTGAATTTGAAAATCGAGAAAAATTAAAAAATTTCAGAAATTCAAAAATCGACAAAAAATTGAAATTTCGGAACATTTCCGAAATTTGAAACAAAAAAAGAAAATTTTTTCAAAATAGTAAAAACTGTTTAAACTGTAAAATCACAAAGTTCTGCATATTAAGAAATCGACAAAATTGGAAAAAATGTAAAATTTGTTAAATAAAAATATAAAAAAAAATGCAAAAATTCAAAAATGTAATAAATTTGAAATTTCGAAAAATTTCCGAAATTTGATAAAAAAAAGAAAATTTTTTCATAAAAAAAAACCGTTAAATCGACAAAATCATAAAATTCTCTTAATAAGGAAATTCTCAAAATTAGAAAATTGTAAGATTTGTTGAATTTGAAAATCGAGAAAAATTAAAAAAATTCAGAAATTCAATAATCGCCAAAAAATTTGAATTTCGGAACATTTCCGAAATTTGAAACAAAAAAAGAAAACTTTTTTCAAAATAGTAAAAACTGTTTAAACTGTAAAATCACCAAGTTCTCCAAATTAAGAAATCGACAAAATTGTAAAATTGTAAGATTTGTTGAAATAAAAAAATTGAGAGAAATGCAAAAATTCTCAAAATCCAAAAATTGGAAAAATTTCCGAAATTCGATAACAAAACAAATTTTTTTCAAAATAGTAAAGACTGTGAAAACTTAAAAATCGCAAAGCTCTTTAAATTAAGAAATCTACAAAATTAGAAAGTTGCAAGATTTGTTGAATTTGAAAATCGAGAAAATTAAAAAATTTCAAAAATTCAAAAATCGACAAAAAATTTAAATTTCGAACATTTCCGAAATTTGAAACAAAAAAAGAAAATTTTTTAAAAATGGTAAAAACTGTTCAAACTGTAAAATCGCAAAGCTCTGCATATTAAGAAATCGACAAAATTGGAAAATTGTAAAATTTGTTGAAATGAAAAAATCGAGAAAAATGCAAAAATTCTCAAAATCCAAAAATCTGAAAAATTTAAAATTTTGGAATATTTCCGAAATTTGATAACAAAAGAAATTGTTTTCAAAATAGTAAAAACTGTGAAAACTTAAAAGTCCCAAAGTTCTTTAAATTAAGAATCTACAAAATTGGAATATTGTAAATTTTGTTGAAATTAAAAAATCGAGAAATATGCAAAAATTTCCGAAAATCGACTAAATTTCCTAAAATTTGAAAAAAAAGAAAATTTTTTATAAATAGTAAAAACCGTAAAATCAACAAAAACGAAAAGTTCTCTCAATTAAAAAATCGACAACATTGGAATATTATAAGATTTGTTGAGTTTAAAAAATCGAGAAAAATTAACAACTTTCAGAAATTTAAAAATTGAAAAAAATTTAAAATAATTAAAAATTTTCGAAATTTGATAACAAAAGAATTTTTTTTTAAAATAGTAAAAACTGTGAAAACAGTAAAATCGCAAAGTTCTCTAAATTAAGAAATCTTGAAAATGGGAATATTGAAAATTTTGTTGAAATTAAAAAACCGAGAAAAATGCAAAAAATCCCAAAATTCAAAAATCGACAAAATTTTTAATTTCGGAAAATTTCCGAAATTTGAAATAAAAAGAAAATTTTTTCAAAATAGTAAAAAGTGTAAAATCGACAAAATTATAAAGTTCTCTAAATTAAGAAATCGTCAAGATTAGAAAATTGCAAGTTTTGGTTGAATTTGAAAAACGAGAAAAATTAAAAAATTTTAGAAATTCAAAAATCGACAAAAAATTAAAATTTCGGAACATTTCCGAAATTTGAAACAAAAAAAGAAAATTTTTTCAAAATAGTTAAAAATTTTTAAACTGTAAAATCACAAAGTTCTCCATATTAAGAAATCGACAATATTGGAAAATTGTAAAATTTGTTGAAATGAAAAAATCGAGAAAAATGCAAAAATTCTCAAAATCCAAAAATCTGAAAAATTTAGAATTTCGGAAAATTTCCGAAATTCGATAACAAAAGAAATTGTTTTCAAAATAGCAAAAACTGTGAAAACTTAAAAATCCCAAAGTTCTTTAAATTAAGAAATCTACAAAATTGGAATATTGTAAATTTTGTTGAAATGAAAAAATCGAGAAAAATGCAAAAAATTTCAAAATCCAAAAATCTGAAAAATTTAAAATTTCGGAAAATTTCCGAAATTCGATAACAAAAGAACTTTTTTTTTTAAATAGTAAAAACTGTAAAAACTGTAAAATCGCAAAGTTCTCTAAATTAAGAAATCTTCATAATTGGAATATTGAAAATGTTGTTGAAATGAAAAAACCGAGAAAATTCAAAAATTCCCAAAATTCAAAAATCGACAAAATTTAGAATTTCGGAAAATTTCCGAAATTTGATAAAAAAAGACAATTTTTTAAAAATAGTAAAAACTGTTTAAACTGCAAAATCGTAAAGTTCTCCATATTAAGAAATCGACAATATTGGAAAATTGTAAAATTTGTTGAAATGAAAAAATCGAGAAAAATGCAAAAATTCTCAAAATCCAAAAATCTGAAAAATTTAGAATTTCGCAAAATTTCCGAAATTCGATAACAAAAGAAATTGTTTTCAAAATAGCAAAAACTGTGAAAACTTAAAAATCCCAAAGTTCTTTAAATTAAGAAATCTACAAAATTGGAATATTGTAAATTTTGTTGAAATGAAAAAATCGAGAAAAATGCAAAAAATTTCAAAATCCAAAAATCTGAAAAATTTAAAATTTCGGAAAATTTCCGAAATTCGATAACAAAAGAACTTTTTTTTTTAAATAGTAAAAACTGTAAAAACTGTAAAATCGCAAAGTTCTCTAAATTAAGAAATCTTCATAATTGGAATATTGAAAATGTTGTTGAAATGAAAAAACCGAGAAAATTCAAAAATTCCCAAAATTCAAAAATCGACAAAATTTAGAATTTCGGAAAATTTCCGAAATTTGATAAAAAAAGACAATTTTTTAAAAATAGTAAAAACTGTTTAAACTGCAAAATCGTAAAGTTCTCTAAATAAAGAAATGGACAAAATTGAAATATTGTAAATTTTGTTGAAATTAAATAATCGAGAAAAATGCAAAAATTCCCAAAATTCAAAAATCGAAAAAATTTAAAATATCGGAAAATTTTCGAAATTAGATAAAAAAATTTAATTTTTTCAAAATAGTAAAAACTGTAAAATCGCAAAAAAAGAAAATTTTTTTTTTCAAATAGTAAAAACTGTTTAAACTGTAAAATCACAAAGTTCTCCAAATTCAGAAATCGACAAAATTGGAAAACTGTAAATTTTGTTGAAATTAAATAATCGAGAAAAATGCAAAAATTCCCAAAATTCAAAAACCGAAAAAATTTAAAATATCGGAAAATTTTCGAAATTAGATAAAAAAATTTAATTTTTTCAAAATAGTTAAAACTGTAAAATTGACAAAATCATAAAGTTTTCTAAATTAAGAAATCGTCAAAATTAGAAAATTGCAAGTTTTGGTTGAATTTGAAAATCGAGAAAAATTAAAAAATTTCAGAAATTCAAAAATCGACAAAAAATTAAAATTTCGGAACATTTCCGAAATTTGAAACAAAAAAAGAAAATTTTTTCAAAATAGTAAAAACTGTTTAAACTGTAAAATCACAAAGTTCTGCATATTAAGAAATCGACAAAATTGGAAAAAATGTAAAATTTGTTAAATAAAAATATAAAAAAAAATGCAAAAATTCAAAAATGTTATAAATTTGAAATTTCGAAAAATTTCCGAAATTTGATAAAAAAAAGAAAATTTTTTCATAAAAAAAAAAACCGTAAAATCGACAAAATCATAAAATTCTCTTAATAAGGAAATCGTCAAAATTAGAAAATTGTAAGATTTGTTAAATTTTAAAATCGAGAAAAATTAAAAAAAATTCAGAAATTCAAAAATCGACAAAAAATTAAAATTTCTGAACATTACCGAAATTTTATATAAAAAAGAAAAGTTTTCAGAATGGTAAAAACTCTAAAATCTACAAAATCATAAAGTTCTCTAAATTAAGAATTCGCAAAAATTAGAAAATTGGAAGATTTGTTAAAATTTAAAATCAAGAAAAATTAAAAAATTTCAGAAATTCAAAAACCGACAAAAAATGTAAATTTCTGAACATTTCCGAAATTTGATAAAAAAAAAAAATGTCGTCAAAATCATAAAGTTCTCTTAATAAGGAAATCCTCAAAATTAGAAAATTGTAAGATTTGTTGAATTTGAAAATCGAGAAAAATTAAAAAAATTCAGAAATTCAATAATCGAGAAAAAGTTAAAATTTCTGAACATTTCCGAAACTTGATAAAAAAGGATATTTTTTCGAAATAGTAAAAACTGTTTAAACTGTGAAAACGCAAAGTTTTCTAAATAAAGAAATAGACCAAATTGGTATATTGTAAATTTTGTTGAAATGGAAAAATCCAACAAAATGCAAAAGTTTCCGAAATTTAAAAATCGAAAAAATTTATAATTTCGGAAAATTTCCGAAATTTGATAAAAAAAAGAAAATTTTTTCAGAATAGTAAAAACTGTAAAATCGACAAAATCATAAAGTTCTCTATATTAAGAAATCGTCAAAATTAGAAAATTTCAAGTATTGGTTGAATTTGAAAATCGAGAAAAATTAAAAAATTTTAGAAATTCAAAAATCGACAAAAAATTTAAATTTCGGAACATTTCCGAAATTTGAAACAAAAAAAGAAAATTTTTTCACGATAGTAAAAACTGTTTAAACTGTAAAATCACCAAGTTCTCCAAATTAAGAAATCGACAAAATTGTAAAATTGTAAGATTTGTTGAAATAAAAAAATCGAGAAAAATGCAAAAATTCTCAGAATCCAAAAATCTGAAAAATTTAGAATTTCGGAAAATTTTCGAAATTCGATAACAAAAGAAATTGTTTTCAAAATAGCAAAAACTGTGAAAACTTAAAAATCCCAAAGTTCTTTAAATTAAGAAATCTACAAAATTGGAATATTGTAAATTTTGTTGAAATGAAAAAATCGAGAAAAATGCAAAAATTTTCAAAATCCAATAATCTGAAAAATTTAAAATTTCGGAAAATTTCCGAAATTCGATAACAAAAGAATTTTTTTTTTAAATAGTAAAAACTGTAAAAACTGTAAAATCGCAAAGTTCTCTAAATTAAGAAATCTTCATAATTGGAATATTGAAAATGTTGTTGAAATGAAAAAACCGAGAAAATTCAAAAATTCCCAAAATTCAAAAATCGACAAAATTTAGAATTTCGGAAAATTTCCGAAATTTGATAAAAAAAGACAATTTTTTAAAAATAGTAAAAACTGTTTAAACTGCAAAATCGTAAAGTTCTCTAAATAAAGAAATGGACAAAATTGAAATATTGTAAATTTTGTTGAAATTAAATAATCGAGAAAAATGCAAAAATTCCCAAAATTCAAAAATCGAAAAAATTTAAAATATCGGAAAATTTTCGAAATTAGATAAAAAAATTTAATTTTTTCAAAATAGTTAAAACTGTAAAATCGACAAAATCATAAAGTTCTCTAAATTAAGAAATCGTCAAAATTAGAAAATTGCAAGTTTTGGTTGAATTTGAAAATCGAGAAAAATTCAAAAATTTCAGAAATTCAAAAATCGACAAAATATTAAAATTTCGGAACATTTCCGAAATTTGAAACAAAAAAAGAAAATTTTTTCAAAATAGTAAAAACTGTTTAAACTGTAAAATCACAAAGTTCTGCATATTAAGAAATCGACAAAATTGGAAAAAATGTAAAATTTGTTAAATAAAAATATAAAAAAAAATGCAAAAATTCAAAAATGTAATAAATTTGAAATTTCGAAAAATTTCCGAAATTTGATAAAAAAAAGAAAATTTTTTCATAAAAAAAATACCGTAAAATCGACAAAATCATAAAGTTCTCTTAATAAGGAAATCCTCAAAATTAGAAAATTGTAAGATTTGTTGAATTTGAAAATCGAGAAAAATTAAAAAAATTCAGAAATTCAATAATCGAGAAAAAGTTAAAATTTCTGAACATTTCCGAAACTTGATAAAAAAAGGATATTTTTTCAAAATAGTAAAAACTGTTTAAACTGTGAAAACGCAAAGTTTTCTAAATAAAGAAATAGACCAAATTGGTATATTGTAAATTTTGTTGAAATGGAAAAATCCAACAAAATGCAAAAGTTTCCGAAATTTAAAAATCGAAAAAATTTATAATTTCGGAAAATTTCCGAAATTTGATAAAAAAAAAGAAAATTTTTTCAGAATAGTAAAAACTGTAAAATCGACAAAATCATAAAGTTCTCTATATTAAGAAATCGTCAAAATTAGAAAATTTCGATAACAAAACAAATTGTTTTCAAAATAGTAAAGACTGTGAAAACTTAAAAATCGCAAAGCTCTTTAAATTAAGAAATCTACAAAATTAGAAAGTTGCAAGATTTGTTGAATTTGAAAATCGAGAAAATTAAAAAAATTCAAAAATTCAAAAATCGACAAAAAATTTAAATTTCGAACATTTCCGAAATTTGAAACAAAAAAAGAAAATTTTTTCAAAATGGTAAAAACTGTTCAAACTGTAAAATCACAAAGTTCTGCATATTAAGAAATCGACAAAATTGGAAAATTGTAAAATTTGTTGAAATGAAAAAATCGAGAAAAATGCAAAAATTCTCAAAATCCAAAAATCTGAAAAATTTAAAATTTTGGAATATTTCCGAAATTCGATAACAAAAGAAATTGTTTTCAAAATAGCAAAAACTGTGAAAACTTAAAAGTCCCAAAGTTATTTAAATTAAGAATCTACAAAATTGGAATATTGTAAATTTTGTTGAAATTAAAAAATCGAGAAATATGCAAAAATTTCCGAAATTCAAAAATCGAAAAAATTTAAAATATCGGAAAATTTTCGAAATTAGATAAAAAAATTTAATTTTTTCAATATAGTAAAAACTGTAAAATCGCAAAGTTCTCTAAATTAAGAAATCTGCAAAATTAGAAAATTTCAAGTTTTGGTTGAATTTGAAAATCGAGATAAATTAAAAAATTTTAGAAATTCAAAAATCGCCAAAAAATTAAAATTTCGGAACATTTCCGAATTTGAAACAAAAAAAGAAAATTTTTTTTTCAAACAGTAAAAACTGTTTAAACTGTAAAATCACATAGTTCTCCAAATTCAGAAATCGACAAAATTGGAAAACTGTAAATTTTGTTGAAATTAAATAATCGAGAAAAATGCAAAAATTCCCAAAATTCAAAAATCGAAAAAATTTAAAATATCGGAAAATTTTCGAAATTAGATAAAAAAACTTAATTTTTTCAAAATAGTAAAAACTGTAAAAACTGTAAAATCGCAAATTTCTCTAAATTAAGAAATCGTCAAAATTAGAAAATTGCAAGTTTTGGTTGAATTTGAAAATCGAGAAAAATTAAAAAATTTCAGAAATTCAAAAATCGACAAAAAATTAAAATTTCGGAACAGTTCTGAAATTTGAAACAAAAAAAGAAAATTTTTTCAAAATAGTAAATACTGTTTAAACTGTAAAATCGTAAAGTTCTCTAAATAAAGAAATGGACAAAATTGAAATATTGTAAATTTTGTTGAAATTAAATAATCGAGAAAAATGCAAAAATTCCCAAAATTCAAAAATCGAAAAAATTTAAAATATCGGAAAATTTTCGAAATTAGATAAAAAAATTTAATTTTTTCAAAATAGTAAAAACTTTAAAAACTGTAAAATCGCAAAGTTCTCTAAATTAAAAAATCTGCAAAATTAGAAAATGTCAAGTTTTGGTTGAATTTGAAAATCGAGAAAAATTGAAAAATTTCAGAAATTCAAAAATCGCCAAAAAATTTGAATTTCGGAACATTTCCGAATTTGAAACAAAAAAAGAAAATTTTTTTTTCAAATAGTAAAAACTGTTTAAACTGTAAAATCACAAAGTTCTCCAAATTCAGATATCGACAAAATTGGAAAACTGTAAATTTTGTTGAAATTAAATAATCGAGAAAAATGCAAAAATTCCCAAAATTCCAAAATCGAAAAAATTTAAAATATCGGAAAATTTTCGAAATTAGATAAAAAAATTTAATTTTTTCAAAATAGTTAAAACTGTAAAATCGACAAAATCATAAAGTTCTCTAAATTAAGAAATCGTCAAAATTAGAAAATTGCAAGTTTTGGTTGAATTTGAAAATCGAGAAAAATTAAAAAATTTCAGAAATTCAAAAATCGACAAAAAATTAAAATTTCGGAACATTTCCGAAATTTGAAACAAAAAAAGAAAATTTTTTCACGATAGTAAAAACTGTTTAAACTGTAAAATCACCAAGTTCTGCAAATTAACAAATCGACAAAATTGTAAAATTGTAAATTTTGTTGAAATTAAATAATCGAGAAAAATGCAAAAATTCCCAAAATTCAAAAATCGAAAAAATTTAAAATATCGGAAAATTTTCGAAATTAGATAAAAAAATTTAATTTTTTCAAAATAGTAAAAACTGTAAAATCGCAAAGTTCTCTAAATTAAGAAATCTGCAAAATTATAAAATTTCAAGTTTTGGTTGAATTTGAAAATCGAGAAAAATTAAAAAATTTTAGAAATTCAAAAATCGCCAAAAATTTAAAATTTCGGAACATTTCCGAAATTTGAAACAAAAAAAGAAAATTTTTTTTTCAAATAGTAAAAACTGTTTAAACTGTAAAATCACAAAGTTCTCCAAATTCAGAAATCGACAAAATTGGAAAACTGTAAATTTTGTTGAAATTAAATAATCGAGAAAAATGCAAAAATTCCCAAAATTCAAAAATCGAAAAAATTTAAAATATCGTAAAATTTTCGAAATTATATAAAAAAATTTAATTTTTTTAAATAGTAAAAACTGTAAAATCGCAAATTTCTCTAAATTAAGAAATCGTCAAAATTAGAAAATTGCAAGTTTTGGTTGAATTTGAAAATCGAGAAAAATTCAAAAATTTCAGAAATTCAAAAATCGACAAAATATTAAAATTTCGGAACATTTCCGAAATTTGAAACAAAAAAAGAAAATTTTTTCAAAATAGTAAAAACTGTTTAAACTGTAAAATCACAAAGTTCTGCATATTAAGAAATCGACAAAATTGGAAAAAATGTAAAATTTGTTAAATAAAAATATAAAAAAAAATGCAAAAATTCAAAAATGTAATAAATTTGAAATTTCGAAAAATTTCCGAAATTTGATAAAAAAAAGAAAATTTTTTCATAAAAAAAATACCGTAAAATCGACAAAATCATAAAGTTCTCTTAATAAGGAAATCCTCAAAATTAGAAAATTGTAAGATTTGTTGAATTTGAAAATCGAGAAAAATTAAAAAAATTCAGAAATTCAATAATCGAGAAAAAGTTAAAATTTCTGAACATTTCCGAAACTTGATAAAAAAAGGATATTTTTTCAAAATAGTAAAAACTGTTTAAACTGTGAAAACGCAAAGTTTTCTAAATAAAGAAATAGACCAAATTGGTATATTGTAAATTTTGTTGAAATGGAAAAATCCAACAAAATGCAAAAGTTTCCGAAATTTAAAAATCGAAAAAATTTATAATTTCGGAAAATTTCCGAAATTTGATAAAAAAAAAGAAAATTTTTTCAGAATAGTAAAAACTGTAAAATCGACAAAATCATAAAGTTCTCTATATTAAGAAATCGTCAAAATTAGAAAATTTCGATAACAAAACAAATTGTTTTCAAAATAGTAAAGACTGTGAAAACTTAAAAATCGCAAAGCTCTTTAAATTAAGAAATCTACAAAATTAGAAAGTTGCAAGATTTGTTGAATTTGAAAATCGAGAAAATTAAAAAAATTCAAAAATTCAAAAATCGACAAAAAATTTAAATTTCGAACATTTCCGAAATTTGAAACAAAAAAAGAAAATTTTTTCAAAATGGTAAAAACTGTTCAAACTGTAAAATCACAAAGTTCTGCATATTAAGAAATCGACAAAATTGGAAAATTGTAAAATTTGTTGAAATGAAAAAATCGAGAAAAATGCAAAAATTCTCAAAATCCAAAAATCTGAAAAATTTAAAATTTTGGAATATTTCCGAAATTCGATAACAAAAGAAATTGTTTTCAAAATAGCAAAAACTGTGAAAACTTAAAAGTCCCAAAGTTATTTAAATTAAGAATCTACAAAATTGGAATATTGTAAATTTTGTTGAAATTAAAAAATCGAGAAATATGCAAAAATTTCCGAAATTCAAAAATCGAAAAAATTTAAAATATCGGAAAATTTTCGAAATTAGATAAAAAAATTTAATTTTTTCAATATAGTAAAAACTGTAAAATCGCAAAGTTCTCTAAATTAAGAAATCTGCAAAATTAGAAAATTTCAAGTTTTGGTTGAATTTGAAAATCGAGATAAATTAAAAAATTTTAGAAATTCAAAAATCGCCAAAAAATTAAAATTTCGGAACATTTCCGAATTTGAAACAAAAAAAGAAAATTTTTTTTTCAAACAGTAAAAACTGTTTAAACTGTAAAATCACATAGTTCTCCAAATTCAGAAATCGACAAAATTGGAAAACTGTAAATTTTGTTGAAATTAAATAATCGAGAAAAATGCAAAAATTCCCAAAATTCAAAAATCGAAAAAATTTAAAATATCGGAAAATTTTCGAAATTAGATAAAAAAACTTAATTTTTTCAAAATAGTAAAAACTGTAAAAACTGTAAAATCGCAAATTTCTCTAAATTAAGAAATCGTCAAAATTAGAAAATTGCAAGTTTTGGTTGAATTTGAAAATCGAGAAAAATTAAAAAATTTCAGAAATTCAAAAATCGACAAAAAATTAAAATTTCGGAACAGTTCTGAAATTTGAAACAAAAAAAGAAAATTTTTTCAAAATAGTAAATACTGTTTAAACTGTAAAATCGTAAAGTTCTCTAAATAAAGAAATGGACAAAATTGAAATATTGTAAATTTTGTTGAAATTAAATAATCGAGAAAAATGCAAAAATTCCCAAAATTCAAAAATCGAAAAAATTTAAAATATCGGAAAATTTTCGAAATTAGATAAAAAAATTTAATTTTTTCAAAATAGTAAAAACTTTAAAAACTGTAAAATCGCAAAGTTCTCTAAATTAAAAAATCTGCAAAATTAGAAAATGTCAAGTTTTGGTTGAATTTGAAAATCGAGAAAAATTGAAAAATTTCAGAAATTCAAAAATCGCCAAAAAATTTGAATTTCGGAACATTTCCGAATTTGAAACAAAAAAAGAAAATTTTTTTTTCAAATAGTAAAAACTGTTTAAACTGTAAAATCACAAAGTTCTCCAAATTCAGATATCGACAAAATTGGAAAACTGTAAATTTTGTTGAAATTAAATAATCGAGAAAAATGCAAAAATTCCCAAAATTCCAAAATCGAAAAAATTTAAAATATCGGAAAATTTTCGAAATTAGATAAAAAAATTTAATTTTTTCAAAATAGTTAAAACTGTAAAATCGACAAAATCATAAAGTTCTCTAAATTAAGAAATCGTCAAAATTAGAAAATTGCAAGTTTTGGTTGAATTTGAAAATCGAGAAAAATTAAAAAATTTCAGAAATTCAAAAATCGACAAAAAATTAAAATTTCGGAACATTTCCGAAATTTGAAACAAAAAAAGAAAATTTTTTCACGATAGTAAAAACTGTTTAAACTGTAAAATCACCAAGTTCTGCAAATTAACAAATCGACAAAATTGTAAAATTGTAAATTTTGTTGAAATTAAATAATCGAGAAAAATGCAAAAATTCCCAAAATTCAAAAATCGAAAAAATTTAAAATATCGGAAAATTTTCGAAATTAGATAAAAAAATTTAATTTTTTCAAAATAGTAAAAACTGTAAAATCGCAAAGTTCTCTAAATTAAGAAATCTGCAAAATTATAAAATTTCAAGTTTTGGTTGAATTTGAAAATCGAGAAAAATTAAAAAATTTTAGAAATTCAAAAATCGCCAAAAATTTAAAATTTCGGAACATTTCCGAAATTTGAAACAAAAAAAGAAAATTTTTTTTTCAAATAGTAAAAACTGTTTAAACTGTAAAATCACAAAGTTCTCCAAATTCAGAAATCGACAAAATTGGAAAACTGTAAATTTTGTTGAAATTAAATAATCGAGAAAAATGCAAAAATTCCCAAAATTCAAAAATCGAAAAAATTTAAAATATCGTAAAATTTTCGAAATTATATAAAAAAATTTAATTTTTTTAAATAGTAAAAACTGTAAAATCGCAAAGTTCTCTAAATTAAGAACTCTTCATAATTGGAATATTGAAAATGTTGTTGAAATGAAAAAACCGAGAAAATGCAAAAATTCACATAATTCAAAAATCGACAAAATTTAGAATTTCGGAAAATTTCCGAAGTTTGATAAGAAAAGACAATTTTTTAAAAATAGAAAAAATTTTTAAACTGTAAAATCGTAAAGTTCTCTAAATAAAGAAATGCACAAAATTGAAATATTGTAAATTTTGTTGAAATTAAAAAATCGAGAAATATGCATAAATTTCCGAAAATCGACAAAATTTTAAATATTGCAAAATTTCCGAAAATTTGAAAAAAAAACATTTTCTCAAAATAGTAAAAACTGTAAAATCGACAAAAACACAAAGTTCTCTCAAGTAAAAAATCGACAACACTGGAATATTGTAAGACTTGTAGAATTTAAAAAATCGAGAAAAATTAAAAAATTTCAGAAATTCAAAAATCGAAAAAATTTAAAAATTCGGAAAATTTCCGAAATTTGATACAAAAAACAAAATTTTTTAAAAGTAAAAATGTAAAATCGACAAAATCATAAAGTTCTCTTTATTAAAAAACCGTCAGAATTTTAAAATTAGACGATTTGTTGAATTAAAAAATCGAGAAAAATTAAAATATTTCAGAAATCCAAAAATCGACAAAAAATTAAAATTTCGGAAAATTTCAGAAATAAAAACTGTATAATCGACAAAATCCTAAAGTTCTCTAGATTTAGAAATCGTCAAAATAAGAAAATTGCAAGATTAATTGAATTTGAAAATCGAAAAAAATTAAAAAAAATTTAGAATTTCAAAAATCGACAAAAAATTAAAAAATTTCAGAAATTTAAAAATCGAAAAAAATTAAAATTTCGGAACATTTCCGAAATTCGAAACAAAAAAAGAAAATTTTTTCAAAATGGTAAAAACTGGAAAAACTGGAAAATCGCAAAGTTCTTTATATTAAGAAATCTAAAAAGTTGGAATATTGTAAATTTTGTTGAAATGAAAAAATCGAGAATAATGCAAAAATTTTCGAAATTTAAAAATCGACAAAACCTAAAATTTCGGAAAATTTCCGAAATTTGATAACAAAAAACGATTTTTTCCAAAATAGTAAAAACTGTAAAATCGACAAAATCACAAAGTTTTCTAAATTAAGAAATCATCAAATTAAAAAATTGTAAATTTTGTTGAATTAAAAATATAAAAAAAGTGCAAAAATTCACAAAATTCGTAAATCGAATAAATTTAATTCTTCGAAAAATTAACGAAATTTGATAAAAAAAAAAAAAATTTTTTTCATAAAAAGTAAATCTGTAAAATCGACAAAATCATAAAGTTCTCTTAATTAGGAAATCGTCAAGATTTGAAAATTGTAAGATTTGTTGAATTTGAAAATCGAGACAAATTAAAAAATTTTAGAAATTCAAATATCGACAAAAAATTAAAATTTCAGAACATTTCCGAAATTTGAAACAAGAAAAGAAAATTTTTTCAAAATAGTAAAAACTGTTTAAACTGTAAAATCACAAAGTTCTCCATATTAAGAAATGGACAAAATTGGAAAATTGTAAAAATTGTTGAAATGAAAAAATCGAGAAAAATTCAAAAATTTTCAAAATCCTAAAATCGGAAAAATTTAAAATTTCGGAAAATTTCCGAAATTCCATAACAAAAGAAATTGTTTTCAAAATAGTAAAAACTGTGAAAACTGTTAAATCACAAAGTTCTCTAAATGAGGAAATCTTCATAATTGGAATATTGAAAATTTTGTTGAAATGAAAAAACCGAAAAAAATGCAAATTTTTTAAAAAACTCAAAAATTGAAAAAATTTAAAATTTCGGAAAATTTCCGAAGTTTAATAAAGAAGACAATTTCTTCAAAATAGTAAAAACTGTATAATTGACAAAATTACAAAGTTCTCTAAATTTAGAAAACGACAACATTGGAAAATTGTAAAATTTGTTGAATTAAAAATATCAAGAAAAATGCATAAATTCACAAAATTAAAAAATCGAAAAAATTTAAAATATTGGAAAGTTTTCGAAATTCGATAAAAAAACAAACTTTTTTAAAATAGTAAAAACTGTGAAAACAGTAAAGTCCCAAAGTTCTCTAAATTAAGAAATCTTGAAAATTGGAATATTGAAAATTTTGTTGAAATGAAAAAACCGAGAAAAATTCAAAAATTCCCAATATTCAAAAATCGAAAACATTTTAAATTTCGAAAAATTTCCGAAACTTGATAAAAAAAAAAATTTTATATAATAGTAAAAACTGTAAAATCGACAAAATAAATTAAGAAATCGTCAAAATTAGAAAATTGCAAGATTTGTTGAATTTGAAAATCGAGAAAAATGCAAAAATTCTCAAAAATCAAAATCAAAATAATTTAAAATTTCGGAAGATTTCCGAAATTTTATACAAAAAAGAATTTTTTTTCAAAATAGTAAAAATTGTTTAGGCTGTAAAATCGCAAAGTTCTCTAAATAAAGAAATAGACAAAATTGGAATATTGTAAATTTTGTTGAAATGAAAAAATCAAGAAACATGCAAAAATTTCCGAAATTTAAAAATCGACAAAATTTAAAGTTTCGGAACATTTCCGAAATTTGATAAAAAAAAGAACATTTTTTTTAAAAATAGTATCAACTGTAAAATCGACAAAATCACATAGTTTTCTTATTTAAGAAATCGCCAAATTAGAAAAATGTAAGATTTGTTGAATTTGAAAATCGAGAAAAATTTCCGAAATTCGATAACAAAAGAAATTGTTGTCAAAATAGAAAAAAACTGTGAAGACTGTAAAATCGCAAAGTTTTCTAAACTAAGAAATCTACAAAATTGGAATATTGTAAATTTTGTTGGAATGACAAAATCCAAAGAAATGCTAAAATTTCCGAAATTAAAAAATCCAAAATATTTAAAATTTCGGAAAATTTTCGAAATTTGATAAAAAAAAGAAAATTTTTTACAAATAGTAAAAACTGTATAATCGACCAAATCGAAATGTTCTCTAAATTAAGAAATCGTCAAAATTAGAAAATTGCAAGATTTGATGAATTTGAAAATCGAGAAAAATTAAAAAAATTTCAGAAATTCAAAAATCGAAAAAAAATTAAAATTTCGGAACATTTCCGAAATTTGAAACAAAAAAAGAAAATTTTTTCAAAATAGTAAAAACTGTTTAAACTGTAAAATGACAAAGTTCTCCAAATTAAAAAAACGACAAAATTGGAAAACAGTAAAATTTTTTCAATAAAAATATCAAGAAAAATGCGAAAATTCCCAAAAATCATAAATCGAATAAATTTAAAATTTCGAAAAATTTCCGAAATTTGATAAAAAAAGAAAAAATTTTCATAAAATAAAAACTGAAAAATCGACAAAATCATAAAGTTCTCTAAATTAAGAAATCGTCAAAAATAGAAAATTGCAAGATTTGATGAATTTGAAAATCGAGAAAAATTAAAAAAAATTCAGAAATTCAAAAATCGACAAAAAATTAAAATTTCGGAACATTTCCGAAATTTGAAACAAAAAAAGAAAATTTTTTAAAAATAGTAAAAACTGTTTAAACTGTAAAATCACAAAGTTCTCCAAATTTAGAAATCGACAACATTGGAAAATTTTAAAATTTGTTGAATTAAAAATATCAAGAAAAATGCAAAAATACACAAAATTCAAAATCGAAAAAATATAAAATTTCGGAAAACTTCCGAAATTTGATAATAAAAGAAAATTTTTTTAGATTATTAAAAACTGTAAAATCGCAAAGTTCTCTAAATTAAGAAATCTTCAAAATTGGAAAATTGTAAGATTTGTTGAATTTAAAAAATCGAGAAGAATTAAAAAATTTTAGAAATTCAAAAATCGAAAAAATTAAAAAATTCGGAAAATTTCCGAATTTTGATAAAAAAAACTAAATTTTTTAAAAATAGTAAAAATTGTAAAATCGACAAAATCATAAAGTTTTTTTTATTAAGAAACCGTCAAGATTTGAAAATTTTAAGATTTGTTGAATTTAAAAACCAGGAAAAATTAAAAAATTTCAGAAATTAAAAAATCGAAAAAAAATTAAAATTTCGGAACATTTCCGAAATTTGAAACAAAAAAAGAAAATTTTTTCAAAATAGTAAAAACTGTTTAAACTGTAAAATGACAAAGTTCTCCAAACTAAGAAATCGTCAAAATTAGAAAATTTAAAGATTTGTTGAATTTGAAAATCGAGAAAAATTAAAAATTTTCAGAAAATTTAAAAATTGAAAAAAATTTAAAATATTGGAAAATTTTCGAAATTTGATAACAAAAGAATTTTTTTTTTAAATAGTAAAAACTGTGAAAACAGTAAAATCGCAAAAGTTCTCTAAATTAAGAAATCTTGAAAATGGGAATATTGAAAATTTTGTTGAAATTAAAAAACCGAGAAAAATGCAAAAAATCCCAAAAATCAAAAATCGACAAAATTTTTAATTTCGGAAAATTTCCGAAATTTGATATAAAAAGAAAATTTTTTCAAAATAGTAAAAACTATAAAATCGACAAAATTATAAAGTTCTCTAAATTAAGAAATCGTCAAAATTAGAAAATTGCAAGTTTTGGTTGAATTTGAAAATCGAGAAAAATTAAAAAATTTCAGAAATTCAAAAATCGACAAAAAATTAAAATTTCTGAACATTTCCGAAATTTGAAACAAAAAGAGAAAATTTTTTCACGATAGTAAAAACTGTTTAAACTGTAAAATCACCAAGTTCTCCAAATTAAGAAATCGACAAAATTGGAAAATTGTAAAATTTGTTGAAATGAAAAAATCGAGAAAAATGCAAAAATTCTCAAAATACAAAAATCTGAAAAATTTAAGATTTCGGAAAATTTCCGAAATTCGATAACAAAAGAAATTGTTTTCAATATAGCAAAAACTGTGAAAACTTAAAAATCTCAAAGTTCTTTAAATTAAGAAATCAACAAAATTGGAATATTGTAAATTTTGTTGAAATGAAAAAATCGAGAAAAATGCAAAAATTTTCAAAATCCAAAAATCTGAAAAATTTAAGATTTCGGAAAATTTCCGAAATTCGATAACAAAAGAAATTGTTTTCAAAATAGCAAAAACTGTGAAAACTTAAAAATCTTAAAGTTCTTTAAATTAAGAAATCTACAAAATTGGAATATTGTAAATTTTGTTGAAATGAAAAAATTGAGAAAAATTAAAAAATTTCAGAAATTCAAAAATCGAAAAAATTTAAAAATTCGGAAAATTTCCGAAATTTGAAACAAAAAAAGAAAATTTTTTCACGATAGTAAAAACTGTTTAGACTGTAAAATCACCAAGTTCTCCAAATTAAGAAATCGACAAAATTGGAAAATTGTAAAATTTGTTGAAATGAAAAAATCGATAAAAATGCAAAAATTTTCAAAATCCAAAAATCTGAAAAATTTAAAATTTCGGAAAATTTCCGAAATTCGATAACAAAAGAATTTTTTTTTTAAATAGTGAAAACTGTAAAAACTGTAAAATCGCAAAGTTCTCTAAATTAAGAAATCTTCATAATTGGAATATTGAAAATGTTGTTGAAATGAAAAAACCGAGAAAATGCAAAAATTCACAAAATTCAAAAATCGACAAAATTTAGAATTTCGGAAAATTTCCGAAATTTGATAAGAAAAGACAATTTTTTAAAAATAGTAAAAACTGTTAAAACTGTAAAATCGTAAAATTCTCTAAATAAAGAAATGGACAAAATTGAAATATTGTAAATTTTGTTGAAATTAAATAATCGAGAAAAATGCAAAAATTCCCAAAATTCAAAAATCGAAAAAATTTAAAATATCGGAAAATTTTCGAAATTAGATAAAAAAATTTAATTTTTTCAAAATATTAAAAACTGTAAGAACTGTAAAATCGCAAAGTTCTCTAAATTAAGAAATCTGCAAAATTAGAAAATTTCAAGTTTTGGTTGAATTTGAAAATCGAGAAAAACTAAAAAATTTTAGAAATTCAAAAATCTCCAAAAAATTTGAATTTCGGAACATTTCCGAAATTTGAAACAAAAAAAGAAAATTTTTTTTTCAAATAGTAAAAACTGTTTAAACTGTAAAATCACAAAGTTCTCCAAATTCAGAAATCGACAAAATTGGAAAACTGTAAATTTTGTTGAAATTAAATAATCGAGAAAAATGCAAAAATTTCCAAAATTCAAAAATCGAAAAAATTTAAAATATTACGGAAAATTTTCGAAATTAGATAACAAAATTTAATTTTTTCAAAATAGTAACGACAGTGAAAACTTAAAAATCGCAAAGCCCTTTAAATTAAGAAATCTACAAAAGTGAAATATTGTAAATTTTGATAAAATGAAAAAATCGAGAAAAATTCAAAAATTTTTGAAATTTTTAAATCGACAAAATTTAAAATTTCGGAAAATTTCCGAAATTTGATAAAAAAAACAATTTTTTCAAAATAGTAAAAACTGTTTAAAATGTAAAATCGTAAAGTTCTCTAAATAAATAAATAGACAAAGTTGGAATATTGTAAATTTTGTTGAAATGAAATAATCGAGAAATATGCAAAAATTTCCAAAAATCGACAAAATTTAAAATTTTGCAAAATTTTCGAAAATTTGAATTTAAAATCGACAAAATTACAAAGTTCTCTAAATTAAGAAATCGATAAAATTGGAAAAAATGTAAAATTTGTTGAATAAAAATATAAAAAAAATGCAAAAATTAAAAAATTTAATATATTTGAAATTTCGAAAAATTTCCGAAATTTGATAAAAAAAAGAAAATTTTTTCATAAAAAAAAAACCGTAAAATCGACAAAATCATAAAATTCTCTTAATAAGGAAATCGTCAAAATTAGAAAATTGTAAGATTTGTTAAATTTGAAAATCGAGAAAAATTTAAAAAATTTCAGAAATTCAAAAATCGACAAAAAATTAAAATTTCGGAACATTTCCGAAATTTGAAACAAAAAAAGAAAATTTTTTCAAAATAGTAAAAACTGTGAAAACTGTAAAATCGCAAAGCTCTTTAAATTCAGAAATCAGCAAAATGGAAATATTGTAAATTTTTTTGAAATGAAAAAATTGAGAAAAATGCAAAAATGCACAAAATTTAAAAACCGAAAAAATTTAAAATTTCGAAAAATTTCCGAAATTCGATAGCAAAGGGAATTGTTGTCAAAATAGTACAAACTGTGAAAACTGGAAAATCGCAAAGTTTTTTAAATTAAGAAATCTACAAAATTGGAATATTGTAAATTTTGTAGAAATGAAAAAATCGAGAAAAATGCAAAAATTCCCTAAATTCAATAATCGAAACAAAATAAAATATCGGAAAAATTCAGAAATTTGATAAAAAAAATAAAATTTTTTCAAAATAGTAAAATTTGTGAAAACTGTAAAATCGCAAGGCTCTTTAAATTCAGAAATCAGCAAAATGGAAATATTGAAAATTTTTTCGGAAATGAAAAAATCGAAAAAAATGCAAAAATGCACAAAATTCAAAAATCGAAAAAATTTAAAATTTCAAAAAATTTCCGAAATGTAATAAAAAAAAAGAAAATTTTTTCATATAAATAAAAATGTAAAATCGACAAAATCATAAAGTTCTCTTAATTACGAAATCGTCAAAATTTGAAAATTGTAAGATTTGTTGAATTTAGAGAAAAATTAAAAAATTTCAGAAATTCAAAAATCGACAAAAAATTAAAATTTCGGAACATTTCAGAAATAAAACCTGTATAATCGACAAAATCCTAAAGTTCTCTAAATTTAGAAATCGTCAAAATAAGAAAATTGCAAGATTAGTTGAATTTGAAAATCGAAAAAAAATTAAAAAAATTTAGAATTTCAAAAATCGACAAAACATTAAAAAATTTCAGAAATTTAAAAATCGACAAAAAATTCAAATTTCGGAACATTTCCGAAATTCGAAACAAAAAAAGAAAATTTTTTTAAAATAGTAAAATTTGTAAAAATTGGAAAATCGCAAAGTTTTTTATATTAAGCAATCTACAAAATTAAAATATTGTAAATTTTGTTGAAATGAAAAAATCGAGAATAATGCAAAAATTTTCGAAATTTAAAAATCGACAAAATTTAAAGTTTCGCAAAATTTCCGAAATTTGATAACAAAAAACGATTTTTTCCAAAATAGTAAAAACTGTAAAATTGACAAAATCACAAAGTTTTCTAAATTAAGAAATCATCAAATTAAAAAATTGTAAATTTTGTTGAATTAAAAATATCGAGAAAAATGCAAAAAATCACAAAATTCGTAAATCGAATAAATTTAAAACTTCGAAAAAATAACGAAATTTGATAAAAAAAAAAGACATTTTTTTCATTAAAATTAAAACTGTAAAATCGACAAAATCATAAAGTTCTCTTAATTAGGAAATCGTCAAGATTTGAAAATTGTAAGATTTGTTGAATTTGAAAATCGAGACAAATTCAAAAATTTCAGAAATTCAAAAATCGACAAAAAATTAAAATTTCGGAACATTTTCGAAATTTGAAACAAAAAAAGAAAATTTTTTCAAAATAGTAAAAACTGTTTAAACTGTAAAATCACAAAGTTCTCCATATTAAGAAATCGACAAAATTGGAAAATTGTAAAATTTGTTGAAATGAAAAAATCGAGAAAAATTCAAAAATTTTCAAAATCCTAAAATCGGAAAAATTTAAAATTTCGGAAAATTTCCGAAATTCCGTAACAAAAGAAATTGTTTTCAAAATAGTAAAAACTGTTAAAACTGTAAAATCGCAAAGTTCTCTAAATTAAGAAATCTTCATAATTGGAATATTGAAAATGTTGTTGAAATGAAAAAACCGAAAAAATGCAAATTTTCCCAAAACTCGAAAATTTAAAAAATTTAAAATTTCGGAAAATTTCCGAAGTTTAATAAAGAAGACAATTTCTTCAAAATAGTAAAAACTGTATAATTGACAAAATTACAAAGTTCTTTAAATTAAGAAATCTACAAAATTGGAATATTGTAAATTTTGTTGAAATGAAAAAATTGAGAAAAATGCAAAAATTTCTGAAATTTTTAAATCGACAAAATTTAAAATTTTGGAAAATATCCGAAATTTGATGAAAAAAGACAATATTTTCAAAATAGTAAAAACTAATTAAACTGTAAAATCGTAAAGTTCCCTAAATAAAGAAATAGACAAAATTGAAATTTTGTAAATTTTGTTGAAATTAAAAAATCGAGAAATATGCATAAATTTCTGAAAATCGACAAAATTTTAAATATTGCAAAATTTCCGAAAATTTGAAAAAAAACATATTTTCAAAATAGTAAAAACTGTAAAATCGACAAAAACACAAAGTTCTCTCAAGTAAAAAATCGACAACACTGGAATATTGTAAGACTTGTTGAATTTAAAAAATCGAGAAAAATTAAAAAATTTCAGAAATTCAAAAATCGAAAAAATTTAAAAATTCGGAAAATTTCCGAAATTTGATACAAAAATCGACAAAAAATTCAAATTTCGGAACATTTCCGAAATTTGAAACAAAGAAAGAAAAATTTTTCACGATAGTAAAAACTGTTTAGACTGTAAAATCACCAAGTTCTCCAAATTAAGAAATCGACAAAATTGGAAAATTGTAAAATTTGTTGAAATGAAAAAATCGAGAAAAATGCAAAAATTTTCAAAATCCAAAAATCTGAAAAATTTAAAATTTCGGAAAATTTCCGAAATTCGATAACAAAAGAATTTTTTTTTTAAATAGTGAAAACTGTAAAAACTGTAAAATCGCAAAGTTCTCTAAATTAAGAAATCTTCATAATTGGAATATTGAAAATGTTGTTGAAATGAAAAAACCGAGAAAATGCAAAAATTCACAAAATTCAAAAATCGACAAAATTTAGAATTTCGGAAAATTTCCGAAATTTGATAAGAAAAGACAATTTTTTAAAAATAGTAAAAACTGTTAAAACTGTAAAATCGTAAAATTCTCTAAATAAAGAAATGGACAAAATTGAAATATTGTAAATTTTGTTGAAATTAAATAATCGAGAAAAATGCAAAAATTCCCAAAATTCAAAAATCGAAAAAATTTAAAATATCGGAAAATTTTCGAAATTAGATAAAAAAATTTAATTTTTTCAAAATATTAAAAACTGTAAGAACTGTAAAATCGCAAAGTTCTCTAAATTAAGAAATCTGCAAAATTAGAAAATTTCAAGTTTTGGTTGAATTTGAAAATCGAGAAAAACTAAAAAATTTTAGAAATTCAAAAATCTCCAAAAAATTTGAATTTCGGAACATTTCCGAAATTTGAAACAAAAAAAGAAAATTTTTTTTTCAAATAGTAAAAACTGTTTAAACTGTAAAATCACAAAGTTCTCCAAATTCAGAAATCGACAAAATTGGAAAACTGTAAATTTTGTTGAAATTAAATAATCGAGAAAAATGCAAAAATTTCCAAAATTCAAAAATCGAAAAAATTTAAAATATTACGGAAAATTTTCGAAATTAGATAACAAAATTTAATTTTTTCAAAATAGTAAAGACAGTGAAAACTTAAAAATCGCAAAGCTCTTTAAATTAAGAAATCTACAAAAGTGAAATATTGTAAATTTTGATGAAATGAAAAAATCGAGAACAATTCAAAAATTTTTGAAACTTTTAAATCGACAAAATTTAAAATTTCGGAAAATTTCCGAAATTTGATAAAAAAAACAATTTTTTCAAAATAGTAAAAACTGTTTAAAATGTAAAATCGTAAAGTTCTCTAAATAAATAAATAGACAAAGTTGGAATATTGTAAATTTTGTTGAAATGAAAAAATCGAGAAATATGCAAAAATTTCCAAAAATCGACAAAATTTAAAATTTTGCAAAATTTCCGAAAATTTGAATTTAAAATCGACAAAATTACAAAGTTCTCTAAATTAAGAAATCGCCAAAATTGGAAAAAATGTAAAATTTGATAAATAAAAATATAAAAAAAAAATGCAAAAATTAAAAAATTTAATAAATTTGAAATTTCGAAAAATTTCCGAAATTTGATAAAAAAAAGAAAATTTTTTCATAAAAAAAAAACCGTAAAATCGACAAAATCATAAAATTCTCTTAATAAGGAAATCGTCAAAATTAGAAAATTGTAAGATTTGTTAAATTTGAAAATCGAGAATAATTTAAAAAATTTCAGAAATTCAAAAATCGACAAAAAATTAAAATTTCGGAACATTTCCGAAATTTGAAACAAAAAAAGAAAATTTTTTCAAAATAGTAAAAACTGTGAAAACTGTAAAATCGCAAAGCTCTTTAAATTCAGAAATCGGCAAAATGGAAATATTGTAAATTTTTTTGAAATGAAAAAATTGAGAAAAATGCAAAAATGCACAAAATTTAAAAATCGAAAAAATTTAAAATTTCGGAAAATTTCCGAAATTCGATAACAAAGGGAATTGTTGTCAAAATAGTACAAACTGTGAAAACTGGAAAATCGCAAAGTTTTGTAAATTAAGAAATCTACAAAATTGGAATATTGTAAATTTTGTAGAAATGAAAAAATCGAGAAAAATGCAAAAATTCCCTAAATTCAATAATCGAAACAAAATAAAATATCGGAAAAATTCAGAAATTTGATTAAAAAAGAAAAATTTTTAAAAATAGTAAAAACAGTAAAATCGACAAAATCACAAATTATTTTAAATTAAGAAATCGTCAAATTAAAAAATTGTAAAGTTTGTTGAATTAAAAATATCAAGAAAAATGCAAAAATTCACAAAATTCAAAAATCAAAAAAATTTAAAATTTCGGAAACTTTCCAAAATTCGAAAAAAAATAAATTTTTTTTCAAATTAGTAAAAACTGTAAAACTGTAAGATCGCAAAGTTCCCTAAATAAAGAAATGGACAAAACTAGAATATTGTAAATTTTGACGAAATTAGAAAATCAAGAAAAATGCAAAAATTCCTAAAATTCAACAATCGACAAAATTTAAAGTTTCGGAAAATTTCCAAAATTTGATAAAAAAAAAAGAAAAATTTTTCAAAGTAGTAAAAACACTTAAATCAAATTGTAAGATTTGTTGAATTTTAAAAATCGAGAAGAATTAAAAAATTTCAGAAATTCAAAAATAGAAAAAATTTAAAAATTCGGAAAATTTCCGAAATTTGATGCAAAAAACTAAATTTTTTTAAAATAGTAAAAATTGTAAAATCGACAAAATCATTAAGTTCTCCTTATTAAGAAATCGTCAAAATTTGAAAATTAAAAGATTTGTTGAATTTGAAAATCGAGAAAAATTAAAAAATTGCAGAAATTCAAAAATCGAAAAAATTTAAATTTCGGAACATTTCCAAAATTTGATACAAAAAAAAAAATTTTTTCAAAATAGTAAACACTTTTTAAACTGTAAAATCACAAAGTTCTCCAAATTAAGAAATCGACAAAATTGGAAAATTGTACAATTTGTTGAAATGAAAAAATCGAGATAAATGCAAAAATTCTCAAAGTCCTAAAATCGGAAAAATTTAAAATTTTGGAAAATTTCCAAAATTTGATAAAAAAAAGAAAAATTGTTCAAAGTAGTAAAAACACTAAAATCAACAAGATCGCAAAGTTTTGTAAATTAAAAAATCGACAACATTGGAATATTGTAAGATTTGTTGAATTTAAAAAATCGAGAAGAATTAAAAAATTTCAGTAATTTAAAAATCGACAAAATTTAATATAAAATTACCGAAATTTGATAAAAAAAAAGAAATTTTTTTCATAAAAATTAAAAATGTAAAATCGACAAAATCATAAAGTTCTCTTAATTAGGAAATCGTCAAGATTTGAAAATTGAAAGATTTGTTGAATTTGAAAATCGAGACAAATTACAAAATTTCAGAAATTCAAAAATCGACAAAAAATTAAAATTTCGGAAGATTTGAAACAAAAAAAGAAAATTTTTTCAAGATAGTAAAAACGGTTTAAACTGTAAAATCACAAAGTTCTCCGAAAAAAATTCAAAAATTTTCAAAATCCTAAAATCGGAAAAATTTAAAATTTCGGAAAATTTCCGAAATTCCATAACAAAAGAAATTGTTTTCAAAATAGTAAAAACTGTGAAAACTGTAAAATCGTAAAGTTCTCTAAATTAAGAAATCTTCATAATTGGAATATTGAAAATGTTGTTGAAATGAAAAAACCGAAAAAATGCAAATTTTCCAAAAATCTCAAAAATTGAAAAAATTTAAAATTTCGGAAAATTTCCGAAGTTTAATAAAGAAGACAATTTCTTCAAAATAGTAAAAACTGTATATTTGACAAAATTACAAAGTTCTCTCTATAGAAATCGACAACATTGGAAAATTGTAAAATTTGTTGAATTAAAAATATTAAAAAAAATGCATAAATTCACAAAATTAAAAAATCGAAAAAATTTAAAATATTGGAAAGTTTTCGAAATTCGATAAGAAAAGAAATTTTTTTAAAATAGTAAAAACTGTGAAAACAGTTAAATCCCAAAGTTCTCTTAATTAAGAAATCTTGAAAATTGGAATATTGAAAATTTTGTTGAAATGAAAAAACCGAGAAAAATTAAAAAATTCCCAATATTCAAAAATCGAAAAAATTTTAAATTTCGAAAAATTTCCGAAACTTGATAAAAAAAAAAATTTTTATAAAATAGTAAAAACTGTAAAATCGACAAAATCATAAAAATCTCTAAATTAGGAAATCGTCAAAAATAGAAAATTGCAAGATTTGTTGATTTTGAAAATCGAGAAAAATTAAAAAAATTACAGAAATTCAAAAATCGACAAAAAATTTAAATTTCGGAACATTTCCGAAATTTGAAACAAAAAAAGAAAATTTTTTCAAAATAGTAAAAACTGTTTAAACTGTAAAATGACAAAGTTCTCCAAATCAAGAAATCGACAAAATTGGAAAACAGAAAAATTTTTTGAATAAAAATATCAAGAAAAATGCAAAAATTCCCAAAAATCATAAATCGAATAAATTTAAAATTTCGAAAAATTTCCGAAATTTGATAAAAAAAGAAAAATTTTTCATAAAATAAAAACTGAAAAATCGACAAAATCATAACGTTCTCTAAATTAATCGTCAAAAATAGAAAATTGCAAGATTTGTTGAATTTGAAAATCGAGAAAAATTAAAAAAATTACAGAAATTCAAAAATCGACAAAAAAATTAAAATTTCGGAACATTTCCGAAATTTGAAACAAAAAAAGAAAATTTTTTCAAAATAGTAAAAACTGTTTAAACTGGAAAAACAACAAGTTCTCCAAATTTAGAAATCGACAACATTGGAAAATTTTAAAATTTGTTGAATTAAAAATATCAAGAAAAATGCAAAAATACACAAAATTCAAAAAATCGAAAAAATTTAAATTTCTGAAACTTTCCAAAATTCGAAAAAAAAGAAAATTTTTTTAGAATATTAAAAACTGTAAAATCGCAAAGTTCCCTAAATTCAGAAATCTTCAAAATTGGAAAATTGTAAATTTTGATTAAATTAAAAAATCAAGAAAAATGCAAAAATTCCAAAATTCAACAATCGACAAATTTTAGAGTTTCGGAAAATTTCCAAAATTTGATAAAAAAAAGAAAAGTTTTTCAAAATAGTAAAAACACTAAAATCATCTAGATCGCAAAGTTTTCTAAATTAAAAAATCGACAACATTGGAATATTGTAAGATTTGTTGAATTTAAAAAATCGAGAAGAATTACAAATTTCAGAAATTCAAAATCGAAAAAATTTAAAAATTCGGAAAATTTCCGTAATTTGATAAAAAAAACTAAATTTTTTCAAAATAGTAAAAATTGTAAAATCGACAAAATCATAAAGTTCTCCTTATTAAGAAATCGTCAAAATTTGAAAATTAGAAGATTTGTTGAATTTGAAAATCGAGACAAATTACAAAATTTCAGAAATTCAAAAATCGACAAAAAATTAAAATTTCGGAAGATTTGAAACAAAATAAGAAAATTTTTTCAATATAGTAAAAACGGTTAAAACTGTAAAATCACAAAGTTCTCCGAAAAAAATTCAAAAATTTTCAAAATCCTAAAATCGGAAAAATTTAAAATTTCGGAAAATTTCCGAAATTCCATAACAAAAGAAATTGTTTTCAAAATAGTAAAAACTGTGAAAACTGTAAAATCGTAAAGTTCTCTAAATTAAGAAATCTTCATAATTGGAATATTGAAAATGTTGTTGAAATGAAAAAACCGAAAAAATGCAAATTTTCCAAAAATCTCAAAAATTGAAAAAATGTAAAATTTCGGAAAATTTCCGAAGTTTAATAAAGAAGACAATTTCTTCAAAATAGTAAAAACTATATATTTGACAAAATTACAAAGTTCTCTAAATATAGAAATCGACAACATTGGAAAATTGTAAAATTTGTTGAATTAAAAATATTAAGAAAAATGCATAAATTCACAAAATTAAAAAATCGAAAAAATTTAAAATATTGGAAAGTTTTCGAAATTCGATAAGAAAAGAAATTTTTTTAAAATAGTAAAAACTGTGAAAACAGTTAAATCCCAAAGTTCTCTTAATTAAGAAATCTTGAAAATTGGAATATTGAAAATTTTGTTGAAATGAAAAAACCGAGAAAAATTCAAAAATTCCCAATATTCAAAAAATCGAAAAAATTTTAAATTTCGAAAAATTTCCGACACTTGATAAAAAAAAAAATTTTTATAAAATAGTAAAAACTGTAAAATCGACAAAATCATAAAAATCTCTAAATTAAGAAATCGTCAAAAATAGAAAATTGCAAGATTTGTTGAATTTGAAAATCGAGAAAAATTAAAAAATTTCAGAAATTCAAAAATCGAAAAAAATTCAAATTTCGGAACATTTCCGAACAAAAAAGAAAATTTTTTCAAAATAGTAAAAACTTCTTAAACTGTAAAATCACAAAGTTCTCCAAATTAATAAATCGACAAAATTGGAAAATTGTAAATTTTGATGAAATTAAAAACTCAAGAAAAATGCAAAAATTCCTAAAATTCAACAATCGACAAAATTTAGAGTTTCGGAAAATTTCCAAAATTTGATAAAAAAAAGAAAAGTTTTTCAAAATAGTAAAAACACTAAAATCAACTAGATCGCAAAGTTTTCCAAATAAAAAAATCGACAACATTGGAATATTGAAAGATTTGTTGAATTTAAAAAATCGAGAAGAATTAAAAAAATTTCAGAAATTCAAAAATCGAAAAAATTAAAAAATTCGGAAAATTTCCGTAATTTGATAAAAAAACCAAAATTTTTTCAAAATAGTAAAAATTGTAAAATCGACAAAATCATAAAGTTCTCCTTATTAAGAAATCGTCAAAATTTGAAAATTAGAAGATTTGTTAAATTTGAAAATCGAGAAAAATTAAAAAATTTCAGAAATTCAAAAATCGAAAAAAATTCAAATTTCGGAACATTTCCGAACAAAAAAGAAAATTTTTTCAAAATAGTAAAAACTTCTTAAACTGTAAAATCACAAAGTTCTCCAAATTAATAAATCGACAAAATTGGAAAATTGTACAGTTTGTTGAAAGGAAAAAATCGAAAAAAATGCAAAAATTCTTAAAGTCCTAAAATCGGAAAAATTTTAAATTTCGGAAAATTTCCAAAATTTGATAAAAAAAAGAAAAAATTTTCAAAATACTAAAAACACTAAAATCAACAAGATCGCAAAGTTTTCTAAATTAAAAAATAGTCAACATTGGAATATTGTTAGATTTGTTGAATTTAAAAAATCGGCAAGCATTAAAAAATTTCAGAAATTCAAAAATCGAAAAAATTTAAAAAATCGGAAAATTTCCGAAATTTGCTAGAAAAAGAACATTTTTTCAAAATAGTAAAAACTGTAAAATCGACAAAATCATAAAGTTCTCTAAATAAAGAAATCGCCAAAATTAGAAAATTGTAAGATTTGTTGAATTTGAAAATCGAGAAAAATTAAAAAATTTCAGAAATCCAAAAATCGACAAAAAACTAAAATTTCGGAACATTTCAGAAATAAAAACTGTATAATCGACAAAATCCTAAAGTTCTCTAAATTTAGAAATCGTCAAAATAAGAAAATTGCAAGATTAGTTGAATTTGAAAATCTAAAAAAATTAAAAAAATTTAGAATTTCAAAAATCGACAAAAAAATTAAAAAATTTCAAAAATTTAAAAATCGACAAAAAATTAAAATTTCGGAACATTTCCGAAATTCGAAACAAAAAAAGAAAATTTTTTCAAAATAGTAAAAACTGTAAAAACTGGAAAATCGCAAAGTTCTTTATATTAAGAAACATAAAAAATTTGAATATTGTAAATTTTGTAGAAATGAAAAAATCGAGAATAATGCAAAAATTTTCGAAATTTAAAAATCGACAAAATTTAATATTTCGGAAAATTTCCGAAATTTAATAAAAAAAAGAAAAACTTTTCAAAATAGTAAAAACTGTAAAATCGACAAAATCACAAAGTTTTCTAAATTAAGAAATCATCAAATTAAAAAATTGTAAAATTTGTTGAATTAAAAATATCGAGAAAAATTCAAAAATTCACAATATTTCCGAAGTTTAATAAAGAAGACAATTTCTTCAAAATAGTAAAAACTGTATAATTGACAAAATTACAAAGTTCTTTAAATATAGAAATCGACAACATTGGAAAATTGTAAAATTTGTTGAATTAAGAATATCAAGAAAAATGCAAAAATTCACAAAATTCAAAAATCAAAAAAATTTAAAATTTCGGAAACTTTCCAAAATTCGAAAAAAAAATAAATTTTTTTAAAATTAGTAAAAACTGTAAAACTGTAAGATCGCAAAGTTCCCTAAATAAAGAAATGGACAAAACTAGAATATTGTAAATTTTGATGAAATTAAAAAATCAAGAAAAATGCAAAAATTCCTAAAATTCAACAATCGACAAAATTTAGAGTTTCGGAAAATTTCCAAAATTTGATAAAAAAAAAGAAAAATTTTTCAAAATAGTAAAAACACTAAAATCAACAAGATCGCAAAGTTTTCTAAATTAAAAAATCGACAACATTGGAATATTGTAAGATTTGTTGAATTTAAAAAATCGAGAAGAATTAAAAAATTTCAGAAATTCAAAAATCGAAAAAATTTAAAAATTCGGAACATTTCCGAAATTTTATACCCAAAATTCAAAATAGTAAACACTTTTTAAACTGTAAAATCACAAAGTTCTCCAAATTAAGAAATCGACAAAATTGGAAAATTGTACAATTTGTTGAAATGAAAAAATCGAGAAAAATGCAAAAATTCTCAAAGTCCTAAAATCGGAAAAATTTAAAATTTTGGAAAATTTCCAAAATTTGATAATAAAAAGAAAAATTTTTCAAAGTAGTAAAAACACTTTAATCAACAAAATCGCAAAGTTTTCTAAATTAAAAATTCGACAACATTGGAATATTGTAAGATTTGTTGAATTTAAAAAATCGAGAAGAATTAAAAAATTTCAGAAATTTAAAAATCGACAAAATTTAATATTTCGGAAAATTTCCGAAATTTGATAAAAAAAAGAAAAGTTTTT
The DNA here is from genome assembly GCA_963583835.1 of Drosophila immigrans. NCBI lineage: Eukaryota > Metazoa > Arthropoda > Insecta > Diptera > Drosophilidae > Drosophila > Drosophila immigrans. The sequence goes on from CAUZWO010000048.1 coordinate 529,404, forward strand.
CAAAATAGTAAAAACACTAAAATCAACTAGATCGCAAAGTTTTCTAAATTAAAAAATCGACAACATTGGAATATTGTAAGATTTGTTGAATTTAAAAAATCGAGAAGAATTAAAAAATTTCAGAAATTCAAAAATCGAAAAAATTTAAAAATTCGGAAAATTTCCGAAATTTGCTAGAAAAAGAAAAATTTTTCAAAATAGTAAAAACTGTAAAATCGACAAAATCACATAGTTTTCTAAATTTAGAAATCATCAAATTAAAAAATTTTAAATTTTGTTGAATTAAAAATATCGAGAAAAATGCAAAAATTCACAAAATTCGTAAATCGAATAAATTTAAAACTTCGAAAAATTAACGAAATTTAATAAAAAAAAAAGAAATATTTTTCATAAAAATAAAAAATGTAAAATCGACAAAAACCTAAAGTTCTCTTAATTAGGAAATCGTCAAGATTTTAAAATTGTAAAATTTGTTGAATTAAAAATATCAAGAAAAATGCATAAATTCACAAAATTAAAAAATCGAAAAAATTTAAAATATTGGAAAGTTTTCGAAATTCGATAAGAAAAGAAATTTTTTTAAAATAGTAAAAACTGTGAAAACAGGTAAATCCCAAAGTTCTCTTAATTAAGAAATCTTGAAAATTGGAATATTGAAAATGTTGTTGAAATGAAAAAAACGAGAAAAATTCAAAAATTCCCAATATTCAAAAATCGAAAAAATTTTAAATTTCGAAAAATTTCCGAAACTTGATAAAAAAAAAAATTGTATAAAATAGTAAAAACTGTAAAATCGACAAAATCATAAAAATCTCTAAATTAAGAAATCGTCAAAAATAGAAAATTGCAAGATTTGTTGAATTTGAAAATCGAGAAAAATTAAAAAAATTACAGAAATTCAAAAATCGACAAAAAAATTAAAATTTCGGAACATTTCTGAAATTTGAAACAAAAAAAGAAAATTTTTTCAAAATAGTAAAAACTGTTTAAACTGTAAAATCACAAAGTTCTCCAAATTTAGAAATCGACAACATTGGAAAATTTTAAAATTTGTTGAATTAAAAATATCAAGAAAAATGCAAAAATACACAAAATTCAAAAAATCGAAAAAATTTAAATTTCTGAAACTTTCCAAAATTCGAAAAAAAAGAAAATTTTTTTAGAATATTAAAAACTGTAAAATCGCAAAGTTCTCTAAATTCAGAAATCTTCAAAATTGGAAAATTGTAAATTTTGATGAAATTAAAAAATCAAGAAAAATGCAAAAATTCCTAAAATTCAACAATCGACAAAATTTAGAGTTTCGGAAAATTTCCAAAATTTGATAAAAAAAAAAAAAAGAAAAGTTTTTCAAAATAGTAAAAACACTAAAATCAACTAGATCGCAAAGTTTTCTAAATTAAAAAATCGACAACATTGCAATATTGTAAGATTTGTTGAATTTAAAAAATCGAGTAGAATTAAAAAATTTCAGAAATTCAAAAATCGAAAAAATTTAAAAATTCGGAAAATTTTCGTAATTTGATAAAAAAAACTAAATTTTTTCAAAATAGTAAAAATTGTAAAATCGACAAAATCATAAAGTTTTCTAAATTAAGAAATCATCAAATTAAAAAATTGTAAATTTTGTTGAATTAAAAATATCGAGAAAAATTCAAAAATTCACAATATTCGTAAATCGAATAAATTTTAAACTTCGAAAAATTAACGAAATTTGATAAAAAAAAATTAATTTTTTTCATAAAAATTAAAACTGTAAAATCGACAAAATCATAAAGTTCTCTTAATTAGGAAATCGTCAAGATTTAAAAATTGTAAGATTTGTTGAATTTGAAAATCGAGACAAATTACAAAATTTCAGAAATTCAAAAATCGAAAAAAATTCAAATTTCGGAACATTTCCGAAATTCGAAACAAAAAAAGAAAATTTTTTCACGATAGTAAAAACTGTTTAAACTGTAAAATCACCAAGTTCTCCAAATTAAGAAATCGACAAAATTGTAAAATTGTAAGATTTGTTGAAATAAAAAAATCAAGAAAAATGCATAAATTCACAAAATTCAAAAATCAAAAAAATTTAAAATATTGGTAAGTTTTCGAAATTCGAAAAGAAAAGAAATTGTTTTCAAAATAGTAAAAACTGTGAAAACTGTAAAAATCACAAAGTTCTCCAAATTAAGAAATCGACAAAATTGGAAAATTGTACAATTTGTTGAAATGAAAAAATCGAGAAAAATGCAAAAATTCTCAAAGTCCTAAAATCGGAAAAATTTTAAATTTCGGAAAATTTCCAAAATTTGATAAAAAAAAGAAAAAATTTTCAAAATACTAAAAACACTAAAATCAACAAGATCGCAAAGTTTTCTAAATTAAAAAATCGACAACATTGCAATATAGTAAGATTTGTTGAATTTAAAAAATCGAGTAGAATTAAAAAATTTCAGAAATTCAAAAATCGAAAAAATTTAAAAATTCGGAAAATTTCCGTAATTTGATAAAAAAAACTAAATTTTTTCAAAATAATAAAAATTGTAAAATCGACAAAATCATAAAGTTTTCTAAATTAAGAAATCATCAAATTAAAAAATTGTAAATTTTGTTGAATTAAAAATATCGAGAAAAATTCAAAAATTCACAATATTCGTAAATCGAATAAATTTTAAACTTTGAAAAATTAACGAAATTTGATAAAAAAAAAAAAGAAATTTTTTTCATAAAAATTAAAACTGTAAAATCGACAAAATCATAAAGTTCTCTTAATAAGGAAATCGTCAAGATTTGAAAATTGTAAGATTTGTTGAATTTGAAAATCGAGACAAATTACAAAATTTCAGAAATTCCATAACAAAAGAAATTGTTTTCGAAATAGTAAAAACTGTGAAAACTGTGAAATCGTAAAGTTCTCTAAATTAAGAAATCTTCATAATTGGAATATTGAAAATGTTGTTGAAATGAAAAAACCGAAAAAAATGCAAATTTTCAAAAAAACTCAAAAAATTGAAAAAATTTAAAATTTCGGAAAATTTCCGAAGTTTAATAAAGAAGACAATTTCTTCAAAATAGTAAAAACTGTATAATTGACAAAATTACAAAGTTCTTTAAATTTAGAAATCGACAACATTGGAAAATTGTAAAATTTGTTGAATTAAAAATATCAAGAAAAATGCATAAATTCACAAAATTAAAAAATCGAAAAAATTTAAAATATTGGTAAGTTTTCGAAATTCGAAAAGAAAAGAAATTGTTCTCAAAATAGTAAAAACTGTGAAAACTGTAAAAATCGCAAAGTTCTCTAAATTAAGAAATCTTCATAATTGGATTATTGAAAATGTTGTTGAAATGAAAAAACCGAAGAAATGCAAATTTTCCCAAAACTCAAAAATTGAAAAAATTTAAAATTTCGAAAAATGTCCGAAGTTTAATAAAGAAGACAATTTCTTCAAAATAGTAAAAACTGTATAATTGACAAAATTACAAAGATCTCTAAATTTAGAAATCGACAAAATTGGAAAATTGTAAAATTTGTTGAATTAAAAATATCAAGAAAAATGCATAAATTCACAAAATTAAAAAATCGAAAAAATTTAAAATATTGGAATGTATCCGAAATTCGATAAGGAAAGAAATTTTTTTTAAAATAGTAAAAACTGTGAAAACAGTAAAATCCCAAAGTTCTCTAAATTAAGAAATCTTGAAAATTGGAATATTGAAAATTTTGTTGAAATGAAAAAACCGAGAAAAATTCAAAAATTCCCAATATTCAAAAATCGAAAAAATTTTAAATATCGAAAAATTTCCGAAACTTGATAAAAAAAAAAATTTTTATAAAATAGTAAAAACTGTAAAATCGACAAAATCATAAAAATCTCTAAATTAGGAAATCGTCAAGATTAGAAAATTGCAAGAATTGTTGAATTTAAACATCGAGAAAAATTTCCGAAATTCGATAACACAAGAAATTGTTGTCAAAATAGAAAAAAACTGTGAAGACTGTAAAATCGCAAAGTAAACTAAGAAATCTACAAAATTGGAATATTGTAAATTTTGTTAGAATGAAAAAATCCAAAGAAATGCAAAAATTTCCGAAATTAAAAAATCCAAAATATTTAAAATTTCGGAAAATTTTCGAAATTTGATAAAAAAAGAAAATTTTTTACAAATAGTAAAATCTGTAAAATCGACCAAATCATAATGTTCTCTAAATTAAGAAATCGTCAAAATTAGAAAATTTAAAGATTTGTTGAATTTGAAAACCGGGAAAAATTAAAAAATTTCAGAAATTCAAAAATTGACAAAAAATTACAATTTCCGAAAATTTCCGAAATTTGATAAAAAAAGAATATTTTTTCAAAATAGTAAAAACTGTTTAAACCGTAAAATCACAAAGTTCTCCAAGTTAAGAAATCGCCAAAAATTGGAAAATTGTAAAATTTGTTGAAATAAAAAAATCGAGTAAAATGCAAAAATTCTCAAAAATCAAAAATCGAAAAAATTTAAAATTTGCGAAAATTTCATAAATTCGATAACAAAAGAAATTGTTGTCAAAATAGTAAAAACTGTGAAAACTGTAAAATCGCAACGTTCTCTTAACTAAGAAATCTACAAAATTGGAATACTGTAAATTTTGTTGAAATGAAAAAATCCAACGAAATGCAAAAATTTCCGAAATTCAAAAATCGAGAATATTTAAAATTTCGGAAAATTTTCGAAATTTGATAAAAAAGAAAATTGTTTACAAATAGTAAAAACTGTAAAATCGACCAAATCATAATGTTCTCTAAATTCAGAAATCCTCAAAATTAGAAAATTTAAATATTTTTTGAATTTGAAAATCGGGAAAAATTTAAAAATTTCAGAAATTCAAAAATCGACAAAAAATTAAAATTTTGGAACATTTCCAAAATTTGATACACAAAATAATTTTTTTTCAAAATAGTAATAAGTGTTTAAGCTGTAAAATCGCAAAGTTCTCTAAATTAAGAAATCTACAAAATTGGAAGATTGTAAATATTGTTGAATAAAAATATCGAGAAAAATGCAAAAATTCTCAAAATTCAAAAATCGAACAAATTTAAAATTTAAACTGTAAAATCACAAAGTTCTCAAAGTTAAGAAATCGCCAAAATTTGTAATAAAAAAATCTTGAAAAATGCAAAAATTCTCAAAATCTAAAAATCGGAAAAAATTAAAATTTCGGAAAATTTTCGGAATTCGATAACAAAAGAAATTGTTGTCAAAATAGTATAAACTGTGAAAACTGTAAAATCGCAACGTTCTCTAAACTAAGAAATCTACAAAATTGGAATACTGTAAATGTTGTTGAAATGAAAAAATCCAACGAAAAGCAAAAATTTCCGAAATTCAAAAATCGAGAATATTTAAAATTTCGAAAAATTTTCAAAATTTGATAAAAAAAAAATTTTTTTCAAAATAGTAAAAACTGTAAAATCGACAAAATCATAAAGTTCTCTAAATTAAGAAATCGTCAAAATTAGAAAATTGCAAGATTTGGTTGAATTTGAAAATCGAGAAAAATTAAAAAATTTCAGAAATTCAAAAATCGACAAAAAATTAAAATTTCGGAACATTTTCGAAATTTGAAAAAAAAAAGAAAATTTTTTCAAAATAGTAAAAACTGTTTAAACTGTAAAATCACAAAGTTCTGCATATTAAGAAATCGACAAAATTGGAAAAAATGTAAAATTTGTTAAATAAAAATATAAAAAAAAAATGCAAAAATTCAAAAATAAATTTGAAATTTCGAAAAATTTCCGAAATTTGATAAAAAAAAAAAAATTTTTTCATAAAAAAAAAACCGTAAAATCGACAAAATCATAAAATTCTCTTAATAAGGAAATCGTCAAAATTAGAAAATTGTAAGATTTGTTAAATTTGAAAATCGAGAAAAATTTAAAAATTTCAGAAATTCAAAAATCGACAAAAAATTAAAATTTCTGAACATTTCCGAAATTTGATAAAAAAATCATAAAGTTCTCTTAATAAGGAAATCCTCAAAATTAGAAAATTGTAAGATTTGTTGAATTTGAAAATCGAGAAAAATTAAAAAAATTCAGAAATTCAATAATCTACAAAAAATTAAAATTTCTGAACATTTCCGAAACTTGATAAAAAAAGGATATTTTTTCAAAATAGTAAAAACTGTTTAAACTGTGAAAACGCAAAGTTTTCTAAATAAAGAAATAGACAAAATTGGTATATTGTAAATTTTGTTGAAATGGAAAAATCCAACAAAATGCAAAAGTTTCCGAAATTTAAAAATCGAAAAAATTTATAATTTCGGAAAATTTCCGAAATTTGATAAAAAAAAGAAAATTTTTTCAGAAAAGTAAAAACTGTAAAATCGACCAAATCATAAAGTTCTCTATATTAAGAAATCGTCAAAATTAGAAAATTTCAAGTTTTGGTTGAATTTGAAAATCGAGAAAAATTAAAAAAATTTTAGAAATTCAAAAATCGACAAAAAATTTAAATTTCGGAACATTTCCGAAATTTGAAACAAAAAAAGAAAATTTTTTCACGATAGTAAAAACTGTTTAAACTGTAAAATCACCAAGTTCTCCAAATTAAGAAATCGACAAAATTGTAAAATTGTAAGATTTGTTGAAATAAAAAAATTGAGAAAAATGCAAAAATTCTCAAAATCAAAAAATTGGAAAAATTTCCGAAATTCGATAACAAAACAAATTTTTTTCAAAATTGTAAAGACTGTGAAAACTTAAAAATCGCAAAGCTCTTTAAATTAAGAAATCTTCAAAATTAGAAAGTTGCAAGATTTGTTGAATTTGAAAATCGAGAAAATTAAAAAATTTCAAAAATTCAAAAATCGACAAAAAATTTAAATTTCGAACATTTCCGAAATTTGAAACAAAAAAAGAAAATTTTTTCAAAATGGTAAAAACTGTTCAAACTGTAAAATCACAAAGTTCTGCATATTAATAAATCGACAAAATTGGAAAATTGTAAAATTTGTTGAAATGAAAAAATCGAGAAAAATGCAAAAATTCTCAAAATCCAAAAATCTGAAAAATTTATTTTTTTGGAATATTTCCGAAATTCGATAACAAAAGAAATTGTTTTCAAAATAGTAAAAACTGTGAAAACTTAAAAGTCCCAAAGATCTTTAAATTAAGATATCTACAAAATTGGAATATTGTAAATTTTGTTGAAATTAAAAAATCGAGAAATATGCAAAAATTTCCGAAAATCGACAAAATTTCCTAAAATTTGAAAAAAAAGAAAATTTTTTCAAAATAGTAAAAACCGTAAAATCGACAAAAACAAAAAGTTCTCTCAATTAAAAAATCGACAACATTGGAATATTGTAAGATTTGTTGCGTTTAAAAAATCGAGAAAAATTAAAAATTTTCAGAAATTTAAAAATTGAAAAAAAATTTAAAATATTGGAAAATTTTCGAAATTTGATAACAAAAGAATTTTTTTTTTAAATAGTAAAAACTGTGAAAACAGTAAAATCGCAAAGTTCTCTAAATTAAGAAATCTTGAAAATGGGAATATTGAAAATTTTGTTGAAATTAAAAAACCGAGAAAAATGCAAAAAATCCCAAAATTCAAAAATCGAAAAAAATTTAAAATATCGGAAAATTTTCGAAATTAGATAAAAAAATTTAATTTTTTCAAAATAGTAAAAACTGTTTAAACTGTAAAATCACAAAGTTCTGCAAGTTAAGAACAAATCGATTACAAAAGAAATTGTTTTCAAAATAGCAAAAGCTGTGAAAACTGTAAAATCGCAAAGTTCTCTAAATTAAGAAATCTTCATAATTGGAATATTGAAAATGTTGTTGAAATGAAAAAACCGAGAAAATACAAAAATTCCAAAAATTCAAAAATCGACAGAATTTAGATTTTCGGAAAATTTCCGAAATTTGATAAGAAAAGACAATTTTTTAAAAATAGTAAAAACTGTTTAAACTGTAAAATCGTAAAGTTCTCTAAATAAAGAAATGGACAAAATTGAAATATTATAAATTTTGTTGAAATTAAATAATCGAGAAAAATGCAAAAATTCCCAAAATTTAAAAATCGAAAAAATTTTAAATATCGGAAAATTTTCGAAATTAGATAAAAAAATTTAATTTTTTCAAAATAGTAAAAACTGTAAAAACTGTAAAATCGCAAAGTTCTCTAAATTAAAAAATCTGCAAAATTAGAAAATTTCAAGTTTTGGTTGAATTTGAAAATCGAGAAAAATTAAAAAATTTTAGAAGTTCATAAATCGCCAAAAAATTTGAATTTCGGAACATTTCCGAATTTGAAACAAAAAAAGAAAATTTTTTTTTCAAATAGTAAAAACTGTTTAAACTGTAAAATCACAAAGTTCTCCAAATTCAGAAATCGACAAAATTGGAAAACTGTAAATTTTGTTGAAATTAAATAATCGAGAAAAATGCAAAAATTCCCAAAATTCAAAAATCGAAAAAATTTAAAATATCGGAAAATTTTCGAAATTAGATAAAAAAATTTAATTTTTTTAAAATAGTGAAAATTGTAAAATCGACAAAATCATAAAGTTCTCTAAATTAAGAAATCGTCAAAATTAGAAAATTGCAAGTTTTGGTTGAATTTGAAAATCGAGAAAAATTAAAAAATTTCAGAAATTCAAAAATCGACAAAAAATTAAAATTTCGGAACATTTCCGAAATTTGAAACAAAAAAAGAAAATTTTTTCAAAATAGTAAAAACTGTTTAAACTGTAAAATCACAAAATTCTGCATATTAAGAAATCGACAAAATTGGAATATTGTAAATTTTGTTGAAATGAAAAAATCGAGAAAAATGCAAAAATTCTCAAAATACAAAAATCTGAAAAATTAAAGATTTCGGAAAATTTCCGAAATTCGATAACAAAAGAAATTGTTTTCAAAATAGCAAAAACTGTGAAAACTTAAAAATCCCAAAGTTCTTTAAATTAAGAAATCTACAAAATTGGAATATTGTAAATTTTGTTGAAATGAAAAAACCGAGAAAATGCAAAAATTCACAAAATTCAAAAATCGACAAAATTTAGAATTTCGGAAAATTTCCGAAATTTGATAAGAAAAGACAATTTTTTAAAAATAGTAAAAACTGTTTAGACTGTAAAATCGTAAAGTTCTCTAAATAAAGAAATGCACAAAATTGAAATATTGTAAATTTTGTTGAAATTAAATAATCGAGAAAAATGCAAAAATTTCCAAAATTCAAAAATCGAAAAAATTTAAAATATCGGAAAATTTTCGAAATAAGATAAAAAAATTTAATTTTTTCAAAATAGTAAAAACTGTGAAAACTGTAAAATCGCAAAGTTCTCTAAAATAAGAAAATTTAAAATTTTGGAAAATATCCGAAATTTGATGAAAAAAGACAATATTTTCAAAATAGTAGAAACTAATTAAACTGTAAAATCGTAAAGTTCTCTAAATAAAGAAATAGACAAAATTGAAATATTGTAAATTTTGTTGAAATTAAAAAATCGAGAAATATGCATAAATTTCCGAAAATCGACAAAATTTTAAATATTGCAAAATTTCCGAAAATTTGAAAAAAAAAACATTTTTTCAAAATAGTAAAAACTGTAAAATCGACAAAAACACAAAGTTCTCTCAAGTAAAAAATCGACAACACTGGAATATTGTAAGACTTGTTGAATTTAAAAAATCGAGAAAAAAAATTTCAGAAATTCAAAAATCGAAAAAATTTAAAAATTCGGAAAATTTCCGAAATTTGATAATAAAAACTAAATTTTTTCAAAATAGTAAAAATTGTAAAATCGACAAAATCATAAAGTTCTCCTTATTAAGAAATCGTCAAAATTTGAAAATTAGAAGATTTGTTGAATTTGAAAATCGAGAAAAATTAAAAAAGTTCAGAAATTCAATAATCGACAAAAAATTAAAGTTTCGAAAATTTCCGAACTTTGATACAAAAAAGAAAATTTTTTCAAAATGGTAAAAACTGTTTAAACTGTAAAATCACAAAGTTGTCCAAATTAAGAAATCGTCAAAATTGGAATATTGTAAATTTTGTTGAAATGAGAAAATTCCAGCAAAATGCAAAAATTTCCGAAATTTAAAAATCGAAAAAAATTTAAAATTTCGGAAAATTTTCGAAGTTTCATAAAAAAAGACATTTTTTTTCAAAATAGTAAGAACTGTTTAAGCTGTGAAAACGCAAAGTTTTATAAATAAAGAAATAGACAAAATTGGAATATTGTAAATTTTGTTGAAATTAAAAAATCGAGAAAAATGCTAAAAAATCGAAAAAATTTATAATTTCGGAAAATTTCTGAAATTTGATAAAAAAAAGAAAATTTTTTCAGAATAGTAAAAACTGTAAAATCGACAAAATCATAAAGTTCTCTAAATTAAGAAATCGACAACATTGCAAAATTGTAAGATTTGTTGAATTTGAAAATCGAGAAAAATTAAAAAATTTCAGAAATTCAAAAATCGACAACAAATTAAAATTTCGGAACATTTCCGAAATTTGAAACAAAAAAAGAAAATGTTTTCAAAATAGTAAGAACTGTTTAAACTGTTAAATCACAAAGTTCTCTAAATTAAGAAATCGACAAAATTGGAAAAAATTTAAAATTTGTTAAATAAAAATAAAAAAAAAATGCAAAAATTCAAAAATGTAATAAATTTGAAATTTCGAAAAATTTCCGAAATTTTATAAAATAAGAAAATTTTTTCATAAAAAAAAAACCGTAAAATCGACAAAATCATAAAGTTCTCTTAATAAGGAAATCGTCAAAATTAGAAAATTGTAAGATTTGTTGAATTTGAAAATCGAAAAAAATTAAAAAAATTCAGAAATTCAAAAATCGACAAAAAATTAAAATTTCGGAACATTTCCGAAATTTTATATAAAAAGGAAAATTTTTTCAGAATAGTAAAAACTGTAAATCGACAAAATCATAAGGTTCTCTAAATTAAGAATTCGCCAAAATTAGAAAATTTGAAGATTTGTTAAAATTTAAAATCGAGAAAAATTAAAAAATTTCAGAAATTCAAAAATCGACAAAAAATTTAAATTTCTGAACATTTCCGAAATTTGATAGAAAAAAAAATGTTTTCAGAATGGTAAAAACTGTAAAATCGACAAAATCATAAAGTTCTCTTAATTAGGAAATCGTCAAAATTAGAAAATTGTAAGATTTGTTGAATTTGAAAATCGAGAAAAATTAAAAAATTTCAGAAATTCAAAAATCGACAACAAATTAAAATTTCTGAACATTTCCGAAATTTGAAACAAAAAAAGAAAATTTTTTCAAAATAGTAAAAACTGTTTAAACTGTAAAATCACAAAATTCTGCATATTAAGAAATCGACAAAATTGGAAAATTGTAAAATTTGTTGAAATGAAAAAATCGAGAAAAATGCAAAAATTCTCAAAATACAAAAATCTGAAAAATTTAAGATTTCGGAAAATTTCCGAAATTCGATAACAAAAGAAATTGTTTTCAAAATAGCAAAAACTGTGAAAACTTAAAAATCCCAAAGTTCTTTAAATTAAGAAATCTACAAAATTGGAATATTGTAAATTTTGTTGAAATGAAAAAATCGAGAAAAATGCAAAAATTTTCAAAATCCAAAAATCTGAAAAATTTAAAATTTCGGAAAATTTCCGAAATTCGATAACAAAAGAATTTTTTTTTTAAATAGAAAAAACTGTAAAATCGCAAAGTTCTCTAAATTAAGAAATCTTCATAATTGGAATATTGAAAATGTTGTTGAAATGAAAAAACCGAGAAAATGCAAAAATTCACAAAATTCAAAAATCGACAAAATTTAGAATTTCGGAAAATTTCCGAAATTTCATAAGAAAAGACAATTTTTTAAAAATAGTAAAAACTGTTTAGACTGTAAAATCGTAAAGTTCTCTAAATAAAGAAATGCACAAAATTGAAATATTGTAAATTTTGTTGAAATTAAATAATCGAGAAAAATGCAAAAATTTCCAAAATTCAAAAATCGAACAAATTTAAAATATCGGAAAATTTTCGAAATAAGATAAAAAAAATTTAATTTTTTCAAAATAGTAGAAACTGTGAAAACTGTAAAATCGCAAAGTTCTCTAAAATAAGAAAATTTAAAATTTTGGATAATATCCGAAATTTGATGAAAAAAGACAATATTTTCAAAATAGTAGAAACTAATTAAACTGTAAAATCGTAAAGTTCTCTAAATAAAGAAATAGACAAAATTGAAATATTGTAAATTTTGTTGAAATTAAAAAATCGAGAAATATGCATAAATTTCCGAAAATCGACAAAATTTTAAATATTGCAAAATATCCGAAAATTTGAAAAAAAAAAACATTTTTTCAAAATAGTAAAAACTGTAAAATCGACAAAAACACAAAGTTCTCTCAAGTAAAAAATCGACAACACTGGAATATTGTAAGACTTGTTGAATTTAAAAAATCGAGAAAAAAAAATTTCAGAAATTCAAAAATCGAAAAAATTTAAAAATTCGGAAAATTTCCGAAATTTGATAAAAAAACTAAATTTTTTCAAAATAGTAAAAATTGTAAAATCGACAAAATCATAAAGTTCTCCTTATTAAGAAATCGTCAAAATTTGAAAATTAGAAGATTTGTTGAATTTGAAAATCGAGAAAAATTAAAAAAGTTCAGAAATTCAATAATCGACAAAAAATTAAAGTTTCGAAAATTTCCGAACTTTGATACAAAAAAGAAAATTTTTTCAAAATGGTAAAAACTGTTTAAACTGTAAAATCACAAAGTTGTCCAAATTAAGAAATCGTCAAAATTGGAATATTGTAAATTTTGTTGAAATGAGAAAATTCCAGCAAAATGCAAAAATTTTCGAAGTTTCATAAAAAAAGACATTTTTTTTCAAAATAGTAAGAACTGTTTAAGCTGTGAAAACGCAAAGTTTTATAAATAAAGAAATAGACAAAATTGGAATATTGTAAATTTTGTTGAAATTAAAAAATCGAGAAAAATGCTAAAAAATCGAAAAAATTTATAATTTCGGAAAATTTCTGAAATTTGATAAAAAAAAGAAAATTTTTTCAGAATAGTAAAAACTGTAAAATCGACAAAATCATAAAGTTCTCTAAATTAAGAAATCGACAACATTGCAAAATTGTAAGATTTGTTGAATTTGAAAATCGAGAAAAATTAAAAAATTTCAGAAATTCAAAAATCGACAACAAATTAAAATTTCGGAACATTTCCGAAATTTGAAACAAAAAAAGAAAATGTTTTCAAAATAGTAAGAACTGTTTAAACTGTTAAATCCCAAAGTTCTCTAAATTAAGAAATCGACAAAATTGGAAAAAATTTAAAATTTGTTAAATAAAAATAAAAAAAAAATGCAAAAATTCAAAAATGTAATAAATTTGAAATTTCGAAAAATTTCCGAAATTTTATAAAATAAGAAAATTTTTTCATAAAAAAAAAACCGTAAAATCGACAAAATCATAAAGTTCTCTTAATAAGGAAATCGTCAAAATTAGAAAATTGTAAGATTTGTTGAATTTGAAAATCGAAAAAAATTAAAAAAATTCAGAAATTCAAAAATCGACAAAAAATTAAAATTTCTGAACATTTCCGAAATTTTATATAAAAAGGAAAATTTTTTCAGAATAGTAAAAACTGTAAATCGACAAAATCATAAGGTTCTCTAAATTAAGAATTCGCCAAAATTAGAAAATTTGAAGATTTGTTAAAATTTAAAATCGAGAAAAATTAAAAAATTTCAGAAATTCAAAAATCGACAAAAAATTTAAATTTCCGAACATTTCCGAAATTTGATAAAAAAAAAAATGTTTTCAGAATGGTAAAAACTGTAAAATCGACAAAATCATAAAGTTCTCTTAATTAGGAAATCGTCAAAATTAGAAAATTGTAAGATTTGTTGAATTTGAAAATCGAGAAAAATTAAAAAAATTCAGAAATTCATAAATCGACAAAAAATTAAAATTTCTGAACATTTCCGAAATTTTATACAAAAAAGAACATTTTTTCAAAATAGTAAAAACTGTTTAAGCTGTAAAATCACAAAGTTATCCAACTTAAGAAATCGACAAAATTGGAAAATTGTAAAATTTGTTGAATTAAAAATATCAAGAAAAATGCAAAAATTCCCAAAATGCAAAAATCGAAAAAACTTAAAATATCGGAAAATTTCCGAAACTTGATAAAAAAGGATATTTTTTTTTAAAATAGTAAAAAAAGTTTTCTAAATGAAGAAATAGAAAAAATTGGAATATTGTAAATTTTGTTGAAATTAAAAAATCGAGAAAAATTCAAAAATTTCCGAAAATCGACAAAATTTAAAATTTTGCAAAAATTTCCGAAAATTTAATGAAAAATGAAAATTTTTTAAAATCAACAAAATTGAAAAATTCTCTAAATTTGGAAACCGACAACATTGGAAAATTGTAAAATTTGTTGAATTAAGAATATCAAGAAAAATGCAAAAATACACTAAATTCAAAAATCAAAAAAATTTAAAATTTCGGAAACTTTCCAAAATTCGAAAAAAAAAGAAAGTTTTTTCAAATTAGTAAAAACTGTAAAACTGTAAGATCGCAAAGTTCCCTACATAAAGAAATGGACAAAACTAGAATATTGTAAATTTTGATGAAATTAAAAAATCAAGAAAAATGCAAAAATTCCTAAAATTCAACAATCGACAAAATTTAGAGTTTCGGAAAATTTCCAAAATTTGATAAAAAAAAGAAAAATTTTTCAAATTAGTAAAAACACTAAAATCAACAAGATCGCAAAGTTTTCTAAATTAAAAAATCGACAACATTGGAATATTGTAAGATTTGTTGAATTTAAAAAATCGAGAAGAATTAAAAAATTTCAGAAATTCAAAAATCGAAAAAATTTAAAAATTCGGAAAATTTCCGAAATTTGATAAAAAAAACTAAATTTTTTCAAAATAGAAAATTTTTTCAAAACAGTAAAAACTTTTTAAACTGTAAAATCACAAAGTTCTCCAAATTAAGAAATCGACAAAATTGGAAAATTGTACAATTTGTTGAAATGAAAAAATCGAAAAAATACAAAAATTCTCAAAGTCCTAAAATCGGAAAAAATTTAAAATTTCGGAAAATTAGAAATCGTCAAAATAAGAAAATTGCAAGATTAGTTGAATTTGAAAATCGAAAAAAATTAAAAAAACTTAGAATTTCAAAAATCGACAAAAAATTAAAAAATTTCAGAAATTTAAAAATCGACAAAAAATTAAAATTTCGGAACATTTCCGAAATTCGAAACAAAAAAAGAAAATTTTTTCAAAATAGTAAAAACTGTAAAAACTGGAAAATCGCAAAGTTCTTTATATTAAGAAATCTAAAAAATTGGAATATTGTAAATTTTGTAGAAATGAAAAAATCGAGAATAATGCAAAAATTTTCGAAATTTAAAAATGGACAAAATTTAATATTTCGGAAAATTTCCGAAATTTGATAAAAAAAGAAAAAATTTTCAAAATAGTAAAAACTGTAAAATCGACAAAATCACAAAGTTTTCTAAATTAAGAAATCATCAAATTAAAAAATTGTAAATTTTGTTGAATTAAAAATATCGAGAAAAATGCAAAAATTCACAAAATTCATAAATCGAATAAATTTAAAACTTCGAAAAATTCCCGAAATTTGATAAAAAAAAAATAAATTTTTTTCATAAAAATTAAAACTGTAAAATCGACAAAATCATAAAGTTCTCTTAATTGGGAAATCGTCAAGATTTGAAAATTGTAAGATTTGTTGAATTTGAAAATCGATAAAAATTAAAAAATTTCAGAAATTCAAAAATCGACAAAAAATTAAAATTTCGGAACATTTCCGAAATTTATAACAAAACAAGAAAATTTTTTCAAAATAGTAAAAACTGTTTAAACTGTAAAATCACAAAGTTCTAATTATTAAGAAATCGACAAAAATGGAAAATTGTAAAATTTGTTGAAATGAAAAAATCGAGAAAAATTCAAAAATTTTCAAAATCCTAAAATCGGAAAAATTTTAAATTTCGGAAAATTTCCGAAATTCCATAACAAAAGAAATTGTTTTCAAAATAGTAAAAACTGTGAAAACTGTAAAATCGCAAAGTTCTCTTAATTAAGAAATCTTTATAATTGGAATATTGAAAATGTTGTTGAAATGCAAAAACCGAAAAAATGCAAATTTTCCCAAAACTCAAAAATTGAAAAAATTTAAAATTTCGGAAAATTTCCGAAATTTGATAAAAAAAAAAAATTTTGCAAAATTTCCGAAAATCTGAAAAAAAGAAATAATTTTTTTAAAATAGTGAAAACTGTAAAATAGACAAAATCCTAAAGTTCTCTAAATTTAGAAATCGTCAAAATTAGAAAACTGTAAGATTTGTTGAATTTGAAAACCGGGAAATATGAAAAAATTTCAGAAATTCAAAAATAGAAAATAATATAAATTTCGGAACATTTCCGAAATTTGAAACAAAAAAAGAAAATTTTTTCGAAACAGTAAAAACTGTTTAAACTGTAAAATGACAAAGTTCTCCAAACTAAGAAATCGTCAAAATTAGAAAATTTAAAGATTTGTTGAATTTGAAAATCGAAAAAAATTAAAAATTTTCAGAAATTTAAAAATTGAAAAAAATTTAAAATATTGGAAAATTTTTGAAGTTTGATAACAAAAGAATTTTTTTTTAAAATAGTAAAAACTGTAAAATCGACAAAACCATAAAAATCTCTAAATTAAGAAATCGTCAAAATTAGAAAATTGCAAGATTTGTTGAATTTTAAAATCGAGAAAAATTAAAAAATTTCAAAAAATAAAAAACCAACAAAAAAATAAAATATCGGAACATTTCCGAAATTTGAAACAAAAAAAGAAAATTTTTTCAAAATAGTAAAAACTGTTTAAACTGTAAAATGACAAAGTTCTCCAAATTAAGAAATCGACAAAATTGGAAAACAGTAAAATTTTTTGAATAAAAATATCAAGAAAAATGCAAAAATTCCAAAAAAACATAAATCGAATAAATTTCGGAACATTTCCGAAATTTGATACAAAAAAGAAAATTTTTTCAAAATAATAAAGACTGTAAAATCGACAAAATCACAAAGTTCTCTAAATTAAGAAATCGACAACATTGGTATATTGTAAGATTTGTTGAATTTAAAAAATCGAGAAAAATTCAACAATTCTCAAAAATCGAAAAAATTTTAAATTTCGGAAAATTTCCGAAATTTGATAACAAGAGAAAATTTTTTCAAAATAGTAAAAACTGTAGAAACTGAAAAATCGCAAAGTTCTTTAAATTAGAAATCTACAAAATTGGAAAATTGTAAATTTTGTTGAAATGAAAAAATCGAGAAAAATGCAAAAATTCTCAAAAATCAAAATAATTTAAAATTTCGGAAGATTTCCGAAATTTTATACAAAAAAGAAATTTTCCAAAATAGTAACATAGTTTAGGCTGTAAAATCGCAAAGTTCTCTAAATAAAGAAATAGACAAAATTAGAATATTGAAAATTTTGTTGAAATGAAAAAATCAAGAAACATGCAAAAATTTCCGAAATTTAAAAATCGACAAAATTTAAAGTTTCGGAACATTTCCGAAATTTGATAAAAAAAAGAACATTTTTTTTAAAATAGTATCAACTGTAAAATCGACAAAATCACATAGTTTTCTTATTTAAGAAATCGCCAAATAAGAAAAATGTAAGATTTGTTGAATTTGAAAATCGAGAAAAATTTCAGAAATTAAAAAATCGAAATAAAATGTAAAATTTCGTAAAATTTCCAAAATTTGATACAAAAAAGAAAATTTTTTCAAATTAGTAAAAACTGTTTAAGCTATAAAATCGTAAAGTTCTCTAAATAAAGAAATAGACAAAATTTAAATATTGTTAATTTTGTTGAAATTGAAAAATCGAAAAAAATGCAAAATTTCCAAAAATTCAAAAATCTAAAAAATTTAAAATTTAGGAAAATTTCCGAAATTTGTTAAAAAAAAAAAAAAAAGAAAATATTTTTACAAATAGTAAAAGCTGTAAAATCGGCCAAATCATAATGTTCTCTAAATAAAGAAATCGTCAAAATTTGAAAATTTAAAGATTTGTTGAATTTGAAAATCGGGAAAAATTAAAAAAGTTCAGAAATTCAATAATCGACAAAAAATTAAAGTTTCGAAAATTTCCGAACTTTGATACAAAAAAGAAAATTTTTTCAAAATGGTAAAAACTGTTTAAACTGTAAAATCACAAAGTTGTCCAAATTAAGAAATCGTCAAAATTGGAATATTGTAAATTTTGTTGAAATGAGAAAATTCCAGCAAAATGCAAAAATTTCCGAAATTTAAAAATCGAAAAAAATTTAAAATTTCGGAAAATTTTCGAAGTTTCATAAAAAAAGACATTTTTTTTCAAAATAGTAAGAACTGTTTAAGCTGTGAAAACGCAAAGTTTTATAAATAAAGAAATAGACAAAATTGGAATATTGTAAATTTTGTTGAAATTAAAAAATCGAGAATATTGCTAAAAAATCGAAAAAATTTATAATTTCGGAAAATTTCTGAAATTTGATAAAAAAAAGAAAATTTTTTCAGAATAGTAAAAACTGTAAATCGACAAAATCATAAGGTTCTCTAAATTAAGAATTCGCCAAAATTAGAAAATTTGAAGATTTGTTAAAATTTAAAATCGAGAAAAATTAAAAAATTTCAGAAATTCAAAAATCGACAAAAAATGTAAATTTCTGAACATTTTCAAAATTTGATAAAAAAAAAAATGTTTTCAGAATGGTAAAAACTGTAAAATCGACAAAATCATAAAGTTCTCTTAATTAGGAAATCGTCAAAATTAGAAAATTGTAAGATTTGTTGAATTTGAAAATCGAGAAAAATTAAAAAAATTCAGAAATTCATAAATCGACAAAAAATTAAAATTTCTGAACATTTCCGAAATTTTATACAAAAAAGAACATTTTTTCAAAATAGTAAAAACTGTTTAAGCTGTAAAATCACAAAGTTCTCCAACTTAAGAAATCGACAAAATTGGAAAATTGTAAAATTTGTTGAATTAAAAATATCAAGAAAAATGCAAAAATTCCCAAAATGCAAAAATCGAAAAAACTTAAAATATCGGAAAATTTCCGAAACTTGATAAAAAAGGATATTTTTTCAAAATAGTAAAAACTGTTTAAACTGTAAAATCACAAAGTTCTCCAAGTTAAGAAATCGCCAAAAATTGTAAAATTGTAGAATTTGTTGAAAAAAAAAAAATCGAGAAAAATGAAAAAATTCTCCAAATCTAAAAATCGGAAAAAATTAAAACTTCGGAAAATTTTCGAACTTCGATAACAAAAGAAATTGTTTTCAAAATAGTAAAAACTGTGAAAACTGAAAAATCCCAAAGTTCTTTAAATTAGGAAATCTACAAAATTGGTATATTGTAAATTTTGTTGAAATGGAAAAATCCAACAAAATGCAAAAGTTTCCAAAATTTAAAAATCGAAAAAATTTAAAATTTCGGAAAATTTTCGAAATTTGATAAAAAAAGACATTTTTTTTTAAAATAGTAAAAACTGTTTAAACTGTGAAAACGCAAAGTTTTCTAAATGAAGAAATAGAAAAAATTGGAATATTGTAAATTTTGTTGAAATTAAAAAATCGAGAAAAATTCAAAAATTTCCGAAAATCGACAAAATTTAAAATTTTGAAAAAATTTCCGAAAATTCAATGAAAAATGAAAATTTTTTAAAATCAACAAAATTGAAAAATTCTCTAAATTTGGAAACCGACAAAATTGGAAAATTGTACAATTTGTTGAAATGAAAAAATCGAAAAAATGCAAAAATTCTCAAAGTCCTAAAATCGGAAAAAATTTAAAATTTCGGAAAATTTCCAAAATTTGATAAAAAAAAGAAAAAAATTTCAAAATTGTAAAAACACTAAAATCAACAAGATCGCAAAGTTTTCTAAATTAAAAAATCGACAACATTGGAATATTGTAAGATTTGTTGAATTTAAAAAATCGAGAAGAATTAAAAAATTTCAGAAATTTAAAAATGGACAAAATTTAATATTTCGGAAAATTTCCGAAATTTGATAAAAAAAGAAAAAATTTTCAAAATAGTAAAAACTTTAAAATCGACAAAATCACAAAGTTTTCTAAATTAAGAAATCATCAAATTAAAAAATTGTAAATTTTGTTGAATTAAAAATATCGAGAAAAATGCAAAAATTCACAAAATTCATAAATCGAATAAATTTAAAACTTCGAAAAATTCCCGAAATTTGATAAAAAAAAAAGAAATTTTTTTCATAAAAATTAAAACTGTAAAATCGACAAAATCATAAAGTTCTCTTAATTGGGAAATCGTCAAGATTTGAAAATTGTAAGATTTGTTGAATTTGAAAATCGATATAAATTAAAAAATTTCAGAAATTCAAAAATCGACAAAAAATTAAAATTTCGGAACATTTCCGAAATTTGAAACAAAAAAAGAAAATTTTTTCAAAATAGTAAAAACTGTTTAAACTGTAAAATCACAAAGTTCTAATTATTAAGAAATCGACAAAAATGGAAAATTGTAAAATTTGTTGAAATGAAAAAATCGAGAAAAATTCAAAAATTCCCAAAAATCATAAATCGAATAAATTTAAAATTTCGAAAAATTTCCGAAATTTGATAAAAAAAGAAAAAATTTTCATAAAATAAAAACTGAAAAATCGACAAAATCATAAAGTTCTCTAAATTAAGAAATCGTCAAAAATAGAAAATTGCAAGATTTGATGAATTTGAAAATCGAGAAAAATTAAAAAAATTTCAGAAATTCAAAAATCGACAAAAAATGTAAATTTCTGAACATTTTCAAAATTTGATAAAAAAAAAATGTTTTCAGAATGGTAAAAACTGTAAAATCGACAAAATCATAAAGTTCTTTTTATTAAGAAACCGACAAGATTTGAAAATTTTAAGATTTGTTGAATTTGAAAACCGGGAAAAATGAAAAAATTTCAGAAATTAAAAAATCGAAAAAAAATTAAAATTTCGGAACATTTCCGAAATTTGAAACAAAAAAAGAAAATTTTTTCAAAATAGTAAAAACTGTTTAAACTGTAAAATCACAAAGCTCTCCAAATTAAGAAATCGATAAAACTGGAAAATTGTAAAATTTGTTGAAATGAAAAAATCGAAAAAAATGCAAAAATTCTCAAAATACAAAAATCTGAAAAATTTGAGATTTCGGAAAATTTCCGAAATTCGATAACAAAAGAAATTGTTTTCAAAATAGTAAAAACTGTGAAAACTGTAAAATCGCAAAGTTCTCTTAATTAAGAAATCTTTATAATTGGAATATTGAAAATGTTGTTGAAATGCAAAAACCGAAAAAATGCAAATTTTCCCAAAACTCAAAAATTGAAAAAATTTAAAATTTCGGAAAATTTCCGAAGTTTAATAAAGAAGACAATTTCTTCAAAATAGTAAAAACTGTATAATTGACAAAATTACAAAGTTCTCTAAATTTAGAAAACGACAACATTGGAAAATTGTAAAATTTGTTGAATTAAAAATATCAAGAAAAATTCATAAATTCACAAAATTAAAAAATCGAAAAAATTTAAAATATTGGAAAGTTTTCGAAATTCGATAAAAAAAGAAACTTTTTTAAAATAGTAAAAACTGTGAAAACAGTAAAATCCCAAAGTTCTCTAAAGTAAGAAATCTTGAAAAATGGAATATTGAAAATTTTGTTGAAATGAAAAAACCGAGAAAAATTCAAAAATTCCCAATATTCAAAAATCGAAAAAAATTTTAAATTTCGAAAAATTTTCGAAACTTGATAAAAAAAAAATTTTATATAATAGTAAAAACTGTAAAATCGACAAAATCATAAAAATCTTTAAATTAAGAAATCGTCAAAATTAGAAAATTGCAAGATTTGTTGAATTTGAAAATCGAAAAAAATGCAAAAATTCTCAAAAATCAAAATCAAAATAATTTAAAATTTCGGAAGATTTCCGAAATTTTATACAAAAAAGAATTTTTTTTCAAAATAGTAAAAATTGTTTAGGCTGTAAAATCGCAAAGTTCTCTAAATAAAGAAATAGACAAAATTGGAATATTGTAAATTTTGTTGAAATGAAAAAATCAAGAAACATGCAAAAATTTCCGAAATTTAAAAATCGACAAAATTTAAAGTTTCGGAACATTTTCGAAATTTGATAAAAAAAAGAAAATTTTTTACAAATAGTAAAAACTGTATAATCGACCAAATCATAATGTTCTCTAAATTAAGAAATCGTCAAAATTAGAAAATTTAAAGATTTGTTGAATTTGAAAACCGGGAAAAATTAAAAAATTTCAGAAATTAAAAAATCGAAAAAAAATTAAAATTTCGGAACATTTCCGAAATTTGAAACAAAAAAAGAAAATTTTTTCAAAATAGTAAAAACTGTTTAAACTGTAAAATGACAAAGTTCTCCAAATTAAGAAATCGACAAAATTGGAAAACAGTAAAATTTTTTGAATAAAAATATCAAGAAAAATGCAAAAATTCCCAAAAATCATAAATCGAATAAATTTAAAATTTCGAAAAATTTCCGAAATTTGATAAAAAAAGAAAAAATTTTCATAAAATAAAAACTGAAAAATCGACAAAATCATAAAGTTCTCTAAATTAAGAAATCGTCAAAAATAGAAAATTGCAAGATTTGATGAATTTGAAAATCGAGAAAAATTAAAAAATTTTAGAAATTCAAAAATCGCCAAAAAATTTGAATTCGGAACATTTCCGAAATTTGAAACAAAAAAAGAAAATTTTTTCAAAATAGTAAAAACTGTTTAAACTGTAAAATCACAAAGTTCTCCAAATTTAGAAATCGACAACATTGGGATATTGTAAGATTTGTTGAATTTAAAAAATCGAGAAGAATTAAAAAATTTCAGAAATTCAAAAATCGAAAAAATTTAAAAATTCGGAAAATTTCAGAAATTTGATAAAAAAAAACTAAATTTTTTAAAAATAGTAAAAATTGTAAAATCGACAAAATCATAAAGTTCTTTTTATTAAGAAACCGTCAAGATTTGAAAATTTTAAGATTTGTTGAATTTGAAAACCGGGAAAAATGAAAAAATTTCAGAAATTAAAAAATCGAAAAAAAATTAAAATTTCGGAACATTTCCGAAATTTGAAACAAAAAAAGAAAATTTTTTCACGATAGTAAAAACTGTTTAAACTGTAAAATCACCAAGTTCTCCAAATTAAGAAATCGATAAAATTGGAAAATTGTAAAATTTGTTGAAATGAAAAAATCGAAAAAAATGCAAAAATTCTCAAAATACAAAAATCTGAAAAATTTGAGATTTCGGAAAATTTCCGAAATTCGATAACAAAAGAAATTGTTTTCAAAATAGCAAAAACTGTGAAAACTTAAAAATCCCAAAGTTCTTTAAATTAAGAAATCTACAAAATTGGAATATTGTAAATTTTGTTGAAATGAAAAAATCGAGAAAAATGCAAAAATTTTCAAAATCCAAAAATCTGAAAAATTTAAAACTTCGGAAAATTTCCGAAATTCGATAACAAAAGAATTTTTTTTTTTAAATAGTAAAAACTGTAAAAACTGTAAAATCGCAAAGTTCTAAAATGTTGTTGAAATGAAAAAACCGAGAAAATGCAAAAATTCACAAAATTCAAAAATCGACAAAATTTAGAATTTCTGAAAATTTCCGAAATTTGATAAGAAAAGACAATTTTTTAAAAATAGTAATAACTGTTAAAACTGTAAAATCGTAAAGTTCTTTAAATAAAGAAATGGACAAAATTAAAATATTGTAAATTTTGTTGAAATTAAATAATCGAAAATCGGAAAATTTTCGAAATTAGATAAAAAAATTTAATTTTTTCAAAATAGTAAAAACTGTTAAAACTGTAAGCTCGCAAAGTTCTCTAAATTAAGAAATCTGCAAAATTAGAAAATTTCAAGTTTTGGTTGAATTTGAAAATCGAGAAAAACTAAAAAATTTTAGAAATTCAAAAATAGCCAAAAAATTTGAACTTCGGAACATTTCCGAAATTTGAAACAAAAAAAGAAAATTTTTTTTTCAAATAGTAAAAACTGTTTAAACTGTAAAATCACAAAGTTCTCCAAATTCAGAAATCGACAAAATTTTAAAATTCAAAAATTTTCAAAATCCAAAAATCTGAAAAATTTAAAATTTCGGAAAATTTCCGAAATTCGATAACAAAAGAATTTTTTTTTTAAATAGTGAAAACTGTAAAATCGCAAAGTTCTCTAAATTTAGAAATCTGCAAAATTAGAAAATTTCAAGTTTTGGTTGAATTTGAAAA
Source organism: Drosophila immigrans (assembly GCA_963583835.1). Lineage (NCBI taxonomy): Eukaryota > Metazoa > Arthropoda > Insecta > Diptera > Drosophilidae > Drosophila > Drosophila immigrans. Next base: position 553,752 of record CAUZWO010000048.1, read on the forward strand.
TCGAGAAAAACTAAAAAATTTTAGAAATTCAAAAATCGCCAAAAAATTTGAATTTCGGAACATTTCCGAAATTTGAAACAATAAAAGAAATTTTTTTTTTCAAATAGTAAAAACTGTTTAAACTGTAAAATCACAAAGTTCTCCAAATTCAGAAATCGACAAAATTGGAAAACTGTAAATTTTGTTGAAATTAAATAATCGAGAAAAATGCAAAAATTTCCAAAATTCAAAAATCGAAAAAATTTAAAATTTCCGAAAATTTCCGAAGGTCCATAACAATAGAAATTTTTTTCAAAATAGTAAAAACTGTGAAAACTGTAAAATCGCAAAGTTCTCTTAATTAAGAAATCTTCATAATTGGAATATTGAAAATGTTGTTGAAATGAAAAAACCGAAAAAATGCAAATTTTCCCAAAACTCGAAAATTGAAAAAATTTAAAATTTCGGAAAATTTTCGAAGTTTAATAAAGAAGACAAAGTTCTCTAAATTTAGAAATCGACAACATTGGAAAATTGTAAAATTTGTTGAATTAAAAATATCAAGAAAAATTCATAAATTCACAAAATTAAAAAATCGAAAAAATTTAAAATATTGGAAAGTTTTCGAAATTCGATAAGAAAAGAAATTTTTTTAAAATAGTAAAAATTGTGAAAACAGTAAAATCCCAAAATTCTCTAAATTTAGAAATCTTGAAAATTGGAATATTGAAAATTTTGTTGAAATGAAAAAACCGAGAAAAATTCAAAAATTCCCAATATTCAAAAATCGAAAAATTTTTAAATTTCGAAAAATTTCCGAAACTTGATAAAAAAGAAAATTTTTTCAAAATAGTAAAAACTGTAAAATCGACAAAATCATAAAAATCTCTAAATTAAGAAATCGTCAAAATTAGAAAATTGCAAGATTTGTTGAATTTGAAAATCGAGAAAAATTAAAAAATTTCAGAAAATAAAAAAACCAACAAAAAATTCAAATTTTGGAACATTTCCGAAATTTGAAACAAAAAAAGGAAATTTTTTCAAAATAGTAAAAACTGTTTAAACTGTAAAATGACAAAGTTCTCCAAATTAAGAAATCGACAAAATTGGAAAACAGTAAAATTTTTTGAATAAAAATATCAAGAAAAATGCAAAAATTCCAAAAAAATTTTTCAGAATATTAAAAACTCCAAAGTTCTCTAAATTAAGAAATCTTCAAAATTGGAAAATTGAAAATTTTGTTGAAATGGAAAAATCGAGAAAAATGCTAAAATTTCCAAAATTCAAAAATCGACAAAATTTAAAATTTTGGAAAATATCCGAAATTTGATAAAAAAAAAAAAATTTTGCAAAATTTCCGAAAATCTGAAAAAAAGAAATAATTTTTTTAAAATAGTGAAAACTGTAAAATAGACAAAATCCTAAAGTTCTCTAAATTTAGAAATCGTCAAAATTAGAAAACTGTAAGATTTGTTGAATTTGAAAATCGAGAAAAATTAAAAAATTTCAGAAAATAAAAAAACCAACAAGAAATTAAAATTTTGGAACATTTCCGAAATTTCAGAAATTGAAAAATCGACAAAAAAATAAAACTTCGGAACATTTCCGAAATTTGATACAAAAAACAAGTAAGAAAGCTACAGTCGAGAGTGCTCGACCGTATGATACCCGCAACCCATTTCGAGAGAAAAAAAAAATTTTAATGATATTTTAACAACAAATATACCAAAAATATACTGAAACTTGTGTCTTGTTTGTATATATTTGAAAATAGCGGGTAAAAATCCACAACACCGTTATGGTCACACTGTCAACAAAACAAACAAAGCGCGGGCAGCTGCAAGTGAATTTTGCATATAAAATTGATTCTTTAATAACTTCCTTGTTTTTCATTCGATCTCAACCAAATTCACAGGAATCATTGAGAATATAATTATTATTATGCATACCAAAATTCAATGCTCTAGGTCTATTATTACGGCTTTTACAGACTTTTGGGGGCGGAAAGGGGCGTGGCATCCAACTTTTGAAATAAACTTGATCTGCGTAGGACCTATTGGAGTACTGTCCCCAAATTTGGTAGCTCTAGCTCTTATAGTCTCTGAGATCTAGGTGTTCATACAGATGGACAGACGGACAGACGGACATGGCTATATCGTCTCGGCTGTTGACACTGATCAAGAATAAATATACTTTATGAGGTCGGAGATGCCTCCTTCTGCCTGTTACATACATTTTCTGTTGGCACTAAGTCATAATACCCTTCTACCCTATGGGTAGCGGGAATAATAAAATTTTTTCAAAATAATAAAGACTATAAAATCGACAAAATCACAAAGTTCTCTAAATTAAGAAATCGACAAAATTGGAAAAAATTTAAAATTTGTTAAATAAAAATAAAAAAAAAAAATTCAAAAATTCAAAAATGTAATAAATTTGAAATTTCGAAAAATTTCCGAAATTTGATAAAATAACAAAAATTTTTCATTAAAAAAAAACCGGAAAACCAAAGGAGTTGGCTCTTGGACTCTGGACTAATGCTGATCCATAGATCCTTGCCGTTTCCTTTGTCTCGGGCGAGACCTCTATTGATCGTCCAGTCCGCTGTGTGACAGTCCGCATTCTGGCTTTTGATCAATATAAGGGTGGTTCGATCCTCCCTGATGGGAGGTGGGATCCAGACCTTAATGATCGTCCGCTCAGGAATTTGGTCTACAGGGACGACGTCAATTCTTGCTCCTGGCCACGGCGCTTCCAGTTTCAGCAGTGTGTCTTTGAGGAATCGCAGGGATTCCTCGTTGGCACATGCCACCACTTTAACACCTTTGTACCAGTTGATGCCATCAAACTCTGCCACGAACGGATTCAGCGGTCGAGTGATGGCATCGGCAATCCCCTGGTCAATTAACCCTTCCAGGATAAGCCAGTTATCAATAGAAAGCTTCCCATCCGGGTTGCTTCTGTCGATGATGGCTACCTGTAGCTCCGGCTTCGTGCTCAAGCTGGCCAGGATGTCCCCTGGACACACCCGCTTGCTCTCCGAAGCCTTTGCCGAGTCGTCTGACCTCTGCCTCTTGCTGACAGGTGGGTTGGCCTTTTTCGGTAGCTTGCTCACCGTTCTCTCCTTTCAAGGAGGTGTGGTTTTTGCAAGCATACCTGGTGCACGCTTTTTTCCTTTTAAGGGTGACTTGGGTTTCTTTGGTTCCACCAACTTCGACGTGGAAGGTTTGACTTCCTCCGTCGGGTTGGCTACGGCTACTGCCTGAAACCCCTTGTCACCCTGGCACCGTGCACTCATTCTCGGTTCAGCGGGCTGAGTGTTGCCGGTCACGCCAGCGAGCCTCAAATACCGCCGCACGTTGTATTCGTGCTTTTTTCGCAATTTCCTCTCACGCTCGTTCAACGACTCTAGTAAATCTAAAAACCTTGGGCCCAGTCCCTTAGCTAGAAACTGCAAGGTCTCATGAGCGAGCAAGTGATGCTGACATCTCTCGGTCGCCCGAGACGGTGCAGTATCCATTGCCCAGCCGGCACCCTCGTGGAGGGTTCAGTCAGAGGATTTTCGCCAGAAAGAAAATTGTAAGATTTGTTGAATTTGAAAATCGAGAAAAATTAAAAAAATTCAGAAATTCAAAAATCGACAAAAAATTTAAATTTCGGAATATTTCCGAAATTTTATATAAAAAAGAAAATTTTTTCAGAATATTAAAAACTGTAAATCGACAAAATCATAAAGTTCTCTAAATTAAGAATTCGCCAAAATTAGAAAATTGGAAGATTTGTTAAAATTTAAAATCGAGAAAAATTAAAAAATTTCAGAAATTCAAAAATCGACAAAAAATTTAAATTTCTGAACATTTCCGAAATTTGATAAAAACAAAAATGTTTTCAGAATGGTAAAAACTGTAAATTGACAAAATCATAAGGTTCTCTAAATTAAGAATTCGCCAAAATTAGAAATTTTGAAGATTTGTTAAAATTTAAAATCGAGAAAAATTAAAAAATTTCAGAAATTCAAAAATCGACAAAAAATGTAAATTTCTGAACATTTCCGAAATTTGATAAAAAAAAAAATGTTTTCAGAATGGTAAAAACTGTAAAATCGACAAAATCATAAAGTTCTCTTAATTAGGAAATCGTCAAAATTAGAAAATTAGAAGATTTGTTGAATTTGAAAATCGAGAAAAATTAAAAGATTTCAGAAATTCATAAATCGACAAAAAATTAAAATTTCTGAACATTTCCGAAATTTTATACAAAAAAGAACATTTTTTCAAAATAGTAAAAACTGTTTAAGCTGTAAAATCACAAAGTTCTCCAACTTAAGAAATCGACAAAATTGGAAAATTGTAAAATTTGTTGAATTAAAAATATCAAGAAAAATGCAAAAATTCCCAAAATGCAAAAATCGAAAAAACTTAAAATATCGGAAAATTTCCGAAACTTGATAAAAAAGGATATTTTTTCAAAATAGTAAAAACTGTTTAAACTGTAAAATCACAAAGTTCTCCAAGTTAAGAAATCGCCAAAAATTGTAAAATTGTAGAATTTGTTGAAAAAAAAAAAATCGAGAAAAATGAAAAAATTCTCCAAATCTAAAAATCGGAAAAAATTAAAACTTCGGAAAATTTTCGAAATTCGATAACAAAAGAAATTGTTTTCAAAATAGTAAAAACTGTGAAAACTGAAAAATCCCAAAGTTCTTTAAATTAGGAAATCTACAAAATTGGTATATTGTAAATTTTGTTGAAATGGAAAAATCCAACAAAATGCAAAAGTTTCCAAAATTTAAAAATCGAAAAAATTTAAAATTTCGGAAAATTTTCGAAATTTGATAAAAAAAGACATTTTTTTTTAAAATAGTAAAAACTGTTTAAACTGTGAAAACGCAAAGTTTTCTAAATGAAGAAATAGAAAAAATTGGAATATTGTAAATTTTTTTGAAATTAAAAAATCGAGAAAAATTCAAAAATTTCCGAAAATCGACAAAATTTAAAATTTTGCAAAAATTTCCGAAAATTTAATGAAAAATGAAAATTTTTTAAAATCAACAAAATTGAAAAATTCTCTAAATTTGGAAACCGACAACATTGGAAAATTGTAAAATTTGTTGAATTAAGAATATCAAGAAAAATGCAAAAATACACAAAATTCAAAAATCAAAAAAATTTAAAATTTCGGAAACTTTCCAAAATTCGAAAAAAAAAGAAAGTTTTTTCAAATTAGTAAAAACTGTAAAACTGTAAGATCGCAAAGTTCCCTAAATAAAGAAATGGACAAAACTAGAATATTGTAAATTTTGATGAAATTAAAAAATCAAGAAAAATGCAAAAATTCCTAAAATTCAACAATCGATAAAATTAAGTGTTTCGGAAAATTTCCAAAATTTGATAAAAAAAAGAAAAATTTTTCAAATTAGTAAAAACACTAAAATCATCAAGATCGCAAAGTTTTCTAAATTAAAAAATCGACAACATTGGAATATTGTAAGATTTGTTGAATTTAAAAAATCGAGAAGAATTAAAAAATTTCAGAAATTCAAAAATCGAAAAAATTTAAAAATTCGGAACATTTCAGAAATTTGATAAAAAAAACTAAATTTTTTCAAAATAGTAAAAATTGTAAAATCGACAAAATCATAAAGTTCTCCTTATTAAGAAATCGTCAAAATTTGAAAATTAGAAGATTTGTTGAATTTGAAAATCGAGAAAAATTAAAAAATTTCAGATATTCAAAAATCGAAAAAAATATAAATTTCGGAACATTTCCGAAATTTGATACAAAAAAGAAAATTTTTTCAAAATAGTAAAAACTTTTTAAACTGTAAAATCACAAAGTTCTCCAAATTTAGAAATCGACAAAATTGGAAAATTGTACAATTTGTTGAAATGAAAAAATCGAAAAAATGAAAAATTCTCAAAGTCCTAAAATCGGAAAAAATTTAAAATTTCGGAAAATTTCCAAAATTTGATAAAAAAAAGAAAAAATTTTCAAAATTGTAAAAACACTAAAATCAACAAGATCGCAAAGTTTTCTAAATTAAAAAATCGACAACATTGGAATATTGTAAGATTTGTTGAATTTAAAAAATCGAGAAGAATTAAAAAATTTCAGAAATTCAAAAATCGACAAAATATTTAAATTTCGGAAAATTTCAGAAATAAAAACTGTATAATCGACAAAATCCTAAAGTTCTCTAAATTTAGAAATCGTCAAAATAAGAAAATTGCAAGATTAGTTGAATTTGAAAATCGAAAAAAATTAAAAAAATTTAGAATTTCAAAAATCGACAAAAAATTAAAAAATTTCAGAAATTTAAAAATCGACAAAAAATTAAAATTTCGGAACATTTCCGAAATTCGAAACAAAAAAAGAAAATTTTTTCAAAATAGTAAAAACTGTAAAAACTGGAAAATCGCAAAGTTCTTTATATTAAGAAATCTAAAAAATTGGAATATTGTAAATTTTGTAGAAATGAAAAAATCGAGAATAATGCAAAAATTTTCGAAATTTAAAAATGGACAAAATTTAATATTTCGGAAAATTTCCGAAATTTGATAAAAAAAGAAAAAATTTTCAAAATAGTAAAAACTGTAAAATCGACAAAATCACAAAGTTTTCGAAATTAAGAAATCATCAAATTACAAAATTGTAAATTTTGTTGAATTAAAAATATCGAGAAAAATGCAAAAATTCACAAAATTCATAAATCGAATAAATTTAAAACTTCAAAAAATTCCCGAAATTTGATAAAAAAAAAAAAAAAATTTTTCATAAAAATTAAAACTGTAAAACCGACAAAATCATAAAGTTCTCTTAATTGGGAAATCGTCAAGATTTGAAAATTGTAAGATTTGTTGAATTTGAAAATCGATAAAAATTAAAAAATTTCAGAAATTCAAAAATCGACAAAAAATTAAAATTTCGGAACATTTCCGAAATTCGAAACAAAAAAAGAAAATTTTTTCAAAATAGTAAAAACTGTTTAAACTGTAAAATCACAAAGTTCTAATTATTAAGAAATCGACAAAAATGGAAAATTGTAAAATTTGTTGAAATGAAAAAATCGAGAAAAATTCAAAAATTTTCAAAATCCTAAAATCTGAAAAATTTTAAATTTCGGAAAATTTCCGAAATTCCATAACAAAAGAAATTGTTTTCAAAATAGTAAAAACTGTGAAAACTGTAAAATCGCAAAGTTCTCTTAATTAAGAAATCTTTATAATTGGAATATTGAAAATGTTGTTGAAATGCAAAAACCGAAAAAATGCAAATTTTCCCAAAACTCAAAAATTGAAGAAATTTAAAATTTCGGAAAATTTCCGAAGTTTAATAAAGAAGACAATTTCTTCAAAATAGTAAAAACTGTATAATTGACAAAATTACAAAGTTCTCTAAATTTAGAAAACGACAACATTGGAAAATTGTAAAATTTGTTGAATTAAAAATATCAAGAAAAATGCATAAATTCACAAAATTAAAAAATCGAAAAAATTTAAAATATTGGAAAGTTTTCGAAATTCGATAAAAAAAGAAACTTTTTTAAAATAGTAAAAACTGTGAAAACAGTAAAATCCCAAAGTTCTCTAAATTAAGAAATCTTGAAAAATGGAATATTGAAAATTTTGTTGAAATGAAAAAACCGAGAAAAATTCAAAAATTCCCCATATTCAAAAATCGAAAAAATTTTAAATTTCGAAAAATTTCCGAAACTTGATAAAAAAAAAATTTTATATAATAGTAAAAACTGTAAAATCGACAAAATCATAAAAATCTTTAAATTAAGAAATCGTCAAAATTAGAAAATTGCAAGATTTGTTGAATTTGAAAATCGAGAAAAATGCAAAAATTCTCAAAAATCAAAATCAAAATAATTTAAAATTTCGGAAGATTTCCGAAATTTTATACAAAAATGAATTTTTTTTCAAAATAGTAAAAATTGTTTAGGCTGTAAAATCGCAAAGTTCTCTAAATAAAGAAATAGACAAAATTGGAATATTGTAAATTTTGTTGAAATGAAAAAATCAAGAAACATGCAAAAATTTCCGAAATTTAAAAATCGACAAAATTTAAAGTTTCGGAACATTTTCGAAATTTGATAAAAAAAAGAAAATTTTTTACAAATAGTAAAAACTGTATAATCGACCAAATCATAATGTTCTCTAAATTAAGAAATCGTCAAAATTAGAAAATTTAAAGATTTGTTGAATTTGAAAACCGGGAAAAATTAAAAAATTTCAGAAATTAAAAAATCGAAAAAAAATTAAAATTTCGGAACATTTCCGAAATTTGAAACAAAAAAAGAACATTTTTTCAAAATAGTAAAAACTGTTTAAACTGTAAAATGACAAAGTTCTCCAAATTAAGAAATCGACAAAATTGGAAAACAGTAAAATTTTTTGAATAAAAATATCAAGAAAAATGCAAAAATTCCCAAAAATCATAAATCGAATAAATTTAAAATTTCGAAAAATTTCCGAAATTTGATAAAAAAAGAAAAAATTTTCATAAAATAAAAACTGAAAAATCGACAAAATCATAAAGTTCTCTAAATTAAGAAATCGTCAAAAATAGAAAATTGCAAGATTTGATGAATTTGAAAATCGAGAAAAATTAAAAAAATTTCAGAAATTCAAAAATCGAAAAAAAATTCAAATTCGGAACATTTCCGAAATTTGAAACAAAAAAAGAAAATTTTTTCAAAATAGTAAAAACTGTTTAAACTGTAAAATCACAAAGTTCTCCAAATTTAGAAATCGACAACATTGGAATATTGTAAGATTTGTTGAATTTAAAAAATCGAGAAGAATTAAAAAATTTCAGAAATTCAAAAATCGAAAAAAATTTTAAAATTCGGAAAATTTCAGAAATTTGATAAAAAAAACTAAATTTTTTAAAAATAGTAAAAATTGTAAAATCGACAAAATCATAAAGTTCTTTTTATTAAGAAACCGTCAAGATTTGAAAATTTTAAGATTTGTTGAATTTGAAAACCGGGAAAAATGAAAAAATTTCAGAAATTAAAAAATCGAAAAAAAATTAAAATTTCGGAACATTTCCGAAATTTGAAACAAAAAAAGAAAATTTTTTCAAAATAGTAAAAACTGTTTAAACTGTAAAATCACAAAGTTCTCCAAATTTAGAAATCGACAACATTGGAATATTGTAAGATTTGTTGAATTTAAAAAATCGAGAAGAATTAAAAAATTTCAGAAATTCAAAAATCGAAAAAAATTTTAAAATTCGGAAAATTTCAGAAATTTGATAAAAAAAACTAAATTTTTTAAAAATAGTAAAAATTGTAAAATCGACAAAATCATAAAGTTCTTTTTATTAAGAAACCGTCAAGATTTGAAAATTTTAAGATTTGTTGAATTTGAAAACCGGGAAAAATGAAAAAATTTCAGAAATTAAAAAATCGAAAAAAAATTAAAATTTCGGAACATTTCCGAAATTTGAAACAAAAAAAGAAAATTTTTTCAAAATAGTAAAAACTGTTTAAACTGTAAAATCACCAAGTTCTCCAAATTAAGAAATCGACAAAATTGGAAAATTGTAAAATTTGTTGAAATGAAAAAATCGAGAAAAATGCAAAAATTCTCAAAATACAAAAATCTGAAAAATTTAAGATTTCGGAAAATTTCCGAAATTCGATAACAAAAGAAATTGTTTTCAAAATAGCAAAAACTGTGAAAACTTAAAAATCCCAAAGTTCTTTAAATTAAGAAATCTACAAAATTGGAATATTGTAAATTTTGTTGAAATGAAAAAATCGAGAAAAATGCAAAAATTTTCAAAATCCAAAAATCTGAAAAATTTAAAATTTCGGAAATTTTCCGAAATTCGATAACAAAAGAATTTTTTTTTTAAATAGTGAAAACTGTAAAATCGCAAAGTTCTCTAAATTTAGAAATCTGCAAAATTCGAAAATTTCAAGTTTTGGTTGAATTTGAAAATCGAGAAAAACTAAAAAATTTTAGAAATTCAAAAATCGCCAAAAAATTTGAATTTCGGAACATTTCCGAAATTTGAAACAAAAAAAGAAAATTTTTTTTTCAAATAGTAAAAACTGTTTAAACTGTAAAATCACAAAGTTCTCCAAATTCAGAAATCGACAAAATTGGAAAACTGTAAATTTTGTTGAAATTAAATAATCGAGAAAAATGCAAAAATTTCCAAAATTCAAAAATCGAAAAAATTTAAAATATCGGAAAATTTTTGAAATTAGATAACAAATATTAATTTTTTCAAAATAGTAAAAACTGTAAAAACTGTAAAAACTGTAAAATCGCAAAGTTCTCTAAATTAAGAAATCAGCAAAATTGGAAAATTGTAAATTTTGTTGAACTGAAAAAATTGAGAAAAATGCAAAAATTTCTGAAATTTTTAAATCGACAAAATTTAAAATTTTGGAAAATATCCGAAATTTGATGAAAAAAGACAATATTTTCAAAATAGTAAAAACTAATTAAACTGTAAAATCGTAAAGTTCTCTAAATAAAGAAATAGACAAATTTGAAATATTGTAAATTTTGTTGAAATTAAAAAATCGAGAAATATGCATAAATTTCCGAAAATCAACAAAATTTTAAATATTGCAAAATTTCCGAAAATTTAAAAAAAAAAAAACATTTTTTCAAAATAGTAAAAACTGTAAAATCGACAAAAACACAAAGTTCTCTCAAGTAAAAAATCGACAACACTGGAATATTGTAAGACTTGTTGAATTTAAAAAATCGAGAAAAATTAAAAAATATCAGAAATTCAAAAATCGAAACAATTTAAAAATTCGGTAAATTTCCGAAATTTGATACAAAAAACGAAATTTTTTAAAAATAGTAAAAATTGTAAAATCGACAAAATCATAAAGTTCTCTTAATAAGAAAATCGTCAAGATTTGAAAATTGTCAGATTTGTTGAATTTGAATATCGAGACAAATTACAAAATTTCAGAAATTCAAAAATCAACAAAAAATTAAAATTTCAGAACATTTCCGAAATTTGAAACAAAAAAAAAAAATTTTTTCAAAATAGTAAAAACTGTTTAGACTGTAAAATCACAAAGTTCTCCATATTAAGAAATCGACAAAATTGGAAAATTGTAAAATTTGTTAAAATGAAAAAATCGAGAAAAATTCAAAAATTTTCAAAATCCTAAAATCGGTAAAATTTAAAATTTCCGAAAATTTCCGAAATTCCATAACAATAGAAATTGTTTTCAAAATAGTAAAAACTGTGAATACTGTAAAATCGCAAAGTTCTCTAAATTAAGAAATCTTCATAATTGGAATATTGAAAATGTTGTTGAAATGAAAAAACCGAAAAAATGCAAATTTTCCCAAATTGAAAAAATTTAAAATTTCGGAAAATTTTCGAAGTTTAATAAAGAAGACAAAGTTCTCTAAATTTAGAATTCGACAACATTGGAAAATTGTAAAATTTGTTGAATTAAAAATATCAAGAAAAATTCATAAATTCACAAAATTAAAAAATCGAAAAAATTTAAAATATTGGAAAGTTTTCGAAATTCGATAAGAAAAGAAACTTTTTTAAAATAGTAAAAATTGTGAAAACAGTAAAATCCCAAAATTCTCTAAATTATGAAATCTTGAAAATTGAAATATTGAAAATTTTGTTGAAATGAAAAAACCGAGAAAAATTCAAAAATTCCCAATATTCAAAAATCGAAAAATTTTTAAATTTCGAAAAATTTCCGAAACTTGATAAAAAAGAAAATTTTTTCAAAATAGTAAAAACTGTAAAATCGACAAAATCATAAAAATCTCTAAATTAAGAAATCGTCAAAATTAGAAAATTGCAAGATTTGTTGAATTTGAAAATCGAGAAAAATTAAAAAATTTCAGAAAATAAAAAAACCAACAAAAAATTAAAATTTTGGAACATTTCCGAAATTTGAAACAAAAAAAGGAAATTTTTTCAAAATAGTAAAAACTGTTTAAACTGTAAAATGACAAAGTTCTCCAAATTAAGAAATCGACAAAATTGGAAAACAGTAAAATTTTTTGAATAAAAATATCAAGAAAAATGCAAAAATTCCAAAAAAATTTTTCAGAATATTAAAAACTCCAAAGTTCTCTAAATTAAGAAATCTTCAAAATTGGAAAATTGAAAATTTTGTTGAAATGGAAAAATCGAGAAAAATGCTAAAATTTCCAAAATTCAAAAATCGACAAAATTTAAAATTTTGGAAAATATCCGAAATTTGATAAAAAAAAAAAATTTTGCAAAATTTCCGAAAATCTGAAAAAAAGAAATAATTTTTTTAAAATAGTGAAAACTGTAAAATAGACAAAATCCTAAAGTTCTCTAAATTTAGAAATCGTCAAAATTAGAAAACTGTAAGATTTGTTGAATTTGAAAATCGAGAAAAATTAAAAAATTTCAGAAAATAAAAAAACCAACAAGAAATTAAAATTTTGGAACATTTCCGAAATTTCAGAAATTGAAAAATCGACAAAAAAATAAAACTTCGGAACATTTCCAAAATTTGATACAAAAAACAAGTAAGAAAGCTACAGTCGAGAGTGCTCGACCGTATGATACCCGCAACCCATTTCGAGAGAAAAAAAAAATTTTAATGATATTTTAACAACAAATATACCAAAAATATACTGAAACTTGTGTCTTGTTTGTATATATTTGAAAATAGCGGGTAAAAATCCACAACACCGTTATGGTCACACTGTCAACAAAACAAACAAAGCGCGGGCAGCTGCAAGTGAATTTTGCATATAAAATTGATTCTTTAATAACTTCCTTGTTTTTCATTCGATCTCAACCAAATTCACAGGAATCATTGAGAATATAATTATTATTATGCATACCAAAATTCAATGCTCTAGGTCTATTATTACGGCTTTTACAGACTTTTGGGGGCGGAAAGGGGCGTGGCATCCAACTTTTGAAATAAACTTGATCTGCGTAGGACCTATAGGAGTACTGTCCCCAAATTTGGTAGCTCTAGCTCTTATAGTCTCTGAGATCTAGGTGTTCATACAGATGGACAGACGGACAGACGGACATGGCTATATCGTCTCGGCTGTTGACACTGATCAAGAATAAATATACTTTATGAGGTCGGAGATGCCTCCTTCTGCCTGTTACATACATTTTCTGTTGGCACTAAGTCATAATACCCTTCTACCCTATGGGTAGCGGGAATAATACAATTTTTTCAAAATAATAAAGACTATAAAATCGACAAAATCACAAAGTTCTCTAAATTAAGAAATCGACAAAATTGGAAAAAATTTAAAATTTGTTAAATAAAAATAAAAAAAAAAAATGCAAAAATTCAAAAATGTAATAAATTTGAAATTTCGAAAAATTTCCGAAATTTGATAAAATAACAAAAATTTTTCATTAAAAAAAAACCGGAAAACCAAAGGAGTTGGCTCTTGGACTCTGGACTAATGCTGATCCATAGATCCTTGCCGTTTCCTTTGTCTCGGGCGAGACCTCTATTGATCGTCCAGTCCGCTGTGTGACAGTCCGCATTCTGGCTTTTGATCAATATAAGGGTGGTTCGATCCTCCCTGATGGGAGGTGGGATCCAGACCTTAATGATCGTCCGCTCAGGAATTTGGTCTACAGGGACGACGTCAATTCTTGCTCCTGGCCACGGCGCTTCCAGTTTCAGCAGTGTGTCTTTGAGGAATCGCAGGGAATTAAAAAAATTTCAGAAATTCAAAAATCGAAAAAAAATTCAAATTCGGAACATTTCCGAAATTTGAAACAAAAAAAGAAAATTTTTTCAAAATAGTAAAAACTGTTTAAACTGTAAAATCACAAAGTTCTCCAAATTTAGAAATCGACAACATTGGAATATTGTAAGATTTGTTGAATTTAAAAAATCGAGAAGAATTAAAAAATTTCAGAAATTCAAAAATCGAAAAAAATTTTAAAATTCGGAAAATTTCAGAAATTTGATAAAAAAAACTAAATTTTTTAAAAATAGTAAAAATTGTAAAATCGACAAAATCATAAAGTTCTTTTTATTAAGAAACCGTCAAGATTTGAAAATTTTAAGATTTGTTGAATTTGAAAACCGGGAAAAATGAAAAAATTTCAGAAATTAAAAAATCGAAAAAAACTAAAATTTCGGAACATTTCCGAAATTTGAAACAAAAAAAGAAAATTTTTTCAAAATAGTAAAAACTGTTTAAACTGTAAAATCACCAAGTTCTCCAAATTAAGAAATCGACAAAATTGGAAAATTGTAAAATTTGTTGAAATGAAAAAATCGAGAAATATGCAAAAATTCTCAAAATACAAAAATCTGAAAAATTTAAGATTTCGGAAAATTTCCGAAATTCGATAACAAAAGAAATTGTTTTCAAAATAGCAAAAACTGTGAAAACTTAAAAATCCCAAAGTTCTTTAAATTAAGAAATCTACAAAATTGGAATATTGTAAATTTTGTTGAAATGAAAAAATCGAGAAAAATGCAAAAATTTTCAAAATCCAAAAATCTGAAAAATTTAAAATTTCGGAAATTTTCCGAAATTCGATAACAAAAGAATTTTATTTTTAAATAGTGAAAACTGTAAAATCGCAAAGTTCTCTAAATTTAGAAATCTGCAAAATTCGAAAATTTCAAGTTTTGGTTGAATTTGAAAATCGAGAAAAACTAAAAAATTTTAGAAATTCAAAAATCGCCAAAAAATTTGAATTTCGGAACATTTCCGAAATTTGAAACAAAAAAAGAAAATTTTTTTTTCAAATAGTAAAAACTGTTTAAACTGTAAAATCACAAAGTTCTCCAAATTCAGAAATCGACAAAATTGGAAAACTGTAAATTTTGTTGAAATTAAATAATCGAGAAAAATGCAAAAATTTCCAAAATTCAAAAATCGAAAAAATTTAAAATATCGGAAAATTTTTGAAATTAGATAACAAATATTAATTTTTTCAAAATAGTAAAAACTGTAAAACTGTAAAATCGCAAAGTTCTCTAAATTAAGAAATCAGCAAAATTGGAAAATTGTAAATTTTGTTGAACTGAAAAAATTGAGAAAAATGCAAAAATTTCTGAAATTTTTAAATCGACAAAATTTAAAATTTTGGAAAATATCCGAAATTTGATGAAAAAAGACAATATTTTCAAAATAGTAAAAACTAATTAAACTGTAAAATCGTAAAGTTCTCTAAATAAAGAAATAGACAAAATTGAAATATTGTAAATTTTGTTGAAATTAAAAAATCGAGAAATATGCATAAATTTCCGAAAATCAACAAAATTTTAAATATTGCAAAATTTCCGAAAATTTAAAAAAAAAAAACATTTTTTCAAAATAGTAAAAACTGTAAAATCGACAAAAACACAAAGTTCTCTCAAGTAAAAAATCGACAACACTGGAATATTGTAAGACTTGTTGAATTTAAAAAATCGAGAAAAATTAAAAAATATCAGAAATTCAAAAATCGAAACAATTTAAAAATTCGGTAAATTTCCAAAATTTGATACAAAAAACGAAATTTTTTAAAAATAGTAAAAATTGTAAAATCGACAAAATCATAAAGTTCTCTTAATAAGAAAATCGTCAAGATTTGAAAATTGTCAGATTTGTTGAATTTGAATATCGAGAACAAATTACAAATTACAAAATTTCAGAAATTCAAAAATCAACAAAAAATTAAAATTTCAAAACATTTCCGAAATTTGAAACAAAAAAAAAAAATTTTTTCAAAATAGTAAAAACTGTTTAGACTGTAAAATCACAAAGTTCTCCATATTAAGAAATCGACAAAATTGGAAAATTGTAAAATTTGTTAAAATGAAAAAATCGAGAAAAATTCAAAAATTTTCAAAATCCTAAAATCGGTAAAATTTAAAATTTCCGAAAATTTCCGAAATTCCATAACAATAGAAATTGTTTTCAAAATAGTAAAAACTGTGAATACTGTAAAATCGCAAAGTTCTCTAAATTAAGAAATCTTCATAATTGGAATATTGAAAATGTTGTTGAAATGAAAAAACCGAAAAAATGCAAATTTTCCCAAATTGAAAAAATTTAAAATTTCGGAAAATTTTCGAAGTTTAATAAAGAAGACAAAGTTCTCTAAATTTAGAATTCGACAACATTGGAAAATTGTAAAATTTGTTGAATTAAAAATATCAAGAAAAATTCATAAATTCACAAAATTAAAAAATCGAAAAAATTTAAAATATTGGAAAGTTTTCGAAATTCGATAAGAAAAGAAACTTTTTTAAAATAGTAAAAATTGTGAAAACAGTAAAATCCCAAAATTCTCTAAATTAAGAAATCTTGAAAATTGAAATATTGAAAATTTTGTTGAAATGAAAAAACCGAGAAAAATTCAAAAATTCCCAATATTCAAAAATCGAAAAATTTTTAAATTTCGAAAAATTTCCGAAACTTGATAAAAAAGAAAATTTTTTCAAAATAGTAAAAACTGTAAAATCGACAAAATCATAAAAATCTCTAAATTAAGAAATCGTCAAAATTAGAAAATTGCAAGATTTGTTGAATTTGAAAATCGAGAAAAATTAAAAAATTTCAGAAAATAAAAAAACCAACAAAAAATTAAAATTTTGGAACATTTCCGAAATTTGAAACAAAAAAAGGAAATTTTTTCAAAATAGTAAAAACTGTTTAAACTGTAAAATGACAAAGTTCTCCAAATTAAGAAATCGACAAAATTGGAAAACAGTAAAATTTTTTGAATAAAAATATCAAGAAAAATGCAAAAATTCCAAAAAAATTTTTCAGAATATTAAAAACTCCAAAGTTCTCTAAATTAAGAAATCTTCAAAATTGGAAAATTGAAAATTTTGTTGAAATGGAAAAATCGAGAAAAATGCTAAAATTTCCAAAATTGAAAAATCGACAAAATTTAAAATTTTGGAAAATATCCGAAATTTGATAAAAAAAAAAAATTTTGCAAAATTTCCGAAAATCTGAAAAAAAGAAATAATTTTTTTAAAATAGTGAAAACTGTAAAATAGACAAAATCCTAAAGTTCTCTAAATTTAGAAATCGTCAAAATTAGAAAACTGTAAGATTTGTTGAATTTGAAAATCGAGAAAAATTAAAAAATTTCAGAAAATAAAAAAACCAACAAGAAATTAAAATTTTGGAACATTTCCGAAATTTCAGAAATTGAAAAATCGACAAAAAAATAAAACTTCGGAACATTTCCGAAATTTGATACAAAAAACAAGTAAGAAAGCTACAGTCGAGAGTGCTCGACCGTATGATACCCGCAACCCATTTCGAGAGAAAAAAAAAATTTTAATGATATTTTAACAACAAATATACCAAAAATATACTGAAACTTGTGTCTTGTTTGTATATATTTGAAAATAGCGGGTAAAAATCCACAACACCGTTATGGTCACACTGTCAACAAAACAAACAAAGCGCGGGCAGCTGCAAGTGAATTTTGCATATAAAATTGATTCTTTAATAACTTCCTTGTTTTTCATTCGATCTCAACCAAATTCACAGGAATCATTGAGAATATAATTATTATTATGCATACCAAAATTCAATGCTCTAGGTCTATTATTACGGCTTTTACAGACTTTTGGGGGCGGAAAGGGGCGTGGCATCCAACTTTTGAAATAAACTTGATCTGCGTAGGACCTATAGGAGTACTGTCCCCAAATTTGGTAGCTCTAGCTTTTATAGTCTCTGAGATCTAGGTGTTCATACAGATGGACAGACGGACAGACGGACATGGCTATATCGTCTCGGCTGTTGACACTGATCAAGAATAAATATACTTTATGAGGTCGGAGATGCCTCCTTCTGCCTGTTACATACATTTTCTGTTGGCACTAAGTCATAATACCCTTCTACCCTATGGGTAGCGGGAATAATAAAATTTTTTCAAAATAATAAAGACTATAAAATCGACAAAATCACAAAGTTCTCTAAATTAAGAAATCGACAAAATTGGAAAAAATTTAAAATTTGTTAAATAAAAATAAAAAAAAAAAATGCAAAAATTCAAAAATGTAATAAATTTGAAATTTCGAAAAATTTCCGAAATTTGATAAAATAACAAAAATTTTTCATTAAAAAAAAACCGGAAAACCAAAGGAGTTGGCTCTTGGACTCTGGACTAATGCTGATCCATAGATCCTTGCCGTTTCCTTTGTCTCGGGCGAGACCTCTATTGATCGTCCAGTCCGCTGTGTGACAGTCCGCATTCTGGCTTTTGATCAATATAAGGGTGGTTCGATCCTCCCTGATGGGAGGTGGGATCCAGACCTTAATGATCGTCCGCTCAGGAATTTGGTCTACAGGGACGACGTCAATTCTTGCTCCTGGCCACGGCGCTTCCAGTTTCAGCAGTGTGTCTTTGAGGAATCGCAGGGATTCCTCGTTGGCACATGCCACCACTTTAACACCTTTGTACCAGTTGATGCCATCAAACTCTGCCACGAACGGATTCAGCGGTCGAGTGATGGCATCAGCAATCCCCTGGTCAATTAACCCTTCCAGGATAAGCCAGTTATCAATAGAAAGCTTCCCATCCGGGTTGCTTCTGTCGATGATGGCTACCTGTAGCTCCGGCTTCGTGCTCAAGCTGGCCAGGATGTCCCCTGGACACACCCGCTTGCTCTCCGAAGCCTTTGCCGAGTCGTCTGACCTCTGCCTCTTGCTGACAGGTGGGTTGGCCTTTTTCGGTAGCTTGCTCACCGTTCTCTCCTTTCCAGGAGGTGTGGTTTTTGCAAGCATACCTGGTGCACGCTTTTTTCCTTCTAAGGGTGACTTGGGTTTCTTTGGTTCCACCAACTTCGACGTGGAAGGTTTGACTTCCTCCGTCGGGTTGGCTACGGCTACTGCCTGAAACCCCTTGTCACCCTGGCACCGTGCACTCATTCTCGGTTCAGCGGGCTGAGTGTTGCCGGTCACGCCAGCGAGCCTCAAATACCGCCGCACGTTGTATTCGTGCTTTTTTCGCAATTTCCTCTCACGCTCGTTCAACGACTCTAGTAAATCTAAAAACCTTGGGCCCAGTCCCTTAGCTAGAAACTGCAAGGTCTCATGAGCGAGCAAGTGATGCTGACATCTCTCGGTCGCCCGAGACGGTGCAGTATCCATTGCCCAGCCGGCACCCTCGTGGAGGGTTCAGTCAGAGGATTTTCGCCAGAAAGAAAATTGTAAGATTTGTTGAATTTGAAAATCGAGAAAAATTAAAAAAATTCAGAAATTCAAAAATCGACAAAAAAATTAAAATTTCTGAAGATTTCCGAAATTTTATATAAAAAAGAAAATTTTATCAGAATAGTAAAAACTGTAAATCGACAAAATCATAAAGTTCTCTAAATTAAGAATTCGCCAAAATTAGAAAATTGGAAGATTTGTTAAAATTTAAAATCGAGAAAAATTAAAAAATTTCAGAAATTCAAAAATCGACAAAAAATTTAAATTTCTGAACATTTCCGAAATTTGATAAAAACAAAAATGTTTTCAGAATGGTAAAAACTGTAAAATCGACAAAATCATAAAGTTCTCTAAATTACGAAATCGACAAAATTTGAAAATTGTAAGATTTGTTAAAATTTAAAATCGAGAAAAATTAAAAAATTTCAGAAATTCAAAAATCGACAAAAAATGTAAATTTCTGAACATTTCCGAAATTTGATAAAAAAAAAAATGTTTTCAGAATGGTAAAAACTGTAAAATCGACAAAATCATAAAGTTCTCTTAATTAGGAAATCGTCAAAATTAGAAAATTGTAAGATTTGTTTAATTTGAAAATCGAGAAAAATTAAAAAAATTCAGAAATTCATAAATCGACAAAAAATTAAAATTTCTGAACATTTCCGAAATTTTATACAAAAAAGAACATTTTTTCAAAATAGTAAAAACTGTTTAAGCTGTAAAATCACAAAGTTCTCCAACTTAAGAAATCGACGAAATTGGAAAATTGTAAAATTTGTTGAATTAAAAATATCAAGAAAAATGAAACTTGATAAAAAAGGATATTTTTTCAAAATAGTAAAAACTGTTTAAACTGTAAAATTACAAAGTTCTCTAAATTAAGAAATCTACAAAATTGGAAAATTGTAAATATTATTATTATATTATAGTAAAAACTGTTTAAACTGTAAAATCACAAAGTTCTCCAAGTTAAGAAATCGCCAAAAATTGGAAAATTGTAGAATTTGTTGAAATAAAAAAATCGAGAAAAATGAAAAAATTCTCAAAATCTAAAAATCGGAAAAAATTAAAACTTCGGAGAATTTTCCAAATTCGATAACAAAAGAAATTGTTTTCAAAATAGTAAAAACTGTGAAAACTGAAAAATCCCAAAGTTCTTTAAATTAGGAAATCTACAAAATTGGTATATTGTAAATTTTGTTGAAATGGAAAAATCCAACAAAATGCAAAAGTTTTCAAACTTTAAAAATCGAAAAAAATTTAAAATTTCGGAAAATTTTCGAAATTTGATAAAAAAAAGACATTTTTTTTTTAAATAGTAAAAACTGTTTAAACTGTGAAAACGCAAAGTTTTCTAAATGAAGAAATAGAAAAAATTGGAATATTGTAAATTTTGTTGAAATTAAAAAATCGAGAAAAATTCAAAAATTTCCGAAAATCGACAAAATTTAAAATGTTGCAAAAATTTCCGAAAATTTAATAAAAAAAGAAAATTTTTTAAAATCAACAAAATTGAAAAATTCTCTAAATTTGGAAACCGACAACATTGGAAAATTGTAAAATTTGTTGAATTAAGAATATCAAGAAAAATGCAAAAATTCACGAAATTCAAAAATCAAAAAAATTTAAAATTTCGAAAACTTTCCAAAATTCGAAAAAAAAGAAAGTTTTTTCAAATTAGTAAAAACTGTAAAACTGTAAGATCGCAAAGTTCCCTAAATAAAGAAATGGACAAAACTAGAATATTGTAAATTTTGATGAAATTAAAAAATCAAGAAAAATGCAAAAATTCCTAAAATTCAACAATCGACAAAATTTAGAGTTTCGGAAAATTTCCAAAATTTGTTAAAAAAAAGAAAAATTTTTCAAAATAGTAAAAATCAACTAGATCGCAAAGTTTTCTAAATTAAAAAATCGACAACATTTTAATATTGTAAGATTTGTTGAATTTAAAAAATCGAGAAGAATTAGAAAATTTCAGAAATTCAAAAATCGAAAAAATTTAAAAATTCGGAAAATTTCCGAAATTTGATAAAAAAAACTAAATTTTTTCAAAATAGTAAAAATTGTAAAATCGACAAAATCATAAAGTTCTCTAAATTAAGAATTCGCCAAAATTAGAAAATTTGAAGATTTGTTAAAATTTAAAATCGAGAAAAATTAAAAAATTTCAGAAATTCAAAAATCGAAAAAAATTTAAATTTCTGAACATTTCCGAAATTTGATAAAAACAAAAATGTTTTCAGAATGGTAAAAACTGTAAAATCGACAAAATCATAAAGTTCTCTAAATTACGAAATCGACAAAATTTGAAAATTGTAAGATTTGTTAAAATTTAAAATCGAGAAAAATTAAAAAATTTCAGAAATTCAAAAATCGACAAAAAATGTAAATTTCTGAACATTTCCGAAATTTGATAAAAAAAAAAATGTTTTCAGAATGGTAAAAACTGTAAAATCGACAAAATCATAAAGTTATCTTAATAAGGAAATCGTCAAAATTAGAAAATTGTAAGATTTGTTGAATTTGAAAATCGAGAAAAATTAAAAAAATTCAGAAATTCATAAATCGACAAAAAATTAAAATTTCTGAACATTTCCGAAATTTTATACAAAAAAGAACATTTTTTCAAAATAGTAAAAACTGTTTAAGCTGTAAAATCACAAAGTTCTCCAACTTAAGAAATCGACAAAATTGGAAAATTGTAAAATTTGTTGAAATAAAAATATCAAGAAAAATGAAACTTGATAAAAAAGGATATTTTTTCAAAATTGTAAAAACTGTTTAAACTGTAAAATCACAAAGTTCTCTAAATTAAGAAATCTACAAAATTGGAAAATTGTAAATATTATTATTATATTATAGTAAAAACTGTTTAAACTATAAAATCACAAAGTTCTCCAAGTTAAGAAATCGCCAAAAATTGGAAAATTGTAGAATTTGTTGAAATAAAAAAATCGAGAAAAATGAAAAAATTCTCAAAATCTAAAAATCGGAAAAAAATAAAACTTCGGAGAATTTTCGAAATTCGATAACAAAAGAAATTGTTTTCAAAATAGTAAAAACTGTGAAAACTGAAAAATCCCAAAGTTCTTTAAATTAGGAAATCTACAAAATTGGTATATTGTAAATTTTGTTGAAATGGAAAAATCCAACAAAATGCAAAAGTTTTCAAACTTTAAAAATCGAAAAAATTTAAAATTTCGGAAAATTTTCGAAATTTGATAAAAAAAAGAAAAATTTTTAAAATAAGTAAAAACACTAAAATCAACAAGATCGCAAAGTTTTCTAAATTAAAAAATCGACAACATTGGAATATTGTAAGATTTGTTGAATTTAAAAAATCGAGAAGAATTAAAAAATTTCAGAAATTCAAAAATCGACAAAAAATTAAAATTTCGGAAAATTTCAGAAATAAAAACTGTATAATCGACAAAATCCTAAAGTTCTCTAAATTTAGAAATCGTCAAAATAAGAAAATTGCAAGATTAGTTGAATTTGAAAATCGAAAAAAAATTAAAAAAATTTAGAATTTCAAAAATCGACAAAAAATTAAAAAATTTCAGAAATTTAAAAATCGACAAAAAATTAAAATTTCGGAACATTTCCGAAATTCGAAACAAAAAAAGAAAATTTTTTCAAAATAGTAAAAACTGTAAGAACTGGAAAATCGCAAAGTTCTTTATATTAAGAAATCTAAAAAATTTGAATATTGTAAATTTTGTAGAAATGAAAAAATCGAGAATAATGCAAAAATTTTCGAAATTTAAAAATGGACAAAATTTAATATTTCGGAAAATTTCCGAAATTTGATAAAAAAAGAAAAAATTTTCAAAATAGTAAAAACTGTAAAATCGACAAAATCACAAAGTTTTCTAAATTAAGAAATCATCTAATTAAAAAATTGTAAATTTTGTTGAATTAAAAATATCGAGAAAAATGCAAAAATTCACAAAATTCATAAATCGAATAAATTTAAAACTTCGAAAAATTCCCGAAATTTGATAAAAAAAAAAGAAATTTTTTTCATAAAAATTAAAACTGTAAAATCGACAAAATCATAAAGTTCTCTTAATTGGGAAATCGTCAAGATTTGAAAATTGTAAGATTTGTTGAATTTGAAAATCGATAAAAATTAAAAAATTTCAGAAATTCAAAAATCGACAAAAAATTAAAATTTCGGAACATTTCCGAAATTTGAAACAAAAAAAGAAAATTTTTTCAAAATAGTAAAAACTGTTTAAACTGTAAAATCACAAAGTTCTAATTATTAAGAAATCGACAAAAATGGAAAATTGTAAAATTTGTTGAAATGAAAAAATCGAGAAAAATTCAAAAATTTTCAAAATCCTAAAATCGGAAAAATTTAAAATTTCCGAAAATTTCCGAAATTCCATAACAATAGAAATTGTTTTCAAAATAGTAAAAACTGTGAAAACTGTAAAATCGCAAAGTTCTCTTAATTAAGAAATCTTTATAATTGGAATATTGAAAATGTTGTTGAAATGCAAAAACCGAAAAAATGCAAATTTTCCCAAAACTCAAAAATTGAAAAAATTTAAAATTTCGGAAAATTTCCGAAGTTTAATAAAGAAGACAATTTCTTCAAAATAGTAAAAACTGTATAATTGACAAAATTACAAAGTTCCCTAAATTTAGAAAACGACAACATTGGAAAATTGTAAAATTTGTTGAATTAAAAATATCAAGAAAAATGCATAAATTCACAAAATTAAAAAATTCGAAAAAATTTAAAATATTGGAAAGTTTTCGAAATTCGATAAAAAAAGAAACTTTTTTAAAATAGTAAAAACTGTGAAAACAGTAAAATCCCAAAGTTCTCTAAATTAAGAAATCTTGAAAATTGGAATATTGAAAATTTTGTTGAAATGAAAAAACCGAGAAAAATTAAAAAAATTCCCAATATTCAAAAATCGAAAAAATTTTAAATTTCGAAAAATTTCCGAAACTTGATAAAAAAAAAATTTTATATAATAGTAAAAACTGTAAAATCGACAAAATCATAAAAATCTTTAAATTAAGAAATCGTCAAAATTAGAAAATTGCAAGATTTGTTGAATTTGAAAATCGAGAAAAATGCAAAAATTCTCAAAAATCAAAATCAAAATAATTTAAAATTTCGGAAGATTTCCGAAATTTTATACAAAAAAAGAATTTTTTTTCAAAATAGTAAAAATTGTTTAGGCTGTAAAATCGCAAAGTTCTCTAAATAAAGAAATAGACAAAATTGGAATATTGTAAATTTTGTTGAAATGAAAAAATCAAGAAACATGCAAAAATTTCCGAAATTTAAAAATCGACAAAATTTAAAGTTTCGGAACATTTTCGAAATTTGATAAAAAAAAGAAAATTTTTTACAAATAGTAAAAACTGTATAATCGACCAAATCATAATGTTCTCTAAATAAAGAAATCGTCAAAATTAGAAAATTTAAAGATTTGTTGAATTTAAAAACCGGGAAAAATTAAAAAATTTCAGAAATTAAAAAATCGAAAAAAAATTAAAATTTCGGAACATTTCCGAAATTTGAAACAAAAAAAGAAAATTTTTTCAAAATAGTAAAAACTGTTTAAACTGTAAAATGACAAAGTTCTCCAAATTAAAAAATCGACAAAATTGGAAAACAGTAAAATTTTTTGAATAAAAATATCAAGAAAAATGCAAAAATTCCCAAAAATCATAAATCGAATAAATTTAAAATTTCGAAAAATTTCCGAAATTTGATAAAAAAAGAAAAAATGTTCATAAAATAATAACTGAAAAATCGACAAAATCTTAAAGTTCTCTAAATTAAGAAATCGTCAAAAATAGAAAATTGCAAGATTTGATGAATTTGAAAATCGAGAAAAATTAAAAAAATTTCAGAAATTCAAAAATCGAAAAAAAATTCAAATTCGGAACATTTCCGAAATTTGAAACAAAAAAAGAAAATTTTTTCAAAATAGTAAAAACTGTTTAAACTGTAAAATCACAAAGTTCTCCAAATTTAGAAATCGACAACATTGGAATATTGTAAGATTTGTTGAATTTAAAAAATCGAGAAGAATTAAAAAATTTCAGAAATTCAAAAATCGAAAAAATTTAAAAATTCGGAAAATTTCAGAAATTTGATAAAAAAAAGAAAATTTTTTAAAAATAGTAAAAATTGTAAAATCGACAAAATCATAAAGTTCTTTTTATTAAGAAACCGTCAAGATTTGAAAATTTTAAGATTTGTTGAATTTGAAAACCGGGAAAAATGAAAAAATTTCAGAAATTAAAAAATCGAAAAAAAATTAAAATTTCGGAACATTTCCGAAACTTGAAACAAAAAAAGAAAATTTTTTCAAAATAGTAAAAACTGTTTAAACTGTAAAATGACAAAGTTCTCCAAACTAAGAAATCGTCAAAATTAGAAAATTTAAAGATTTGTTGAATTTGAAAATCGAAAAAAATTAAAAATTTTCAGAAATTTAAAAATTGAAAAAAATTTAAAATATTGGAAAATTTTTGAAATTTGATAACAAAAGAATTTTTTTTTAAAATATTAAAAACTGTGAAAACAGTAAAATCGCAAAGTTCTCTAAATTAAGAAATCTTGAAAATGGGAATATTGAAAATTTTGTTGAAATTAAAAAACCGAGAAAAATGCAAAAAATCCCAAAATTCAAAAATCGACAAAATTTTTAATTTCGGAAAATTTCCGAAAGTTGAAATAAAAAGAAAATTTTTTCAAAATAGTAAAAACTGTAAAATCGACAAAATTATAAAGTTCTCTAAATGAAGAAATCGTCAAAATTAGAAAATTGCAAGTTTTGGTTGAATTTGAAAATCGAGAAAAATTAAAAAATTTCAGAAATTCAAAAATCGACAAAAAATTAAAATTTCGGAACATTTCCGAAATTTGAAACAAAAAAAGAAAATTTTTTCAAAATGGTAAAAACTGTTTAAACTGTAAAATCACCAAGTTGTCCAAATTAAGAAATAGACAAAATAGGAAAATTGTAAAATTTGTTGAAATGAAAAAATCGAGAAAAATGCAAAAATTCTCAAAATACAAAAATCTGAAAAATTTAGAATTTCGGAAAATTTCCGAAATTTGATAAGAAAAGACAATTTTTTAAAAATAGTAAAAACTGTTAAAACTGTAAAATCGTAAAGTTCTTTAAATAAAGAAATGGACAAAATTAAAATATTGTAAATTTTGTTGAAATTAAATAATCGAGAAATATGCATAAATTTCCGAAAATCGACAAAATTTTAAATATTGCAAAATTTCCGAAAATTTAAAAAAAAACATTTTTTCAAAATAGTAAAAACTGTAAAATCGACAAAAACACAAAGTTCTCTCAAGTAAAAAATCGACAACACTGGAATATTGTAAGACTTGTTGAATTTAAAAAATCGAGAAAAATTAAAAAATTTCAGAAATTCAAAAATCGAAACAATTTAAAAATTCGGTAAATTTCCGAAATTTGATACAAAAAACGAAATTTTTTAAAAATAGTAAAAATTGTAAAATCGACAAAATCATAAAGTTCTCTTTATAAGGAAATCGTCAAGATTTGAAAATTGTCAGATTTGTTGAATTTGAAAATCGAGACAAATTACAAAAGTTCAGAAATTCAAAAATCGACAAAAAATTCAAATTTCAGAACATTTCCGAAATTTGAAACAAAAAAAAAAAATTTTTTCAAAATAGTAAAAACTGTTAAGACTGTAAAATCACAAAGTTCTCCATATTAAGAAATCGACAAAATTGGAAAATTGTAAAATTTGTTAAAATGAAAAAATCGAGAAAAATTCAAAAATTTTCAAAATCCTAAAATCGGAAAAATTTAAAATTTCCGAAAATTTCCGAAATTCCATAACAATAGAAATTGTTTTCAAAATAGTAAAAACTGTGAAAACTGTAAAATCGCAAAGTTCTCTAAATTAAGAAATCTTCATAATTGGAATATTGAAAATGTTGTTGAAATGAAAAAACCGAAAAAATGCAAATTTTCCCAAAACTCGAAAATTGAAAAAATTTAAAATTTCGGAAAATTTTCGAAGTTTAATAAAGAAGACAAAGTTCTCTAAATTTAGAAATCGACAACATTGGAAAATTGTAAAATTTGTTGAATTAAAAATATCAAGAAAAATTCGTAAATTCACAAAATTAAAAAATCGAAAAAATTTAAAATATTGTAAAGTTTTCGAAATTCGATAAGAAAAGAAATTTTTTTAAAATAGTAAAAATTGTGAAAACAGTAAAATCCCAAAATTCTCTAAATTAAGAAATCTTGAAAATTGGAATATTGAAAATTTTGTTGAAATGAAAAAACCGAGAAAAATTCAAAAATTCCCAATATTTAAAAATCGAAAAAATTTAAAATTTCGAAAAATTTCCGAAACTTGATAAAAAAGAAAATTTTTTCAAAATAGTAAAAACTGTAAAATCGACAAAATCATAAAAATCTCTAAATTAAGAAATCGTCAAAATTAGAAAATTGCAAGATTTGTTGAATTTGAAAATCGAGAAAAATTAAAAAATTTCAGAAAATAAAAAAAACCAACAAAAAATTAAAATTTTGGAACATTTCCGAAATTTGAAACAAAAAAAGGAAATTTTTTCAAAATAGTAAAAACTGTTTAAACTGTAAAATGACAAAGTTCTCCAAATTAAGAAATCGACAAAATTGGAAAACAGTAAAATTTTTTGAATAAAAATATCAAGAAAAATGCAAAAATTCCAAAAAAATTTTCAGAATATTAAAAACTCCAAAGTTCTCTAAATTAAGAAATCTTCAAAATTGGAAAATTGAAAATTTTGTTGAAATGGAAAAATCGAGAAAAATGCTAAAATTTCCAAAATTCAAAAATCGACAAAATTTAAAATTTTGGAAAATATCCGAAATTTGATAAAAAAAAAAAATTTTGCAAAATTTCCGAAAATCTGAAAAAAAGAAATAATTTTTTTAAAATAGTGAAAACTGTAAAATAGACAAAATCCTAAAGTTCTCTAAATTTAGAAATCGTCAAAATTAGAAAACTGTAAGATTTGTTGAATTTGAAAATCGAGAAAAATTAAAAAATTTCAGAAAATAAAAAAACCAACAAGAAATTAAAATTTTGGAACATTTCCGAAATTTCAGAAATTGAAAAATAGACAAAAAAATAAAACTTCGGAACATTTCCGAAATTTGATACAAAAAATAAAATTTTTTCAAAATAATAAAGACTATAAAATCGACAAAATCACAAAGTTCTCTAAATTAAGAAATCGACAAAATTGGAAAAAATTTAAAATTTGTTAAATAAAAATAAAAAAAAAAAATGCAAAAATTCAAAAATGTAATAAATTTGAAATATCGAAAAATTTCCGAAATTTGATAAAATAACAAAAATTTTTCATTAAAAAAAAACCGGAAAACCAAAGGAGTTGGCTCTTGGACTCTGGACTAATGCTGATCCATAGATCCTTGCCGTTTCCTTTGTCTCGGGCGAGATCTCTATTGATCGTCCAGTCCGCTGTGTGACAGTCCGCATTCTGGCTTTTGATCAATATAAGGGTGGTTCGATCCTCCCTGATGGGAGGTGGGATCCAGACCTTAATGATCGTCCGCTCAGGAATTTGGTCTACAGGGACGACGTCAATTCTTGCTCCTGGCCACGGCGCTTCCAGTTTCACCAGTGTGTCTTTGAGGAATCGCAGGGATTCCTCGTTGGCACATGCCACCACTTTAACACCTTTGTACCAGTTGATGCCATCAAACTCTGCCACGAACGGATTCAGCGGTCGAGTGATGGCATCAGCAATCCCCTGGTCAATTAACCCTTCCAGGATAAGCCAGTTATCAATAGAAAGCTTCCCATCCGGGTTGCTTCTGTCGATGATGGCTACCTGTAGCTCCGGCTTCGTGCTCAAGCTGGCCAGGATGTCCCCTGGACACACCCGCTTGCTCTCCGAAGCCTTTGCCGAGTCGTCTGACCTCTGCCTCTTGCTGATAGGTGGGTTGGCCTTTTTCGGTAGCTTGCTCACCGTTCTCTCCTTTCCAGGAGGTGTGGTTTTTGCAAGCATACCTGGTGCACGCTTTTTTCCTTCTAAGGGTGACTTGGGTTTCTTTGGTTCCACCAACTTCGACGTGGAAGGTTTGACTTCCTCCGTCGGGTTGGCTACGGCTACTGCCTGAAACCCCTTGTCACCCTGGCACCGTGCACTCATTCTCGGTTCAGCGGGCTGAGTGTTGCCGGTCACGCCAGCGAGCCTCAAATACCGCCGCACGTTGTATTCGTGCTTTTTTCGCAATTTCCTCTCACGCTCGTTCAACGACTCTAGTAAATCTAAAAACCTTGGGCCCAGTCCCTTAGCTAGAAACTGCAAGGTCTCATGAGCGAGCAAGTGATGCTGACATCTCTCGGTCGCCCGAGACGGTGCAGTATCCATTGCCCAGCCGGCACCCTCGTGGAGGGTTCAGTCAGAGGATTTTCGCCAGAAAGAAAATTGTAAGATTTGTTGAATTTGAAAATCGAGAAAAATTAAAAAAATTCAGAAATTCAAAAATCGACAAAAAATTAAAATTTCTGAACATTTCCGAAATTTTATATAAAAAAGAAAATTTTTTCAGAATAGTAAAAACTGTAAATCGACAAAATCATAAAGTTCTCTAAATTAAGAATTCGCTAAAATTAGAAAATTGGAAGATTTGTTAAAATTTAAAATCGAGAAAAATTAAAAAATTTCAGAAATTCAAAAATCGACAAAAAATTTAAATTTCGGAACATTTCCGAAATTTGATAAAAACAAAAATGTTTTCAGAATGGTAAAAACTGTAAAATCGACAAAATCATAAAGTTCTCTAAATTACGAAATCGACAAAATTTGAAAATTGTAAGATTTGTTAAAATTTAAAATCGAGAAAAATTAAAAAATTTCAGAAATTCAAAAATAGAAAAAAAATGTAAATTTCTGAACATTTCCGAAATTTGATAAAAAAAAAAATGTTTTCAGAATGGTAAAAACTGTAAAATCGACAAAATCATAAAGTTTTCTTAATTAGGAAATCGTCAAAATTAGAAAATTGTAAGATTTGTTGAATTTGAAAATCGAGAAAAATTAAAAAAATTCAGAAATTCAAAAATCGACAAAAAATTAAAATTTCTGAACATTTCCGAAATTTTATATAAAAAAGAAAATTTTTTCAGAATAGTAAAAACTGTAAATCGACAAAATCATAAAGTTCTCTAAATTAAGAATTCGCCAAAATTAGAAAATTTGAAGATTTGTTAAAATTTAAAATCGAGAAAAATTAAAAAATTTCAGAAATTCAAAAATCTACAAAAAATTTAAATTTCTGAACATTTCCGAAATTTGATAAAAACAAAAATGTTTTCAGAATGGTAAAAACTGTAAAATCGACAAAATCATAAAGTTCTCTAAATTACGAAATCGACAAAATTTGAAAATTGTAAGATTTGTTAAAATTTAAAATCGAGAAAAATTAAAAAATTTCAGAAATTCAAAAATCGACAAAAAATGTAAATTTCTGAACATTTCCGAAATTTGATAAAAAAAAAAATGTTTTCAGAATGGTAAAAACTGTAAAATCGACAAAATCATAAAGTTATCTTAATAAGGAAATCGTCAAAATTAGAAAATTGTAAGATTTGTTGAATTTGAAAATCGAGAAAAATTAAAAAAATTCAGAAATTCATAAATCGACAAAAAATTAAAATTTCTGAACATTTCCGAAATTTTATACAAAAAAGAACATTTTTTCAAAATAGTAAAAACTGTTTAAGCTGTAAAATCACAAAGTTCTCCAACTTAAGAAATCGACAAAATTGGAAAATTGTAAAATTTGTTGAAATAAAAATATCAAGAAAAATGAAACTTGATAAAAAAGGATATTTTTTCAAAATTGTAAAAACTGTTTAAACTGTAAAATCACAAAGTTCTCTAAATTAAGAAATCTACAAAATTGGAAAATTGTAAATATTATTATTATATTATAGTAAAAACTGTTTAAACTATAAAATCACAAAGTTCTCCAAGTTAAGAAATCGCCAAAAATTGGAAAATTGTAGAATTTGTTGAAATAAAAAAATCGAGAAAAATGAAAAAATTCTCAAAATCTAAAAATCGGAAAAAAATAAAACTTCGGAGAATTTTCGAAATTCGATAACAAAAGAAATTGTTTTCAAAATAGTAAAAACTGTGAAAACTGAAAAATCCCAAAGTTCTTTAAATTAGGAAATCTACAAAATTGGTATATTGTAAATTTTGTTGAAATGGAAAAATCCAACAAAATGCAAAAGTTTTCAAACTTTAAAAATCGAAAAAATTTAAAATTTCGGAAAATTTTCGAAATTTGATAAAAAAAAGAAAAATTTTTAAAATAAGTAAAAACACTAAAATCAACAAGATCGCAAAGTTTTCTAAATTAAAAAATCGACAACATTGGAATATTGTAAGATTTGTTGAATTTAAAAAATCGAGAAGAATT
Organism: Drosophila immigrans; assembly: GCA_963583835.1. Classification (NCBI taxonomy): domain Eukaryota; kingdom Metazoa; phylum Arthropoda; class Insecta; order Diptera; family Drosophilidae; genus Drosophila; species Drosophila immigrans. Next base: position 585,379 of record CAUZWO010000048.1, read on the forward strand.
AAAAAATTTCAGAAATTCAAAAATCGACAAAAAATTAAAATTTCGGAAAATTTCAGAAATAAAAACTGTATAATCGACAAAATCCTAAAGTTCTCTAAATTTAGAAATCGTCAAAATAAGAAAATTGCAAGATTAGTTGAATTTGAAAATCGAAAAAAAATTAAAAAAATTTAGAATTTCAAAAATCGACAAAAAATTAAAAAATTTCAGAAATTTAAAAATCGACAAAAAATTAAAATTTCGGAACATTTCCGAAATTCGAAACAAAAAAAGAAAATTTTTTCAAAATAGTAAAAACTGTAAGAACTGGAAAATCGCAAAGTTCTTTATATTAAGAAATCTAAAAAATTTGAATATTGTAAATTTTGTAGAAATGAAAAAATCGAGAATAATGCAAAAATTTTCGAAATTTAAAAATGGACAAAATTTAATATTTCGGAAAATTTCCGAAATTTGATAAAAAAAGAAAAAATTTTCAAAATAGTAAAAACTGTAAAATCGACAAAATCACAAAGTTTTCTAAATTAAGAAATCATCTAATTAAAAAATTGTAAATTTTGTTGAATTAAAAATATCGAGAAAAATGCAAAAATTCACAAAATTCATAAATCGAATAAATTTAAAACTTCGAAAAATTCCCGAAATTTGATAAAAAAAAAAGAAATTTTTTTCATAAAAATTAAAACTGTAAAATCGACAAAATCATAAAGTTCTCTTAATTGGGAAATCGTCAAGATTTGAAAATTGTAAGATTTGTTGAATTTGAAAATCGATAAAAATTAAAAAATTTCAGAAATTCAAAAATCGACAAAAAATTAAAATTTCGGAACATTTCCGAAATTTGAAACAAAAAAAGAAAATTTTTTCAAAATAGTAAAAACTGTTTAAACTGTAAAATCACAAAGTTCTAATTATTAAGAAATCGACAAAAATGGAAAATTGTAAAATTTGTTGAAATGAAAAAATCGAGAAAAATTCAAAAATTTTCAAAATCCTAAAATCGGAAAAATTTAAAATTTCCGAAAATTTCCGAAATTCCATAACAATAGAAATTGTTTTCAAAATAGTAAAAACTGTGAAAACTGTAAAATCGCAAAGTTCTCTTAATTAAGAAATCTTTATAATTGGAATATTGAAAATGTTGTTGAAATGCAAAAACCGAAAAAATGCAAATTTTCCCAAAACTCAAAAATTGAAAAAATTTAAAATTTCGGAAAATTTCCGAAGTTTAATAAAGAAGACAATTTCTTCAAAATAGTAAAAACTGTATAATTGACAAAATTACAAAGTTCCCTAAATTTAGAAAACGACAACATTGGAAAATTGTAAAATTTGTTGAATTAAAAATATCAAGAAAAATGCATAAATTCACAAAATTAAAAAATTCGAAAAAATTTAAAATATTGGAAAGTTTTCGAAATTCGATAAAAAAAGAAACTTTTTTAAAATAGTAAAAACTGTGAAAACAGTAAAATCCCAAAGTTCTCTAAATTAAGAAATCTTGAAAATTGGAATATTGAAAATTTTGTTGAAATGAAAAAACCGAGAAAAATTAAAAAAATTCCCAATATTCAAAAATCGAAAAAATTTTAAATTTCGAAAAATTTCCGAAACTTGATAAAAAAAAAATTTTATATAATAGTAAAAACTGTAAAATCGACAAAATCATAAAAATCTTTAAATTAAGAAATCGTCAAAATTAGAAAATTGCAAGATTTGTTGAATTTGAAAATCGAGAAAAATGCAAAAATTCTCAAAAATCAAAATCAAAATAATTTAAAATTTCGGAAGATTTCCGAAATTTTATACAAAAAAAGAATTTTTTTTCAAAATAGTAAAAATTGTTTAGGCTGTAAAATCGCAAAGTTCTCTAAATAAAGAAATAGACAAAATTGGAATATTGTAAATTTTGTTGAAATGAAAAAATCAAGAAACATGCAAAAATTTCCGAAATTTAAAAATCGACAAAATTTAAAGTTTCGGAACATTTTCGAAATTTGATAAAAAAAAGAAAATTTTTTACAAATAGTAAAAACTGTATAATCGACCAAATCATAATGTTCTCTAAATAAAGAAATCGTCAAAATTAGAAAATTTAAAGATTTGTTGAATTTAAAAACCGGGAAAAATTAAAAAATTTCAGAAATTAAAAAATCGAAAAAAAATTAAAATTTCGGAACATTTCCGAAATTTGAAACAAAAAAAGAAAATTTTTTCAAAATAGTAAAAACTGTTTAAACTGTAAAATGACAAAGTTCTCCAAATTAAAAAATCGACAAAATTGGAAAACAGTAAAATTTTTTGAATAAAAATATCAAGAAAAATGCAAAAATTCCCAAAAATCATAAATCGAATAAATTTAAAATTTCGAAAAATTTCCGAAATTTGATAAAAAAAGAAAAAATGTTCATAAAATAATAACTGAAAAATCGACAAAATCTTAAAGTTCTCTAAATTAAGAAATCGTCAAAAATAGAAAATTGCAAGATTTGATGAATTTGAAAATCGAGAAAAATTAAAAAAATTTCAGAAATTCAAAAATCGAAAAAAAATTCAAATTCGGAACATTTCCGAAATTTGAAACAAAAAAAGAAAATTTTTTCAAAATAGTAAAAACTGTTTAAACTGTAAAATCACAAAGTTCTCCAAATTTAGAAATCGACAACATTGGAATATTGTAAGATTTGTTGAATTTAAAAAATCGAGAAGAATTAAAAAATTTCAGAAATTCAAAAATCGAAAAAATTTAAAAATTCGGAAAATTTCAGAAATTTGATAAAAAAAAGAAAATTTTTTAAAAATAGTAAAAATTGTAAAATCGACAAAATCATAAAGTTCTTTTTATTAAGAAACCGTCAAGATTTGAAAATTTTAAGATTTGTTGAATTTGAAAACCGGGAAAAATGAAAAAATTTCAGAAATTAAAAAATCGAAAAAAAATTAAAATTTCGGAACATTTCCGAAACTTGAAACAAAAAAAGAAAATTTTTTCAAAATAGTAAAAACTGTTTAAACTGTAAAATGACAAAGTTCTCCAAACTAAGAAATCGTCAAAATTAGAAAATTTAAAGATTTGTTGAATTTGAAAATCGAAAAAAATTAAAAATTTTCAGAAATTTAAAAATTGAAAAAAATTTAAAATATTGGAAAATTTTTGAAATTTGATAACAAAAGAATTTTTTTTTAAAATATTAAAAACTGTGAAAACAGTAAAATCGCAAAGTTCTCTAAATTAAGAAATCTTGAAAATGGGAATATTGAAAATTTTGTTGAAATTAAAAAACCGAGAAAAATGCAAAAAATCCCAAAATTCAAAAATCGACAAAATTTTTAATTTCGGAAAATTTCCGAAAGTTGAAATAAAAAGAAAATTTTTTCAAAATAGTAAAAACTGTAAAATCGACAAAATTATAAAGTTCTCTAAATGAAGAAATCGTCAAAATTAGAAAATTGCAAGTTTTGGTTGAATTTGAAAATCGAGAAAAATTAAAAAATTTCAGAAATTCAAAAATCGACAAAAAATTAAAATTTCGGAACATTTCCGAAATTTGAAACAAAAAAAGAAAATTTTTTCAAAATGGTAAAAACTGTTTAAACTGTAAAATCACCAAGTTGTCCAAATTAAGAAATAGACAAAATAGGAAAATTGTAAAATTTGTTGAAATGAAAAAATCGAGAAAAATGCAAAAATTCTCAAAATACAAAAATCTGAAAAATTTAGAATTTCGGAAAATTTCCGAAATTTGATAAGAAAAGACAATTTTTTAAAAATAGTAAAAACTGTTAAAACTGTAAAATCGTAAAGTTCTTTAAATAAAGAAATGGACAAAATTAAAATATTGTAAATTTTGTTGAAATTAAATAATCGAGAAATATGCATAAATTTCCGAAAATCGACAAAATTTTAAATATTGCAAAATTTCCGAAAATTTAAAAAAAAACATTTTTTCAAAATAGTAAAAACTGTAAAATCGACAAAAACACAAAGTTCTCTCAAGTAAAAAATCGACAACACTGGAATATTGTAAGACTTGTTGAATTTAAAAAATCGAGAAAAATTAAAAAATTTCAGAAATTCAAAAATCGAAACAATTTAAAAATTCGGTAAATTTCCGAAATTTGATACAAAAAACGAAATTTTTTAAAAATAGTAAAAATTGTAAAATCGACAAAATCATAAAGTTCTCTTTATAAGGAAATCGTCAAGATTTGAAAATTGTCAGATTTGTTGAATTTGAAAATCGAGACAAATTACAAAAGTTCAGAAATTCAAAAATCGACAAAAAATTCAAATTTCAGAACATTTCCGAAATTTGAAACAAAAAAAAAAAATTTTTTCAAAATAGTAAAAACTGTTAAGACTGTAAAATCACAAAGTTATCCATATTAAGAAATCGACAAAATTGGAAAATTGTAAAATTTGTTAAAATGAAAAAATCGAGAAAAATTCAAAAATTTTCAAAATCCTAAAATCGGAAAAATTTAAAATTTCCGAAAATTTCCGAAATTCCATAACAATAGAAATTGTTTTCAAAATAGTAAAAACTGTGAAAACTGTAAAATCGCAAAGTTCTCTAAATTAAGAAATCTTCATAATTGGAATATTGAAAATGTTGTTGAAATGAAAAAACCGAAAAAATGCAAATTTTCCCAAAACTCGAAAATTGAAAAAATTTAAAATTTCGGAAAATTTTCGAAGTTTAATAAAGAAGACAAAGTTCTCTAAATTTAGAAATCGACAACATTGGAAAATTGTAAAATTTGTTGAATTAAAAATATCAAGAAAAATTCGTAAATTCACAAAATTAAAAAATCGAAAAAATTTAAAATATTGTAAAGTTTTCGAAATTCGATAAGAAAAGAAATTTTTTTAAAATAGTAAAAATTGTGAAAACAGTAAAATCCCAAAATTCTCTAAATTAAGAAATCTTGAAAATTGGAATATTGAAAATTTTGTTGAAATGAAAAAACCGAGAAAAATTCAAAAATTCCCAATATTTAAAAATCGAAAAAATTTAAAATTTCGAAAAATTTCCGAAACTTGATAAAAAAGAAAATTTTTTCAAAATAGTAAAAACTGTAAAATCGACAAAATCATAAAAATCTCTAAATTAAGAAATCGTCAAAATTAGAAAATTGCAAGATTTGTTGAATTTGAAAATCGAGAAAAATTAAAAAATTTCAGAAAATAAAAAAAACCAACAAAAAATTAAAATTTTGGAACATTTCCGAAATTTGAAACAAAAAAAGGAAATTTTTTCAAAATAGTAAAAACTGTTTAAACTGTAAAATGACAAAGTTCTCCAAATTAAGAAATCGACAAAATTGGAAAACAGTAAAATTTTTTGAATAAAAATATCAAGAAAAATGCAAAAATTCCAAAAAAATTTTCAGAATATTAAAAACTCCAAAGTTCTCTAAATTAAGAAATCTTCAAAATTGGAAAATTGAAAATTTTGTTGAAATGGAAAAATCGAGAAAAATGCTAAAATTTCCAAAATTCAAAAATCGACAAAATTTAAAATTTTGGAAAATATCCGAAATTTGATAAAAAAAAAAAATTTTGCAAAATTTCCGAAAATCTGAAAAAAAGAAATAATTTTTTTAAAATAGTGAAAACTGTAAAATAGACAAAATCCTAAAGTTCTCTAAATTTAGAAATCGTCAAAATTAGAAAACTGTAAGATTTGTTGAATTTGAAAATCGAGAAAAATTAAAAAATTTCAGAAAATAAAAAAACCAACAAGAAATTAAAATTTTGGAACATTTCCGAAATTTCAGAAATTGAAAAATAGACAAAAAAATAAAACTTCGGAACATTTCCGAAATTTGATACAAAAAATAAAATTTTTTCAAAATAATAAAGACTATAAAATCGACAAAATCACAAAGTTCTCTAAATTAAGAAATCGACAAAATTGGAAAAAATTTAAAATTTGTTAAATAAAAATAAAAAAAAAAAATGCAAAAATTCAAAAATGTAATAAATTTGAAATATCGAAAAATTTCCGAAATTTGATAAAATAACAAAAATTTTTCATTAAAAAAAAACCGGAAAACCAAAGGAGTTGGCTCTTGGACTCTGGACTAATGCTGATCCATAGATCCTTGCCGTTTCCTTTGTCTCGGGCGAGATCTCTATTGATCGTCCAGTCCGCTGTGTGACAGTCCGCATTCTGGCTTTTGATCAATATAAGGGTGGTTCGATCCTCCCTGATGGGAGGTGGGATCCAGACCTTAATGATCGTCCGCTCAGGAATTTGGTCTACAGGGACGACGTCAATTCTTGCTCCTGGCCACGGCGCTTCCAGTTTCAGCAGTGTGTCTTTGAGGAATCGCAGGGATTCCTCGTTGGCACATGCCACCACTTTAACACCTTTGTACCAGTTGATGCCATCAAACTCTGCCACGAACGGATTCAGCGGTCGAGTGATGGCATCAGCAATCCCCTGGTCAATTAACCCTTCCAGGATAAGCCAGTTATCAATAGAAAGCTTCCCATCCGGGTTGCTTCTGTCGATGATGGCTACCTGTAGCTCCGGCTTCGTGCTCAAGCTGGCCAGGATGTCCCCTGGACACACCCGCTTGCTCTCCGAAGCCTTTGCCGAGTCGTCTGACCTCTGCCTCTTGCTGATAGGTGGGTTGGCCTTTTTCGGTAGCTTGCTCACCGTTCTCTCCTTTCCAGGAGGTGTGGTTTTTGCAAGCATACCTGGTGCACGCTTTTTTCCTTCTAAGGGTGACTTGGGTTTCTTTGGTTCCACCAACTTCGACGTGGAAGGTTTGACTTCCTCCGTCGGGTTGGCTACGGCTACTGCCTGAAACCCCTTGTCACCCTGGCACCGTGCACTCATTCTCGGTTCAGCGGGCTGAGTGTTGCCGGTCACGCCAGCGAGCCTCAAATACCGCCGCACGTTGTATTCGTGCTTTTTTCGCAATTTCCTCTCACGCTCGTTCAACGACTCTAGTAAATCTAAAAACCTTGGGCCCAGTCCCTTAGCTAGAAACTGCAAGGTCTCATGAGCGAGCAAGTGATGCTGACATCTCTCGGTCGCCCGAGACGGTGCAGTATCCATTGCCCAGCCGGCACCCTCGTGGAGGGTTCAGTCAGAGGATTTTCGCCAGAAAGAAAATTGTAAGATTTGTTGAATTTGAAAATCGAGAAAAATTAAAAAAATTCAGAAATTCAAAAATCGACAAAAAATTAAAATTTCTGAACATTTCCGAAATTTTATATAAAAAAGAAAATTTTTTCAGAATAGTAAAAACTGTAAATCGACAAAATCATAAAGTTCTCTAAATTAAGAATTCGCTAAAATTAGAAAATTGGAAGATTTGTTAAAATTTAAAATCGAGAAAAATTAAAAAATTTCAGAAATTCAAAAATCGACAAAAAATTTAAATTTCGGAACATTTCCGAAATTTGATAAAAACAAAAATGTTTTCAGAATGGTAAAAACTGTAAAATCGACAAAATCATAAAGTTCTCTAAATTACGAAATCGACAAAATTTGAAAATTGTAAGATTTGTTAAAATTTAAAATCGAGAAAAATTAAAAAATTTCAGAAATTCAAAAATAGAAAAAAAATGTAAATTTCTGAACATTTCCGAAATTTGATAAAAAAAAAAATGTTTTCAGAATGGTAAAAACTGTAAAATCGACAAAATCATAAAGTTTTCTTAATTAGGAAATCGTCAAAATTAGAAAATTGTAAGATTTGTTGAATTTGAAAATCGAGAAAAATTAAAAAAATTCAGAAATTCAAAAATCGACAAAAAATTAAAATTTCTGAACATTTCCGAAATTTTATATAAAAAAGAAAATTTTTTCAGAATAGTAAAAACTGTAAATCGACAAAATCATAAAGTTCTCTAAATTAAGAATTCGCCAAAATTAGAAAATTTGAAGATTTGTTAAAATTTAAAATCGAGAAAAATTAAAAAATTTCAGAAATTCAAAAATCTACAAAAAATTTAAATTTCTGAACATTTCCGAAATTTGATAAAAACAAAAATGTTTTCAGAATGGTAAAAACTGTAAAATCGACAAAATCATAAAGTTCTCTAAATTACGAAATCGACAAAATTTGAAAATTGTAAGATTTGTTAAAATTTAAAATCGAGAAAAATTAAAAAATTTCAGAAATTCAAAAATCGACAAAAAATGTAAATTTCTGAACATTTCCGAAATTTGATAAAAAAAAAAATGTTTTCAGAATGGTAAAAACTGTAAAATCGACAAAATCATAAAGTTATCTTAATAAGGAAATCGTCAAAATTAGAAAATTGTAAGATTTGTTGAATTTGAAAATCGAGAAAAATTAAAAAAATTCAGAAATTCAAAAATCGACAAAAAATTAAAATTTCTGAACATTTCCGAAATTTGATAAAAAAAAAAATGTTTTCAGAATGGTAAAAACTGTAAAATCGACAAAATCATAAAGTTTTCTTAATTAGGAAATCGTCAAAATTAGAAAATTGTAAGATTTGTTGAATTTGAAAATCGAGAAAAATTAAAAAAATTCAGAAATTCAAAAATCGACAAAAAATTAAAATTTCTGAACATTTCCGAAATTTTATATAAAAAAGAAAATTTTTTCAGAATAGTAAAAACTGTAAATCGACAAAATCATAAAGTTCTCTAAATTAAGAATTCGCTAAAATTAGAAAATTGGAAGATTTGTTAAAATTTAAAATCGAGAAAAATTAAAAAATTTCAGAAATTCAAAAATCGACAAAAAATTTAAATTTCGGAACATTTCCGAAATTTGATAAAAACAAAAATGTTTTCAGAATGGTAAAAACTGTAAAATCGACAAAATCATTAAGTTCTCTAAATTACGAAATCGACAAAATTTGAAAATTGTAAGATTTGTTAAAATTTAAAATCGAGAAAAATTAAAAAATTTCAGAAATTCAAAAATAGAAAAAAAATGTAAATTTCTGAACATTTCCGAAATTTGATAAAAAAAAAATGTTTTCAGAATGGTAAAAACTGTAAAATCGACAAAATCATAAAGTTTTCTTAATTAGGAAATCGTCAAAATTAGAAAATTGTAAGATTTGTTGAATTTGAAAATCGAGAAAAATTAAAAAAATTCAGAAATTCAAAAATCGACAAAAAATTAAAATTTCTGAACATTTCCGAAATTTTATATAAAAAAGAAAATTTTTTCAGAATAGTAAAAACTGTAAATCGACAAAATCATAAAGTTCTCTAAATTAAGAATTCGCCAAAATTAGAAAATTTGAAGATTTGTTAAAATTTAAAATCGAGAAAAATTAAAAAATTTCAGAAATTCAAAAATCTACAAAAAATTTAAATTTCTGAACATTTCCGAAATTTGATAAAAACAAAAATGTTTTCAGAATGGTAAAAACTGTAAAATCGACAAAATCATAAAGTTCTCTAAATTACGAAATCGACAAAATTTGAAAATTGTAAGATTTGTTAAAATTTAAAATCGAGAAAAATTAAAAAATTTCAGAAATTCAAAAATCGACAAAAAATGTAAATTTCTGAACATTTCCGAAATTTGATAAAAAAAAAAATGTTTTCAGAATGGTAAAAACTGTAAAATCGACAAAATCATAAAGTTATCTTAATAAGGAAATCGTCAAAATTAGAAAATTGTAAGATTTGTTGAATTTGAAAATCGAGAAAAATTAAAAAAATTCAGAAATTCATAAATCGACAAAAAATTAAAATTTCTGAACATTTCCGAAATTTTATACAAAAAAGAACATTTTTTCAAAATAGTAAAAACTGTTTAAGCTGTAAAATCACAAAGTTCTCCAACTTAAGAAATCGACAAAATTGGAAAATTGTAAAATTTGTTGAAATAAAAATATCAAGAAAAATGAAACTTGATAAAAAAGGATATTTTTTCAAAATTGTAAAAACTGTTTAAACTGTAAAATCACAAAGTTCTCTAAATTAAGAAATCTACAAAATTGGAAAATTGTAAATATTATTATTATATTATAGTAAAAACTGTTTAAACTATAAAATCACAAAGTTCTCCAAGTTAAGAAATCGCCAAAAATTGGAAAATTGTAGAATTTGTTGAAATAAAAAAATCGAGAAAAATGAAAAAATTCTCAAAATCTAAAAATCGGAAAAAAATAAAACTTCGGAGAATTTTCGAAATTCGATAACAAAAGAAATTGTTTTCAAAATAGTAAAAACTGTGAAAACTGAAAAATCCCAAAGTTCTTTAAATTAGGAAATCTACAAAATTGGTATATTGTAAATTTTGTTGAAATGGAAAAATCCAACAAAATGCAAAAGTTTTCAAACTTTAAAAATCGAAAAAATTTAAAATTTCGGAAAATTTTCGAAATTTGATAAAAAAAAGAAAAATTTTTAAAATAAGTAAAAACACTAAAATCAACAAGATCGCAAAGTTTTCTAAATTAAAAAATCGACAACATTGGAATATTGTAAGATTTGTTGAATTTAAAAAATCGAGAAGAATTAAAAAATTTCAGAAATTCAAAAATCGACAAAAAATTAAAATTTCGGAAAATTTCAGAAATAAAAACTGTATAATCGACAAAATCCTAAAGTTCTCTAAATTTAGAAATCGTCAAAATAAGAAAATTGCAAGATTAGTTGAATTTGAAAATCGAAAAAAATTAAAAAAATTTAGAATTTCAAAAATCGACAAAAAATTAAAAAAGTTCAGAAATTTAAAAAATCGACAAAAAATTACAATTTTGGAACATTTCCGAAATTCGAAACCCAAAAAAAAAATTTTTTCAAAATAGTAAAAACTGTAACAACTGGAAAATCGCAAAGTTCTTTATATTAAGAAATCTAAAAAATTGGAATGTTGTAAATTTTGTAGAAATGAAAAAATCGAGAATAATGCAAAAATTTTCGAAAATTAAAAATCGACAAAAAATTAAAATTTCTGAACATTTCCGAAATTTTATATAAAAAAGAAAATTTTTTCAGAATAGTAAAAACTGTAAATCGACAAAATCATAAAGTTCTCTAAATTAAGAATTCGCCAAAATTAGAAAATTGGAAGATTTGTTAAAATTTAAAATCGAGAAAAATTAAAAAATTTCAGAAATTCAAAAATCGACAAAAAATTTAAATTTCTGAACATTTCCGAAATTTGATAAAAACAAAAATGTTTTCAGAATGGTAAAAACTGTAAAATCGACAAAATCATAAAGTTCTCTTAATTAGGAAATCGTCAAAATTAGAAAATTGTAAGATTTGTTGAATTTGAAAATCGAGAAAAATTAAAAAAATTCAGAAATTCATAAATCGACAAAAAATTAAAATTTCTGAACATTTCCGAAATTTTATACAAAAAAGAACATTTTTTCAAAATAGTAAAAACTGTTTATGTTGGAAAATCACAAAGTTCTCCAACTTAAGAAATCGACAAAATTGGAAAATTGTAAAATTTGTTGAATTAAAAATATCAAGAAAAATGCAAAAATTCCCAAAATGCAAAAATCGAAAAAACTTAAAATATCGGAAAATTTCCGAAACTTGATAAAAAAGGATATTTTTTCAAAATAGTAAAAACTGTTTAAACTGTAAAATCACAAAGTTCTCTAAATTAAGAAATCTACAAAATTGGAAAATTGTAAATATTATTATTATATTATAGTAAAAACTGTTTAAACTGTAAAATCACAAAGTTCTCCAAGTTAAGAAATCGCCAAAAATTGGAAAATTGTAGAATTTGTTGAAATAAAAAAATCAAGAAAAATGAAAAAATTCTCAAAATCTAAAAATCGGAAAAAATTAAAACTTCGGAGAATTTTCGAAATTCGATAACAAAAGAAATTGTTTTCAAAATAGTAAAAACTGTGAAAACTGAAAAATCCCAAAGTTCTTTAAATTAGGAAATCTACAAAATTGGTATATTGTAAATTTTGTTGAAATGGAAAAATCCAACAAAATGCAAAAGTTTTCAAACTTTAAAAATCGAAAAAATTTAAAATTTCGGAAAATTTTCGAAATTTGATAAAAAAAGACATTTTTTTTAAAAATAGTAAAAACTGTTTAAACTGTGAAAACGCAAAGTTTTCTAAATAAAGAAATAGAAAAAATTGGAATATTGTAAATTTAGTTGAAATTAAAAAATCGAGAAAAATTCAAAAATTTCCGAAAATCGACAAAATTTAAAATTTTGCAAAAATTTCCGAAAATTTAATAAAAAAAGAAAATTTTTTAAAATCGACAAAATTGAAAAATTCTCTAAACTTGGAAACCGACAACATTGGAAAATTGTAAAATTTGTTGAATTAAGAATATCAAGAAAAATGCAAAAATTCACAAAATTCAAAAATCAAAAAAATTTAAAAATTCGGAAACTTTCCAAAATTCGAAAAAAAAAAGAAAGTTTTTGCAAATTAGTAAAAACTGTAAGATTGCAAAGTTCCCTAAATAAAGAAATAGACAAAACTAGAATATTGTAAATTTTGATGAAATTAAAAAATCAAGAAAAATGCAAAAATTCCTAAAATTCAACAATCGACAAAATTTAGAGTTTCGGAAAATTTCCAAAATTTGATAAAAAAAAAGAAAAATTTTTCAAAATAGTAAAAACACTAAATCAACTAGATCGCAAAGTTTTCTAAATTAAAAAATCGACAACATTGGAATATTGTAAGATTTGTTGAATTTAAAAAATCGAGAAGAATTAAAAAATTTCAGAAATTCAAAAATCGAAAAAATTTAAAAATTCGGAAAATTTCCGAAATTTAATAAAAAAAACTATATTTTTTCAAAATAGTAAAAATTGTAAAATCGACAAAATCATAAAGTTCTCCTTATTAAGAAATCGTCAAAATTTGAAAATTAGAAGATTTGTTAAATTTGAAAATCGAGAAAAATTAAAAAATGTCAGAGATTCAAAAATCGAAAAAATTTAAAATTTCGGAAACATTCCAAAATTCGAAAAAAAAAAGAAAATTTTTTTAAAATAGTAAAAACTTTTTAAACTGTAAAATCACAAAGTTCTCCAAATTAAGAAATCGACAAAATTGGAAAATTGTACAATTTGTTGAAATGAAAAAATCGAAAAAATGCAAAAATTCTCAAAGTCCTAAAATCGGAAAAAATTTAAAATTTCGGAAAATTTCAGAAATAAAAACTGTATAATCGACAAAATCCTAAAGTTCTCTAAATTTAGAAATCGTCAAAATAAGAAAATTGCAAGATTAGTTGAATTTGAAAATCGTAAAAAATTAAAAAAATTTAGAATTTCAAAAATCGACAAAAAATTAAAAAAGTTCAGAAATTTAAAAAATCGACAAAAAATTAAAATTTCGGAACATTTCCGAAATTCGAAACAAAAAAAGAAAATTTTTTCAAAATAGTAAAAACTGTAAAAACTGGAAAATCGCAAAGTTCTTTATATTAAGAAATCTAAAAAATTGGAATATTGTAAATTTTGTAGAAATGAAAAAATCGAGAATAATGCAAAAATTTTCGAAATTCAAAAATCGACAAAAAATTAAAATTTCTGAACATTTCCGAAATTTTATATAAAAAAGAAAATTTTTTCAGAATAGTAAAAACTGTAAATCGACAAAATCATAAAGTTCTCTAAATTAAGAATTCGCCAAAATTAGAAAATTGGAAGATTTGTTAAAATTTAAAATCGAGAAAAATTAAAAAATTTCAGAAATTCAAAAATCGACAAAAAATTAAAATTTCTGAACATTTCCGAAATTTGATAAAAAAAAAAATGTTTTCAGAATGGTAAAAACTGTAAAATCGACAAAATCATAAAGTTCTCTTAATTAGGAAATCGTCAAAATTAGAAAATTGTAAGATTTGTTGAATTTGAAAATCGAGAAAAATTAAAAAAATTCAGAAATTCATAAATCGACAAAAAATTAAAATTTCTGAACATTTCCGAAATTTTATACAAAAAAGAACATTTTTTCAAAATAGTAAAAACTGTTTATGTTGGAAAATCACAAAGTTCTCCAACTTAAGAAATCGACAAAATTGGAAAATTGTAAAATTTGTTGAATTAAAAATATCAAGAAAAATGCAAAAATTCCCAAAATGCAAAAATCGAAAAAACTTAAAATATCGGAAAATTTCCGAAACTTGATAAAAAAGGATATTTTTTCAAAATAGTAAAAACTGTTTAAACTGTAAAATCACAAAGTTCTCTAAATTAAGAAATCTACAAAATTGGAAAATTGTAAATAATTTTATTATATTATAGTAAAAACTGTTTAAACTGTAAAATCACAAAGTTCTCCAAGTTAAGAAATCGCCAAAAATTGGAAAATTGTAGAATTTGTTGAAATAAAAAAATCGAGAAAAATGAAAAAATTCTCAAAATCTAAAAATCGGAAAAAATTAAAACTTCGGAGAATTTTCGAAATTCGATAACAAAAGAAATTGTTTTCAAAATAGTAAAAACTGTGAAAACTGAAAAATCCCAAAGTTCTTTAAATTAGGAAATCTTCAAAATTGGTATATTGTAAATTTTGTTGAAATGGAAAAATCCAACAAAATGCAAAAGTTTTCAAACTTTAAAAATCGAAAAAATTTAAAATTTCGGAAAATTTTCGAAATTTGATAAAAAAAGACATTTTTTTTAAAAATAGTAAAAACTGTTTAAACTGTGAAAACGCAAAGTTTTCTAAATAAAGAAATAGAAAAAATTGGAATATTGTAAATTTAGTTGAAATTAAAAAATCGAGAAAAATTCAAAAATTTCCGAAAATCGACAAAATTTAAAATTTTGCAAAAATTTCCGAAAATTTAATAAAAAAAGAAAAATTTTTAAAATCGACAAAATTGAAAAATTCTCTAAATTTGGAAACCGACAACATTGGAAAATTGTAAAATTTGTTGAATTAAGAATATCAAAAAAAATGCAAAAATTCACAAAATTCAAAAATCAAAAAAATTTAAAATTTCGGAAACTTTCCAAAATTCGAAAAAAAAAGAAAATTTTTTCAAATTAGTAAAAACTGTAAGATTGCAAAGTTCCCTAAATAAAGAAATAGACAAAACTAGAATATTGTAAATTTTGATGAAATTAAAAAATCAAGAAAAATGCAAAAATTCCTAAAATTCAACAATCGACAAAATTTAGAGTTTCGGAAAATTTCCAAAATTTGATAAAAAAAAGAAAAATTTTTCAAAATAGTAAAAACACTAAAATCAACTAGATCGCAAAGTTTTCTAAATTAAAAAATCGACAACATTGGAATATTGTAAGATTTGTTGAATTTAAAAAATCGAGAAGAATTAAAAAATTTCAGAAATTCAAAAATCGAAAAAATTTAAAAATTCGGAAAATTTCCGAAATTTAATAAAAAAAACTATATTTTTTCAAAATAGTAAAAATTGTAAAATCGACAAAATCATAAAGTTCTCCTTATTAAGAAATCGTCAAAATTTGAAAATTAAAAGATTTGTTAAATTTGAAAATCGAGAAAAATTAAAAAATGTCAGAAATTCAAAAATCGAAAAAATTTAAAATTTCGGAAACTTTCCAAAATTCGAAAAAAAAAGAAAATTTTTTTAAAATAGTAAAAACTTTTTAAACTGTAAAATCACAAAGTTCTCCAAATTAAGAAATCGACAAAATTGGAAAATTGTACAATTTGTTGAAATGAAAAAATCGAAAAAATGCAAAAATTCTCAAAGTCCTAAAATCGGAAAAAATTTAAAATTTCGGAAAATTTCAGAAATAAAAACTGTGTAATCGACAAAATCCTAAAGTTCTCTAAATTTAGAAATCGTCAAAATAAGAAAATTGCAAGATTAGTTGAATTTGAAAATCGAAAAAAATTAAAAAAATTTAGAATTTCAAAAATCGACAAAAAATTAAAAAAGTTCAGCAATTTAAAAAATCGACAAAAAATTAAAATTTCGGAACATTTCCGAAATTCGAAACGCAAAAAAAAAATTTTTTCAAAATAGTAAAAACTGTAACAACTGGAAAATCGCAAAGTTCTTTATATTAAGAAATCTAAAAAAATTGGAATATTGAATCACAAAGTTTTCTAAATTAAGAAATCATCAAATTTAAAAATTTTAAATTTTGTTGAATTAAAAATATCGAGAAAAATGAAAAATTCACAAAATTCATAAATCGAATAAATTTAAAACTTCGAAAAATTCCCGAAATTTGATAAAAAAAAAAGAAATTTTTTTCATAAAAATTAAAACTGTAAAATCGACAAAATCATAAAGTTCTCTTAATTAGGAAATCGTCAAGATTTGAAAATTGTGAGATTTGTTGAATTTGAAAATCGATAAAAATTAAAAAATTTCAGAAATTCAAAAATCGACAAAAAATTAAAATTTCGGAACATTTCCGAAATTTGAAACAAAAAAAGAAAATCACAAAGTTCTCCATATTAAGAAATCGACAAAATTGGAAAATTGTAAAATTTGTTGAAATGAAAAAATCGAGAAAAATTCAAAAATTTTCAAAATCCTAAAATCGGAAAAATTTCAAATTTCGGAAAATTTCCGAAATTCCATAACAAAAGAAATTGTTTTCAAAATAGTAAAAACTGTGAAAACTGTAAAATCGCAAAGTTCTCTTAATTAAGAAATCTTCATAATTGGAATATTGAAAATGTTGTTGAAATGAAAAAACCGAAAAAATGCAAATTTTCCCAAAACTCAAAAATTGAAAAAATTTAAAATTTCGGAAAATTTCCGAAGTTTAATAAAGAAGACAATTTCTTCAAAATAGTAAAACTGTATAATTGACAAAATTACAAAGTTCTCTAAATTTAGAAATCGACAACATTGGAAAATTGTAAAATTTGTTGAATTAAAAATATCAAGAAAAATGCATAAATTCACAAAATTAAAAAATCGAAAAAATTTAAAATATTGGAAAGTTTTCGAAATTCGATAAGAAAAGAAATTTTTTTAAAATAGTAAAAACTGTAAAAACAGTAAAATCCCAAAGTTCTCTAAATTTAGAAATCTTGAAAATTGGAATATTGAAAATTTTGTTGAAATGAAAAAACCGAGAAAAATTCAAAAATTCCCAATATTCAAAAATCGAAAAAATTTTAAATTTCAAAAAATTTTCGAAACTTGATAAAAAAAAATTTTATATAATAGTAAAAACTGTAAAATCGACAATATCATAAAAATCTCTTAATTAAGAAATCGTCAAAATTAGAAAATTGCAAGATTTGTTGAATTTGAAAATCTCAAAAATCAAAATAATTTAAAATTTCGGAAGATTTCCGAAATTTTATACAAAAAAGAATTTTTTTTCAAAATAGTAAAAATTGTTTAGGCTGTAAAATCGCAAAGTTCTCTAAATAAAGAAATACAGGGGTGACACAGAAATCGCTTCCGCTCTAAAAACCCTTGAATTCCATTCCGCGGTGACATAGACAATTCAGCTGTCAAATTTTGGGCGGAATGATTCCGCTCTGAATCAGCTGGCATTCCGCTAAAACTTCCTGCTGCCACCTAGTTTGAATCTGATTTTCGAACTCTGGGTCAGCAATGCCAATATTTTTTAAGTAAAAGTACCGAACAAGGATTTTATTTGTATATATGTGAAACAACTTTTGTTTCATTTAAATAAACATGAAAAAAATCATTTTTTTGTGGTACATCAAGTTGTACTGCAAAAATCATTTATTTATGGCGCAATTTGTGAAAACATTTGTGGGCACTTGTCCTTATGCCATGTGGCATTGTAAGTTGAGATAAGAGGAAGAATTAAAATAAACGTCTGATTGGGAAAATGGCTCAGATGCGCATCTAAGAATCCTACGATGTATGGTTTCTTTTTTATTTTCCGTCGCCGGAGCTCTTCACTCTCGCTAAAGGCATTTTTATAAAAATTTAAAAACTTTTTGTTGATTCAATTTAATTGTGTTGCCAGAAACAAAGAGTTACCAGACAATAAGAGATTAATCTGGAAAGAGCTACCAGACAATTACTAGAGTTGCCGAGTAACGTTTACTGTTTTTTTGCGCCAACAATTTAAATGTTTTTTTTCTATATTACGTCTAAGAAACCAAATATTTTAATATTTCAATGAAATTGATAACATTAAAGAAAACCAAATTGAAAACTTATCGTTCTGCAACGAAATGAATAGAAAATTAGCAATTTAAATACTTGGGAAATTTAATCTGGCAAGGTGTCAACCCTGAACAGCCAAGTTAGAAAGGGTTTAGGAAACTGCTAAAAACCTTAAATTTTTCGAAGCTCTGTGTCACCGCGGAAATTTTCCAGCGGAATTGCTCTCAGCGGAATCAATTCCGCTTGCGATTTCTGTGTCACCCCTGATAGACAAAATTGGAATATTGTAAATTTTGTTGAAATGAAAAAATCAAGAAACATGCAAAAATTTCCGAAATTTAAAAATCGACAAAATTTAAAGTTTCGGAACATTTCCGAAATTTGATAAAAAAAAGAACATTTTTTTTTTAAAATAGTATCAACTGTAAAATCGACAAAATCACATAGTTTTCTTATTTAAGAAATCGCCAAATTAGAAAAATGTAAGATTTGTTGAATTTGAAAATCGAGAAAAATTTCCGAAATTCGATAACAAAAGAAATTGTTGTCAAAATAGAAAAAAACTGTGAAGACTGTAAAAGCGCAAAGTTCTCTAAACTAAGAAATCTACAAAATTTGAATATTGTAAATTTTTGTTGGAATGAAAAAATCCAAAGAAATGCAAAAATTTCCGAAATTAAAAAATCCAAAATATTTAAAATTTCGGAAAATTTTCGAAATTTGATAAAAAAAAAGAAAATTTTTTACAAATAGTAAAAACTGTAAAATCGACCAAATCATAATGTTCTCTAAATTAAGAAATCGTCAAAATTAGAAAATTTAAAGATTTGTTGAATTTGAAAACCGGGAAAAATTAAAAAATTTCAAAAATTAAAAAATCCAAAAAAAAATTAAAATTTCGGAACATTTCCGAAATTTGACACAAAAAAAGAGAATTTTTTCAAAATAGTAAAAACTGTTTAAACTGTAAAATGAAAAAGTTCTCCAAATTAAGAAATCGACAAAATTGGAAAACAGTAAAATTTTTTGAAAAAAAATATCAAGAAAAATGCAAAAATTCCCAAAAATCATAAATCGAATAAATTTAAAATTTCGAAAAATCTCCGAAATTTGATAAAAAAAGAAAAATTTTTCATAAAATAAAAACTGAAAAATCGACAAAATCATAAAGTTCTCTAAACTAAGAAATCGTCAAAAATAGAAAATTGCAAGATTTGTTGAATTTGAAAATCGAGAAATATTAAAAAAATTTCAGAAATTCAAAAATCGACAAAAAATTAAAATTTCGGAACATTTTCGAAATTTGAAACAAAAAAAGAAAATTTTTTCAAAATAGTAAAAACTGTAAAATCACAAAGTTCTCCAAATTTAGAAATCGACAACATTGGAAAATTTTAAAATTTGTTGAATTAAAAATATCAAGAAAAATACAAAAATACACAAAATTCAAAAATCGAAACAATATAAAATTTCGGAAAATTTCCGAAATTTGATAAAAAAGAAAATTTTTTTAGAATATTAAAAACTGTAAAATCGCAAAGTTCTCTAAATTAAGAAATCTTCAAAATTGGAAAATTGTAATGTTTGATGAAATAAAAAAATCAAGAAAAATGCAAAAATTCCTAAAATTCATCAATCGACAAAATTTAGAGTTTCGGAAAATTTCCAAAATTTAATATAAAAAATTTAATGGTAAAAACACTAAAATCAACAAGATCGCAAAGTTTTCTAAATTAAAAAATCGACAACATTGGAATATTGTACGATTTGTTGAATTTAAAAAATCAAGAAGAATTAAAAAATTTCAGAAATTCAAAAATCGACAAAAAATTAAAATTTCGGAACATTTCCGAAATTTGAAACAAAAAAAGAAAATCACAAAGTTTTCCATATTAAGAAATCGACTAAATTGGAAAATTGTAAAATTTGTTGAAATGAAAAAATCGGGAAAAATTCAAAAATTTTCAAAATTCTAAAATCGGAAAAATTTAAAATTTCGGAACATTTCCGAAATTCTATAACAAAAGAAATTGTTTTCAAAATAGTAAAAACAGTGAAAACTGTAAAATCGCAAAGTTCTCTAAATTAAGAAATCTTCATAATTGGAATATTGAAAATGTTGTTGAAATGAAAAAACCGAAAAATGCAAATTTTCCCAAAACTCGAAAATTGAAAAAATTTAAAATTTCGGAAAATTTCCGAAGTTTAATAAAGAAGACAATTTCTTCAAAATAGTAAAACTGTATAATTGACAAAATTACAAAGTTCTCTAAATTTAGAAATCGACAACATTGGAAAATTGTAAAATTTGTTGAATTAAAAATATCAAGAAAAATTCATAAATTCACAAAATAAAAAAATCGAAAAAATTTAAAATATTGGAAAATTTTCGAAATTCGATAAGAAAAGAAATTTTTTTAAAATAGTAAAAATTGTGAAAACAGTAAAATCCCAAAATTCTCTAAATTAAGAAATCTTGAAAATTGGAATATTGAAAATTTTGTTGAAATGAAAAAACCGAGCAAAATTCAAAAATTCCCAATATTCAAAAATCGAAAAAATTTTAAATTTCGAAAAATTTCCGAAACTTGATAAAAAAGAAAATTTTTTAAAAATAGTAAAAACTGTAAAATCGACAAAATCATAAAAATCTCTAAATTAAGAAATCGTCAAAATTAGAAAATTGCAAGATTTGTTGAATTTGAAAATCGAGAAAAATTAAAAAATTTCAGAAAATAAAAAAACCAACAAAAAATTAAAATTTTGGAACATTTCCGAAATTTGAAACAAAAAAAGAAACTTTTTTCAAAATAGTAAAAACTGTTTAAACTGTAAAATGACAAAGTTCTCCAAATTAAGAAATCGACAAAATTGGAAAACAGTAAAATTTTTTGAATAAAAATATCAAGAAAAATGCAAAAATTCCAAAAAAATTTTTCAGAATATTAAAAACTCCAAAGTTCTCTAAATTAAGAAATCTTCAAAATTGAAAAATTGTAAATTTTGTTGAAATGGAAAAATCGAGAAAAATGCTAAAATTTCCAAAATTCAAAAATCGACAAAATTTAAAATTTTGGAAAATATCCGAAATTTGATAAAAAAAAAAAATTTTGCAAAATTTCCGAAAATCTGAAAAAAAGAAATAATTTTTTTAAAATAGTGAAAACTGTAAAATAGACAAAATCCTAAAGTTCTCTAAATTTAGAAATCGTCAAAATTAGAAAACTGTAAGATTTGTTGAATTTTAAAATCGAGAAAAATTAAAAAATTTCAGAAAATAAAAAAACCAACAAGAAATTAAAATTTTGGAACATTTCCGAAATTTCAGAAATTGAAAAATCGACAAAAAAATAAAACTTCGGAACATTTCCGAAATTTGATACAAAAAATAAAATTTTTTCAAAATAATAAAGACTATAAAATCGACAAAATCACAAAGTTCTCTAAATTAAGAAATCGACAAAATTGGAAAAAATTAAAAATTTGTTAAATAAAAATAAAAAAAAAAAGGCAAAAATTCAAAAATGTAATAAATTGGAAATTTCGAAAAATTTTTGATAAAATTTGATAAAATAAGAAAATTTTTTCATTAAAAAAAAAACAGAAAACCAAAGGAGTTGGCTCTTGGACTCTGGACTAAAGCTGATCCATAGATCCTTGCCGTTTCCTTTGTCTCGGGCGAGACCTCTATTGATCGTCCAGTCCGCTGTGTGACAGTCCGCATTCTGGCTTTTTATCAATATAAGGGTGGTTCGATCCTCCCTGATGGGAGGTGGGATCCAGACCTTAATGATCGTCCGCTCAGGAATTTGGTCTACAGAGACGACGTCAATTCTTGCTCCTGGCCACGGCACTTCCAGTTTCAGCAGTGTGTCTTTGAGGAATCGCAGGGATTCCTCGTTGGCACATGCCACCACTTTAACACCTTTGTACCAGTTGATGCCATCAAACTCTGCCACGAACGGATTCAGCGGTCGAGTGATGGCATCAGCAATCCCCTGGTCAATTAACCCTTCCAGGATAAGCCAGTTATCAATAGAAAGCTTCCCATCCGGGTTGCTTCTGTCGATGATGGCTACCTGTAGCTCCGGCTTCGTGCTCAAGCTGGCCAGGATGTCCCCTGGACACACACGCTTGCTCTCCGAAGCCTTTGCCGAGTCGTCTGACCTCTGCCTCTTGCTGACAGGTGGGTTGGCCTTTTTCGGTAGCTTGCTCACCGTTCTCTCCTTTCCAGGAGGTGTGGTTTTTGCAAGCATACCTGGTGCACGCTTTTTTCCTTCTAAGGGTGACTTGGGTTTCTTTGGTTCCACCAACTTCGACGTGGAAGGTTTGACTTCCTCCGTCGGGTTGGCTACGGCTACTGCCTGAAACCCCTTGTCACCCTGGCACCGTGCACTCATTCTCGGTTCAGCGGGCTGAGTGTTGCCGGTCACGCCAGCGAGCCTCAAATACCGCCGCACGTTGTATTCGTGCTTTTTTCGCAATTTCCTCTCACGCTCGTTCAACGACTCTAGTAAATCTAAAAACCTTGGGCCCAGTCCCTTAGCTAGAAACTGCAAAGTCTCATGAGCGAGCAAGTGATGCTGACATCTCTCGGTCGCCCGAGACGATGCAGTATCCATTGCCCAGCCGGCACCCTCGTGGAGGGTTCAGTATGAGGATTTTCGCCAGAAAGAAAATTGTAAGATTTGTTGAATTTGAAAATCGAGAAAAATTAAAAAAATTCAGAAATTCAAAAATCGACAAAAAATTAAAATTTCTGAACATTTCCGAAATTTTATATAAAAAGAAAATTTTTTCAGAATAGTAAAAACTGTAAATCGACAAAATCATAAAGATCTCTAAATTAAGAATTCGCCAAAATTAGAAAATTGGAAGATTTGTTAAAATTTAAAATCGAGAAAAATTAAAAAATTTCAGAAAATCAAAAATCGACAAAAAATTTAAATTTCTGAACATTTCCGAAATTTTAAAAACTGTAAAATCGACAAAATCATAAAGTTCTCTAAATTACGAAATCGACAAAATTTGAAAATTGTAAGATTTGTTAAAATTTAAAATCGAGAAAAATTAAAAATTTTCAGAAATTCAAAAATCGACAAAAAATGTAAATTTCTGAACATTTCCGAAATTTGATAAAAAAAAAAATGTTTTCAGAATGGTAAAAACTGTAAAATCGACAAAATCATAAAGTTCTCTTAATTAGGAAATCGTCAAAACTAGAAAATTGTAAGATTTGTTGAATTTGAAAATCGATAAAAATTAAAAAAATTCAGAAATTCATAAATCGACAAAAAATTAAAATTTCTGAACATTTCCGAAATTTTATACAAAAAAGAACATTTTTTCAAAATAGTAAAAACTGTTTAAGCTGTAAAATCACAAAGTTCTCCAACTTAAGAAATCGACAAAATTGGAAAATTGTAAAATTTGTTGAATTAAAAATATCAAGAAAAATGCAAAAATTCCCAAAATGCAAAAATCGAAAAAACTTAAAATATCGGAAAATTTCCGAAACTTGATAAAAAATGATATTTTTTCAAAATAGTAAAAACTGTTTAAACTGTAAAATCACAAAGTTCTCTAAATTAAGAAATCTACAAAATTGGAAAATTGTAAATATTATTATTATATTATAGTAAAAACTGTTTAAACTGTAAAATCGCAAAGTTCTCCAAGTTAAGAAATCGCCAAAAATTGGAAAATTGTAGAATTTGTTAAAATAAAAAAATCGAGAAAAATGAAAAAATTCTCAAAATCTAAAAATCGGAAAAAATTAAAACTTCGGAAAATTTTCGAAATTCGATAACAAAAGAAATTGTTTTCAAAATAGTAAAAACTGTGAAAACTGAAAAATCCCAAAGTTCTTTAAATTAGGAAATCTACAAAATTGGTATATTGTAAATTTTGTTGAAATGGAAAAATCCAACAAAATGCAAAAGTTTCCAAACTTTAAAAATCGAAAAAATTTAAAATTTCGGAAAATTTTCGAAATTTGATAAAAAAAGACATTTTTTTTCAAAATAGTAAAAACTGTTAAAACTGTGAAAACGCAAAGTTTTCTAAATAAAGAAATAGAAAAAATTGGAATATTGTAAATTTTGTTGAATTTAAAAAATCGAGAAAAATTCAAAAATTTCCGAAAATCGACAAAATTTAAAATTTTGCAAAAATTTCCGAAAATTTAATAAAAAAAGAAAATTTTTTAAAATCGACAAAATTGAAAAATTCTCTAAATTTGGAAACCGACAACATTGCAAAATTGTAAAATTTGTTGAATTAAGAATATCAAGAAAAATGCAAAAATTCACAAAATTCAAAAATCAAAAAAATTTAAAATTTCGGAAACTTTCCAAAATTCGAAAAAAAGAAAGTTTTTTCAAATTAGTAAAAACTGTAAGATCGCAAAGTTCCCTAAATAAAGAAATAGACAAAACTAGAATATTGTAAATTTTGATGAAATTAAAAAATCAAGAAAAATGCAAAAACTCCTAAAATTCAACAATCGACAAAATTTAGAGTTTCGGAAAATTTCCAAAATTTGATAAAAAAAAGAAAAATTTTTCAAAATAGTAAAAACTCTAAAATCAACTAGATCGCAAAGTTTTCTAAATTAAAAAATCGACAACATTGGAATATTGTAAGATTTGTTGAATTTAAAAAATCGAGAAGAATTAAAAAATTTCAGAAATTCAAAAATCGAAAAAATTTAAAAATTCGGAAAATTTCCGAAATTTAATAAAAAAAACTAAATTTTTTCAAAATAGTAAAAATTGTAAAATCTACAAAATCATAAAGTTCTCCTTATTAAGAAATCGTCAAAATTTGAAAATTAGAAGATTTGTTAAATTTGAAAATCGAGAAAAATTAAAAAATGTCAGAAATTCAAAAATCGAAAAAAATTTAAAATTTCGCAAACTTTCCAAAATTCGAAAAAAAAAAGAAAATTTTTTTAAAATAGTATAAACTTTTTAAACTGTAAAATCACAAAGTTCTCCAAATTAAGAAATCGACAAAATTGGAAAATTGTAAAATTTGTTGAATTAAAAATATCAAGAAAAATGCATAAATTCACAAAATTAAAAAATTGAAAAAATTTAAAATATTGGAAAGTTTTCGAAATTCGATAAGAAAATAAATTTTTTTAAAATAGTAAAAACTGTGAAAACAGTAAAATCCCAAAGTTCTCTAAATTTAGAAATCTTGAAAATTGGAATATTAAAAATTTTGTTGAAATGAAAAAACCGAAAAAATGCAAAAATTCTCAAAGTCCTAAAATCGGAAAAAATTTAAAATTTCGGAAAATTTCAGAAATAAAAACTGTATAATCGCCAAATTCCTAAAGTTCTCTAAATTTAGAAATCGTCAAAATAAGAAAATTGCAAGATTAGTTGAATTTGAAAATCGAAAAAAATTAAAAAAATTTAGAATTTCAAAAATCGACAAAAAATTAAAAAAGTTCAGAAATTTAAAAAATCGACAAAAAATTAAAATTTCGGAACATTTCCGAAATTCGAAACAAAAAAAGAAAATTTTTTCAAAATAGTAAAAACTGTAAAAACTGGAAAATCGCAAAGTTCTTTATATTAAGAAATCTAAAAAATTGGAATATTGTAAATTTTGTAGAAATGAAAAAATCGAGAATAATGCAAAAATTTTCGAAATTTAAAAATCGACAAAATTTAAAGTTTCGGAAAATTTCCGAAATTTGATAAAAAAAGAAAAATTTTTCAAAATAGTAAAAACTGTAAAATCGACAAAATCACAAAGTTTTCTAAATTAAGAATTCATCAAATTAAAAAATTGTAAATTTTGTTGAATTAAAAATATCGAGAAAAATGCAAAAATTCACAAAATTCATAAATCGAATAAATTTAAATCTACGAAAAATTCCCGAAATTTGATAAAAAAAAAAGAAATTTTTTTCATAAAAATTAAAACAGTAAAATCGACAAAATCATAAAGTTCTCTTAATTAGGAAATCGTCAAGATTTGATAATTGTGAGATTTGTTGAATTTGAAAATCGATAAAAATTAAAAAATTTCAGAAATTCAAAAATCGACAAAAAATTAAAATTTCGGAACATTTCCGAAATTTGAAACAAAAAAAGAAAATCACAAAGTTTTCCATATTAAGAAATCGACAAAATTGGAAAATTGTAAAAATTGTTGAAATGAAAAAATCGAGAAAAATTCAAAAATTTTCAAAATCCTAAAATCGGAAAAATTTAAAATTTCGGAAAATTTCCGAAATTCCATAACAAAAGAAATTGTTTTCAAAATAGTAAAAACTGTAAAATCGCAAAGTTCTCTAAATTAAGAAATCTTCATAATTGGAATATTGAAAATGTTGTTGAAATGAAAAAACCGAAAAAATGCAAATTTTCCCAAAACTCAAAAATTGAAAAAATTTAAAATTTCGGAAAATTTCCGAAGTTTAATAAAGAAGACAATTTCTTCAAAATAGTAAAAACTGTATAATTGACAAAATTACAAAGTTCTCTAAATTTAGAAATCGACAACATTGGAAAATTGTAAAATTTGTTGAATTAAAAATATCAGGAAAAATGCATAAATTCACAAAATTAAAAAATCGAAAAAATTTAAAATATTGGAAAGTTTTCGAAATTCGATAAGAAAAGAAATTTTTTTAAAATAGTAAAAACTGTGAAAACAGTAAAATCCCAAAGTTCTCTAAATTTAGAAATCTTGAAAATGGGAATATTAAAAATTTTGTTGAAATGAAAAAACCGAGAAAAATTCAAAAATTCCCAATATTCAAAAATCGAAAAAATTTTAAATATCAAAAAATTTTCGAAACTTGATAAAAAAAAATTTTTATATAATAGTAAAAACTGTAAAATCGACAAAATCATAAAAATCTCTAAATTAAGAAATCGTCAAAATTAGAAAATTGCAAGATTTGTTGAATTTGAAAATCGAGAAAAATTAAAAAAATTTCAGAAATTCAAAATCCACAAAATATTAAAATTTCGGAACATTTCCGAAATTTGAAACAAAAAAAGAAAATTTTTTCAAAATAGTAAAAACTGTTTAAACTGTAAAATCACAAAGTTCTCCAAATTTAGAAATCGACAACATTGGAAAATTTTAAAATTTGTTGAATTAAAAATATTATTTTTAGAATATTAAAAACTGTAAAATCGCAAAGTTCTCTAAATTAAGAAATCGACAAAATTGGAAAATTGTAATGTTTGATGAAATTAAAAAACAAGAAAAATGCAAAAATTCCTAAAATTCATCAATCGACAAAATT
Source organism: Drosophila immigrans (assembly GCA_963583835.1). Lineage (NCBI taxonomy): Eukaryota > Metazoa > Arthropoda > Insecta > Diptera > Drosophilidae > Drosophila > Drosophila immigrans. The sequence goes on from CAUZWO010000048.1 coordinate 612,670, forward strand.
TAGAGTTTCGGAAAATTTCCAAAATTTGATAAAAAAAAAAAAATTTTTCAAAATAGTAAAAACACTAAAATCAACAAGATCGCAAAGTTTTCTAAATTAAAAAATCGACAGCATTGGAAAATTGTAAGATTTGTTGAATTTAAAAAATCGAGAAGAATTAAAAAAAATTTCAGAAATTCAAAAATCGAAAAAAATTTAAAAATTCGGAAATTTTCCGAAACTTAATAAAAAAAACTAAATTTTTTCAAAATAGTAAAAATTGTAAAATCGACAAAATCATAAAGTTCTCCTTATTAAGAAATCGTCAAAATTTGAAAATTAGAAGATTTGTTGAATTTGAAAATCGAGAAAAATTAAAAAATTTCAGAAATTCAAAAATCGAAAAAAATTCAAATTTCGGAACATTTCCGAAATTTGTTACAAAAAAGAAAACTTTTTCAAAATAGTAAAAACTTTTTAAACTGTAAAATCACAAAGTTCTCCAAATTAAGAAATCTACAAAATTGGAAAATTGTACAATTTGATGAAATGAAAAAATCGAGAAAAATGCAAAAATTCTCAAAGTCCTAAAATCGGAAAAATTTAAAATTTCGGAAAATTTCCAAAATTTGATAAAAAAAAGAAAAATTTTTCAAAATGGTAAAAACACTAAAATCAACAAGATCGCAAAGTTTTCTAAATTAAAAAATCGACAACATTGGAATATTGTACGATTTGTTGAATTTAAAAAATCAAGAAAAATTAAAAAATTTCAGAAATTCAAAAATCGAAAAAAATTTAAAAATTCGGAAAATTTCCGAAATTTGCTAGAAAAAGAAAATTTTTTCAAAATAGTAAAAACTGTAAAATCGACAAAATCATAAAGTTCTCTAAATTAAGAAATCGCCAAAATTAGAAAATTGTAAGATTTGTTGAATTTGAAAATCGAGAAAAATTAAAAAATTTCAGAAATCCAAAAATCGACAAAAAATTAAAATTTCGGAAAATTTCAGAAATAAAAACTGTATAATCGACAAAATCCTAAAGTTCTCTAAATTTAGAAATCGTCAAAATAAGAAAATTGCAAGATTAGTTGAATTTGAAAATCGAAAAAAATTAAAAAAAATTTAGAATTTCAAAAATCGACAAAAAAAATTCAGAAATTTAAAAATCGACAAAAAATTCAAATTTCGGAACATTTCCGAAATTCGAAACAAAAAAATAAAATTTTTTCAAAATAGTAAAAACTGTAAAAACTGGAAAATCGCATAGTTCTTTATATTAAGAACCTAAAATATTTAAATATTGTAAATTTAGTAGAAATGAAAAAATCGAGACTAATGCAAAAATTTTCGAAATTTAAAAATCGACAAAATTTAATATTTCGGAAAATTTCCGAAATTTTATAAAAAAAGAAAATTTTTTCAAAATAGTAAAAATTGTAAAATCGACAAAATCACAAAGTTTTCTAAATTAAGAAATCATCAAATTAAAAAATTGTAAATTTTGTTGAATTAAAAATATCGAGAAAAATTCAAAAATTCACAAAATTAGGAAATCGTCAAGATTTGAAAATTGTAAGATTTGTTGAATTTGAAAATCGAGACAAATTAAAAAATTTCAGAAATTCAAAAATCGACAAAAAATTCAAATTTCGGAACATTTCCGAAATTTGAAACAAAAAAAGAAAATTTTTTCAAAATAGTAAAAATTGTTTAAACTGTAAATATACAAAGTTCTTCATATTAAGAAATCGACAAAATTGGAAAATTGTAAAATTAGTTGAAATGAAAAAATCGGGAAAAATTCAAAAATTTTCAAAATTCTAAAATCGGAAAAATTTAAAATTTCGGAAAATTTCCGAATTTCCATAACAAAAGAAATTGTTTTCAAAATAGTAAAAACTGTGAAAACTGTAAAATCGCAAAGTTCTCTAAATTAATAAATCTTCATAATTGGAATATTGAAAATGTTGTTGAAATGAAAAAACCGAAAAAATGCAAATTTTCCCAAAACTCAAAAATTTTAAAAATTTTAAATTTCGGAAAATTTCCGAAGTTTAATAAAGAAGACAATTTCTTCAAAATAGTAAAAACGGTATAATTGACAAAATTACAAAGATCTCTAAATTTAGAAATCGACAACATTGGAAAATTGTAAAATTTGTTGAATTAAAAATATCAAGAAAAATGCATAAATTCACAAAATTAAAAAATCGAAAAAATTTAAAATATTGGAAAGTTTTCGAAATTCGATAAGAAAAGAAATTTTTTTAAAATAGTTAAAACTGTGAAAACAGTAAAATCCCAAAGTTCTCTAAATTAAGAAATCTTAAAAATTGGAATATTGAAAATTTTGTTGAAATGAAAAAACCGAGAAAAATTCAAAAATTCCCAATATTCAAAAATCGAAAAAATTTTAAATTTCGAAAAATTTTCGAAACTTGATAAAAAAAAAAAATTTTATAAAATAGTAAAAACTGTAAAATCGACAAAATCATAAAAATCTCTAAATTAAGAAATCGTCAAAATTAGAAAATTGCAAGATATGTTGAATTTAAAAATCGAGACAAATTAAAAAATTTCAGAAATTTTAAAATCGACAAAAAAATTAAAATTTCGGAACATTTCCGAAATTTGAAACAAAAAAAGAAAAATTTTTCAAAATAGTAAAAATTGTTTAAACTGTAAAAATACAAAGTTCTCCAAGTTAAGAAATCGCCAAAAATTGGAAAATTGTTACATTTGTTGAATAAAAATATCAAGAATAATGCAAAAATTCCCAAAAATCATAAATCGAATAAATTAAAAATTTCGAAAATTTTCCGAAATTTGATAACAAAAGAAATTGTTGTCAAAATAGTAAAAACTGTGAAAACTGTAAAATCGCAACGTTCTCTAAACTAAGAAATCTACAAAATTGGAATACTGTAAATTTTGTTGAAATGAAAAAATCCAACGAAATGCAAAAATTTCCTAAATTCAAAAATCGAGAATATTTAAAATTTCGGAAAATTTTCGAAATTTGATAAAAAAGAAAATTTTTTCAAAATAGTAAAAACTGTAAAATCGACAAAATCATAAAGTTCTCTAAATTAAGAATTCGTCAGAATTAGAAAATTTAAAGATTTGTTGAAATTGAAAATCGGGAAAAATTTAAAAATTTCAGAAATTCAAAAATCGACAAAAAATTAAAATTTCGGAACATTTCCAAAATTTGATACAAAAAATAATTTTTTTTCAAAAAAGTAATAAGTATTTAAGTTGTAAAATCGCAAAGTTCTCTAAATTAAGAAATCTACAAAATTGGAAGATTGTAAATATTGTTGAATAAAAATATCGAGAAAAATGCAAAAATTCTCAAAATTCAAAAATCGAAAAATTTTTAAATTTAAACTGTAAAATCACAAAGTTCTCAAAGTTAAGAAATGGCCAAAATTTGTAACAAAAAAAGAAAATGTTTTCAAAATAGTAAAAACTGTTTAAACTGTTAAATCACAAAGTTCTCTAAATTAAGAAATCGACAAAATTGGAAAAAATGTAAAATTTGTTAAATAAAAATATAAAAAAATATGCAAAAATTCAAAAATGTAATAAATTTGAAATTTCGAAAAATTTCCGAAATTTGATAAAAAAAAGAAAATTTGTTCATAAAAAAAAAACCGTAAAATCGACAAAATCAAAAAGTTCTCTTAATAAGGAAATCGTCAAAATTAGAAAATTGTAATATTTGTTGAATTTGAAAATCGAGAAAAATTAAAAAAATTCAGAAATTCAAAAATCGACAAAAAATTAAAATTTCTGAACATTTCCGAAATTTTATATAAAAAAGAAAATTTTTTCAGAATAGTAAAAACTGTAAATCGACAAAATCGTAAAGTTCTCTAAATTAAGAATTCGCCAAAATAAGAAAATTGGAAGATTTGTTAAAATTTAAAATCAAGAAAAATTAAAAAAATTTAGAAGTTCAAAAATCGACAAAAAATTTAAATTTCTGAACATTTCCGAAATTTAATAAAAAAAAAAATGTACTCAGAATGGTAAAAACTCTAAAATCGACAAAATCATAAAGTTCTCTAAATTACGAAATCGACAAAATTTGAAAACTGTAAGATTTGTTAAAATTTAAAATCGAGAAAAATTAAAAAATTTCAGAAATTCAAAAACCCACAAAAAATGTAAATTTCTGAACATTTCCGAAATTTGATAAAAAAAAAAATGTTTTCAGAATGGTAAAAACTGTAAAATCGACAAAATCATAAAGTTCTCTTAATAAGGAAATCGTCAAAATTAGAAAATTGTAAGATTTGTTGAATTTGAAAATCGAGAAAAATTAAAAAAATTCAGAAATTCAAAAATCGACAAAAAATTAAAATTTCTGAACATTTCCGAAATTTTATACAAAAAAGAAAATTTTTTCAAAATAGTTAAAACTGTTTAAGCTGTAAAATCACAAAGTTCTCCAACTTAAGAAATCGACAAAATTGGAAAATTGTAAAATTTGTTGAATTAAAAATATCAAGAAAAATGCAAAAATTCCCAAAATGCAAAAATCGAAAAAACTTAAAATATCGGAAAATTTCTGAAACTTGATAAAAAAAGGATATTTTTTCAAAATAGTAAAAAATGTTTAAACTGTAAAATCACAAAGTTCTCTAAATTAAGAAATCTACAAAATTGGAAAATTGTAAATATTATTATTATATTATAGTAAAAACTGTTTAAACTGTAAAATCACAAAGTTCTCCAAGTTAGGAAATCGCCAAAAATTGGAAAATTGTAGAATTTGTTGATATAAAAAAATCGAGAAAAATGAAAAAATTCTCAAAATCTAAAAATCGGGAAAAATTAAAATTTCGGAAAATTTTCGAAATTCGATAACAAAAGAAATTGTTTTCAAAATAGTAAAAACTGTGAAAACTGATAAATCCCAAAGCTCTTTAAATTAGGAAATCTACAAAATTGGTATATTGTAAATTTTGTTGAAATGGAAAAATCCAACAAAATGCAAAAGTTTCCGAAATTTAAAAATCGAAAAAATTTAAAATTTCGGAAAATTTTCGAAATTTGATAAAAAAAGAAATTTTTTTTCAAAATAGTAAAAACTGTTTAAACTGTGAAAACGTAAAGTTTTCTAAATAAAGAAATAGAAAAAATTGGAATACTCTAAATTTTGTTGAAATTAAAAAATCGAGAAAAATTCAAAAATTTCCGAAAATTGACAAAATTTAAAATTTTGCAAAAATTTCCGAAAATTTAATAAAAAAAGAAAAATTTTTCAAAATAGTAAAAACTGTAAAATCGACAAAATCATAAAGTTTTCTAAATTAAGAAATCGCCAAAATTAGAAAATTGTAAGATTTTTTCAATTTGAAAATCGAGAAAAATTAAAAAATTTCAGAAATTCAAAAATAGAAAAAAAAATAAAATTTTGGAACATTTCAAAAATTTGATACAAAAAAGAAAATTTTTTCAAAATAGTAAAAACTGTTTAAACTGTAAAATCACAAAGTTCTCCAAATTAAGAAATCGTCCAAATTGGAAAACTGTAAAATTTGTTGAACAAACTACCAAGAAAAATGCAAAAATTCCCAAAATTCAAAAATCGAAAAAATTTAAAATTTCGGAAAATTTCCGAAATTGGATAATAAAATTAAATTTTTTCAAAATAGTAAAAACTGTAAAAACTGTAAAATCGCAAAGTTCTCTAAATTAAGAAATCCACAAAATTGGACAATTGTAAATTTTGTTGATATTAAATAAACCGAGAAAAATGCAAAAAATCCCAAAATTCAAAAATCGAAAAAAATATAAATTTCGGAACATTTCCGAAATTTGATACAAAAAAGGACATTTTTTCAAAATAGTTAAAACTGTTTAAACTGTAAAATCACAAAGTTCTCAAATTTAAGAAATCGACAAAATTTGAAAACTGTAAATTTTGTTGAAATTAAGAAATCGAGAAAAATGCAAAAATTCCTAAAAATCAATAATCGGAAAAAATTAAAATATCGGAAAATTTCCGAAATTTAGAAAAAGAAAATTTTTTAAAAATAGTAAAAACTGTAAAATTGACAAAATCATCAAGTTCTCTTAATTAAGAAATCGTAAAAATTTGAAAATAAGAAGATTTGTTGAATTTGAAAAACGAGAAAAATTAAAAAATTTCAGAAATTCAAAAATCGAAAAAATTTCAAATTTCGGAAAATTTCCGAAGTTTAATAAAGAAGACAATTTCTTCAAAATAGGAAAAACTGTATAATCGATGAAACTACAAAGATGTCTAAATTTGGAAATCGACAACATTGGAAAATTTTAAAATTTGTTGAATTAAAAATATCAAGAAAAATGCAAAAATTGAAAAAATTTAAAATTTTGGAAAAATTTTCGAAATTCGATAACAAAAGAAAGTTTTTCAAAATAGTAAAAACTGTTTAAACTGGAAAATCGCAAAGTTCTTTAGATTAAGAAATCTACAAAATTGGAAAATTGTAAATTTTGTTGAAATGAAAAAAAATGAGAAAAATTCAAAAATTCCCAGAATTCAAAAATCGACAAAAAATTGAAATTTCTGAACATTTCCGAAATTTGATAAAAAAAAGAAAATGTTTTCAGAATAGTAAAAACTGTAAAATCGACAAAATCATAAAGTTCTCTAAATTAAGAAATCGCAAAAATTAGAAAATTGTAAGATTTGTTAAAATTTAAAATCGAGAAAAATTAAAAAATACCAGAAATTTAGAAATCGACAAAAAATTAAAATTTTGGAACATTTCCGAAATTTGATACAAAAAAGAACATTTTTCAAAAAAATAAAAACTGTTTAAGCTGTAAAATCACAAAGTTTTCCAACTTAAGAAATCGACAAAATTGGAAAATTGTAAAATTTGTTGAAATAAAAAAATCGAGAAAAATGCAAAAATTCCCAAAAATGAATATTCTAAAAAAATTAAAATATCGGATCGTTTCCGAAATTAAATAAAAAAATTAAATTTTTTCAAAATAGTAAAAACTGTAAAAACTGTTAAATCGCAAAGCTCTCTAAATTAAGAAATCTACAAAATTTGAAAATTGTAAATTTTGTTGAAATGAAATAATCGAAAAAAATGCAAAAATTCTCAAAATTCAAAAATCTAAAAATTTTAAAATTTCGTAAAATTTCCGAAATTAGATATGAAAATTAAATTTTTTCAAAATAGAAAAAACTGTAAAAACTGTAAAATCGCAAAGTTCTCTAAATTAAGAAATCCACAAAATTGGAAAATTGTAAATTTTGTTGAAATTAAATAACCCGAGAAAAATGCAAAAAATCCCAAAATTCAAAAATCAAAAAAATTTAAAATTTCGGAAACTTTCCAAAATTCGAAAATAAAGAAAGTTTTTTCAAAATAGTAAAAACACTAAAATCAACAAGATCGCAAAGTTTTCTAAATTGAAAAATCGACAACATTGGAATATTGTAAGATTTGTTAAATTTAAAAAATCGAGAAGAATTAAAAAATTTTAGAAATTCAAAAATCGAAAAAAATTTAAAAATTCGGAAAATTTCCGAAATTTGACAAAAAATAAATTTTTTCAAAATTGTCAAAATTGTAAAATCGACAAAATCATAAAGTTCTCTTAATAAGGAAATCGTCAAAATTAGAAAATTGTAAGATTTGTTGAATTTGAAAATCGAGAAAAATTAAAAAAATTCAGAAATTCAAAAATCGACAAAAAATTTAAAGTTCTGAACATTTCCGAAATTTGATACAAAAAAGAACATTTTTTCAAAATAGTAAAAACTGTTTAAGCTGTTAAATCACAAAGTTCTCCAACTTAAGAAATCGACAAAATTGGAAAATTGTAAAATATGTTTAAATTAAAAAATCGAGAAAAATGCAAAAATTTCCGAAAATCGACAAAACTTAAAATTTTGCAAAATTTCCGAAAAATGTATCAAAAAAAGACAATTTCTTCAAAATAGTAAAAACTGTACAATCGACAAAATCACAAAGTTCTCTAAATTTAGAAATCGACAACATTGGAAAATTTTAAAATTTGTTGAATTAAAAATATCAACAAAAATGCAAAAATTCCCAAAATTCAAAAATCGAAAAAATTTAAAAATTCTGAAAATTTCCGAAATTTGATATTAAAACGATTTATTTCAAAATAGTAAAAACTGTAAAATCGATAAAAATCATAAATTTCCATTAATTAAAAAATCGTCCAAAATAGAAAATTGCAAGATTTGTTAAATTTGAAAATCGAGAATAATTAAAAAATTTCAGAAATTCAAAAATCGACAAAAAATAAAAATTTTGGAACGTTTCCGAAATTTGATACAAAAAAGAACTTTATTTTCAAAATAGTTAAAACTGTTTAAACTGTAAAATCACAAAGTTCTCCAAATTAAGAAATCGACAAAATTGGAAAACTGTAAATTTTGTTGAAATTAAAAAATCGAGAAAAATGCAAAAATTCCCAAAAATCAATAATCGGAAAAAATTAATATATCGGAAAATTTTCGAAATTTGATAGAAAAAGAAAATTTTTTCAAAATAGTAAAAACTGTAAAATCGACAAAATCATAAAGTTTTCTAAATTAAGAAATCGCCAAAATTAGAAAATTGTAAGATTTGTTGAATTTAAAAATCGAGAAAAATTAAAAAATTTCAGAAATTCAAAAATAGACAAAAAATTAAAATTTTCGAACATTTAAAAAATTTGATACAAAAAAGAAAATTTTTTCAAAATAGTAAAAAATGTAAAATCGACAAAATCATAAAGTTCTCTAAATTAAGAAATCCACAAAATTGGAAAATTGTAAATTTTGTTGAAATTAAATAACCCGAGAAAAATGCAAAAAATCCCAATATTCAAAAATCGAAAAAATTTAAAATTTCGGAAAATTTCTTAAATTCGATAACAAAATAAATTTTTTTCAAAATAGTGAAGACAGTGAAACCTTCAAAATCGCAAAGCTCTTTAAAGTAAGAAATCTACAAAAGTGAAATATTGTAAATTTTGATGAAATGAAAAAATCGAGAAAAATTCAAAACTGTATGAAATTTTTAAATCGACTAAATTTAAAATTTCGGAAAATTTCCGAAATTTGATAAAAAAAAAGAAAATTTGTTTACAAATAGTAAAAACTGTAAAATCGACCAAATCATAATGTTCTCTAAATTATAAAAATCGTCAAAATTAGAAAATTTAAAGATTTGTTGAATTTGAAAATCGGGAAATATTAAAAAATTTCAGAAAATCAACAATCGACAAAAAATTAAAATTTCGGAAAATTTCCGAAATTTGATACAAAAAAGAAAATTTGTAAAAAATGGTAAAAACTGTTAAGACTGTAAATTCACAAAGTTGTCCAAATTAAGAAATCGACAAAATTGGAAAATTGTAAAATTTGTTGAAATGAAAAAATCGAGAAAAATGCAAAAATTGTCAAAAATCAAAAATCGAAAATATTTAAAATATCGGAAAATTTCCGAAATTCGATAACAAAAGAAATTGTTGTCAAAATAGTAAAAACTGTGAAAACTGTAAAATCGCAAAGTTCTCTAAACTAAGAAATCTACAAAATTGGAAAATTGTAAATTTTGTTGAAATGAAAAAATCGAGAAAAATGCAAAAATTCTCAAAAATCAAAAATCGAAATAAAATGTAAAATTTTGTAAAATTTCCGAAATTTGATACAAAAAATAAAATTTTTTCAAAATAGTAAAAACTGTGTAAACTATAAAATCGCAAAGTTCTCTAAATAAAGAAATAGACAAAATTGGAATATTGCTAATTTTGTTGAAATGAAAAAATCGAGAAAAATGCATAATTTCCCAAAATTCAAAAATCTAAAAAATTTTAAATTTCGGAAAATTTCCGAAATTCGATAACAAAAAAAAATTTGTTTCAAAATAGTAAAAACTGTAAAATCGACAAAATCATAAAGTTCTCTTGATAAGGAAATCGTCAAAATTATAAAATTGTAAGATTTGTTGAATTTGAAAATCGAGAAAAATTAAAAAAATTCAGAAATTCAAAAATCGACAAAAAATTAAAATTTCTGATCATTTCCGAAATTTGATACAAAAAAGAACATTTTTTCAAAATAGTAAAAACTGTTTAAGATGTAAAATCACAAAGTTCTCCAACTTAAGAAATCGACAAAATTGGAAAATTGTAAAATTTGTTGAATTAAAAATATCAAGAAAAATGCAAAAATTCCCAAAATGCAAAAATCGAAAAAACTTAAAATATCGGAAAATTTCCGAAACTTGATAAAAAAAGGATATTTTTTCAAAATAGTAAAAACTGTTTAAACTGTAAAATCACAAAGTTCTCTAAATTAAGAAATCTACAAAATTGGAAAATTGTAAATATTATTATTATATTATAGTAAAAACTGTTTAAACTGTAAAATCACAAAGTTCTCCAAGTTAAGAAATCGCCAAAAATTGGCAAATTGTAGAATTTGTTGAAATAAAAAAATCGAGAAAAATGAAAAAATTCTCAAAATCTAAAAATCGGAAAAAATTAAAATTTCGGAAAATTTTCGAAATTCGATAACAATAGAAATTGTTTTCAAAATAGTAAAAACTGTGAAAACTGAAAAATCCCCAAGTTCTTTAAATTAGGAAATCTACAAAATTGGTATATTGTAAATTTTGTTAAAATGGAAAAAGTCAACAAAATGCAAAAGTTTCCGAAATTTAAAATCGAAAAAATTTAAAATTTCGGAAAATTTTCGAAATTTGATAAAAAAAGACTTTTTTTTTCAAAATAGTAAAAACTGTTTAAACTGTGAAAACGCATAGTTTTCTAAATAAAGAAATAGAAAAAATTGGAATAATGTTAATTTTGTTGAAATTAAAAAATCGAGAAAAATTTAAAAATTTCCGAAAATTTAATAAAAAAAGAAAACTTTTCAAAATAGTAAAAACTGTAAAATCGACAAAATTGAAAAATTCTCTAAATTTGGAAACCGACAACATTGGAAAATTGTAAAATTTGTTGAATTAAGAATATCAAGAAAAATGCAAAAATTCACAAAATTCAAAAATCAAAAAAATTTAAATTTCTGAAACTTTCAAAAATTCGAAAAAAAAAAAAGTTTTTTCAAAATAGTAAAACTGTAAGATCGCAAAGTTCCCTAAATAAAGAAATGGACAAAACTAGAATATTGTAAATTTTGATGAAATTAAAAAATTAAGAAAAATGCAAAAATTCCTAAAATTCAACAATCGACAAAATTTACAGTTTCGGAAAATTTCCAAAATTTGATAAAAAAAGAAAAAATTTTCAAAATAGTAAAAACACTAAAATCAACAAGATCGCAAAGTTTTCTAAATTAAAAAATCGACAGCATTGGAATATTGTAAGATTTGTTGAATTTAAAAAATCGAGAAGAATTAAAAAATTTCAGATATTCAAAAATCGAAAAAAATTAAAAATTCGGAAAATTTCCGAAATTTGATAAAAAAAACTAAATTTTTTAAAAATATTAAAAATTGTAAAATCGACAATATCATAAAGTTCTCCTTATTAAGAAATCGTCAAAATTTGAAAATTAGAAGATTTGTTAAATTTGAAAATCGAGAAAAATGCAACAATTTTCAAAATCCTAAAATCGAAGAAATTTAAAATTTCGGAAAATTTCCGAAATTCCATAACAAAAAAAATTGTTTTCAAAATAGTAAAAACTTTTTAAACTGTAAAATCACAAAGTTCTCCAAATTAAGAAATCGACAAAATTGGAAAATTGTACAATTTGTTGAAATGAAAAATTCGAGAAAAATGCAAAAATTCTCAAAGTCCTAAAATCGGAAAAATTTAAAATTTCGGAAAATTTCCAAAATTTGATAAAAAAAAGAAAAATTTTTCAAAATAGTAAAAACATAAAAATCAACAAGATCGCAAAGTTTTCTAAATTAAAAAATCGTCAACATTGGAATATTGTAAGATTTGTTGAATTTAAAAAATCGAGAAGAATTAAAAATTTTCAGAAATTCAAAAATCGAAAAAATTTTAAAATTCGGAAAATTTCCGAAATTTGCTAGAAAAAAAATATTTTTTTAAAATAGTAAAAACTGTAAAATCGACAAAATCATCAAGTTCTCTAAATTACGAAATCGCCAAAATTAGAAAATTGTAAGATTTGTTGAATTTGAAAATCGAGAAAAATTAAAAATTTTCAGAAATTCAAAAATAGACAAAAAATTAAAATTTCGGAAAATTTCCGAAATTTGATAAAAAAAAGACAATATTTTCAAAATAGTAAAAACTGTGAAAACTGAAAAATCGCAAAGTTCTTTAAATTAAGAAATCTTTAAAATTCGAAAATTGATAATTTTGTTGAAATGAAAAAAATGAGAAAAATGCAAAAATTCCCAAAATTAAAAAATCGACAAAAATTTAAATTTCTGAACATTTATGAAATTTGATAAAAAAAAGAAAATGTTTTCAGAATAGTTAAAACTGTAAAATCGACAAAATCATAAAGTTCTCTAAATTAAGAAATCGCCAAAAATAGAAAATTGTAAGATTTGTTAAAATTTAAAATCAAGAAAAATGAAAAAAATTCAGAAATTCAAAAATCGACAAAAAATTAAAATTTTTGAAATTTTCCGAAATTTGATAAAAAAAGACAATTTTTTTAAAATAGTAAAAACTGTGAAAACTGAAAAATCGCAAAGTTCTTTAAATTAGGAAATCTTCAAAATTCGAATATTGAAAATTTTGTTGAAATAAAAAAATCGAGAAAAATGCAAAAATTCTCAAAATCTAAAAATCGTAAAAGAAATTAAAATTCCCGAAATTCGATAACAAAAAAAATTGTTTTCAAAATAGTAAAAACTGTGAAAACTGTAAAATCGCAAAGATCTTTAAATTCAGAAATCTAAAAAATTGGGAAATTGTAAAATTTGTTGAAATTAAAAAATCGAGAAAAATGCAAAAATTTCCGAAAATCGACATAACTTAAAAATTTGCAAAATTTCCGAAAAATGTATCAAAAAAAGACGATTTCTTCAAAATAGTAAAAACTGTACAATCGACAAAATCACAAAGTTCTCTAAATTTAGAAATCGACAACATTGGAAAATTTTAAAATTTGTTGAATTTTGATATTAAAACGATTTTTTTCAAAATAGTAAAAACTGTAAAATCGACAAAATCATAAATTTCCATTAATTAAGAAATCGTCAAAATTAGAAAATTAGAAGATTTGTTGAATTTGAAAAACGAGAAAAATTTTAAAATTTCAGAAAAACCAAAAATCGACAAAAAAAATAAAATTTCGGAACATTTTTGAAATTTTATACAAAAAAGAAAATTTTTTCAAAATAAAAAAGACTGTTTAAACTGTAAAATCACAAAGTTCTCCAAATTAAGAAGTCGACAAAATTGGAAAATTTTAAAATTTGTTGAAATGAAAAAATCGAGAAAGTTTCAAAAATCAAAAATCGAAAAAATTTAAAATTTCGAAAAATTTATGAAATTTGATAACAAAAGATATTGTTTTCAAAATAGTAAAAACTGTGAAAACTTCAAAATCCCAAAGTTCTTTAAATTAAGATATCTACAAAATTGGAATATTGTAAATTTTGTTGAAATTAAGAAATCGAGAAAAATGCAAAAATTCCCAAAAATCAATAATCGGAAAAAATTAAAATATCGGAAAATTTCCGAAATTTGATAGAAAAAAGAAAACTTTTTCAGAATAGTAAAAACTGTAAAATCGACAAAATCATAAAGTTCTTTTAATTAGGAAATCGTCAAAATTGGAAAATTGTAAGATTTGTTGAATTTGAAAATCGAGAAAAATTAAAAAAAATTCAGACATTAAAAAATCGACAAAAAATTAAAATTTCGGAGCATTTCCGAAATTTGATATAAAAAGAAAATGTTTTCAGAATAGTAAAAACTGTAAAATCGACAAATTCATAAAGTTCTCTAAATTAAGAAATCGCCAAAATTTGAAAATTGTAAGATTTGTTAAAATTTAAAATCGTGAAAAATTAAAAAATTTCAGAAATTCAAAAATCGACAACAAAAATTAAAATTTTGGAACATTACATACAAAAACATGTCTTCAAAAAAATTAAAACTGTTTAAGCTGTAAAATCACAAAGTTCTCCAACAAAAGAAATCGACAAAATTGTTAAATTTGTTGAATTAAAAATATCAAGAAAAATGCAAAAATTCCCAAAATTCAAAAATCGAAAAAATGTAAAATTTCGGAAAATTTCCGAAATTTGATATAAAAAAGAAAATTTTTTCAGAATAGTAAAAACTGTAAATCGACAAAATCATAAAGTTCTCTAAATTAAGAAATCGCCAAAATTTGAAAATTAGAAGATTTGTTGAATTTGAAAATCGAGAAAAATTAAAAAATTTCAGAAATTCAAAACTCTAAAAAATTTAAAATTTCGGAATATTTCCGAAATTTGACAAAAAAAAATAAATCTTTTCAAAATTGTCAAAATTGTAAAATCGACAAAATCATAAAGTTCTCTAAATTTGGAAATCGACAACATTGGAAAATTGTAAAATTTGTTGAATTAAAAATATCAAGAAAAATGCAAAAATTCCCAAAATTAAAAAATCGAAAAAATTTAAAATTTCGGAAAATTTTCGACATTTGATAAAAAAAGACATTTTTTAAAATTTAAAAACAGTAAAATCGCAAAGTTCTCTTAATTAAGAAATCTTGAAAATTGGAATATTGAAAATTTTGTTGAAATGAAAAAACCGAGAAAAAAGCAAAAAATCCCAAAATTCAAAAATCGAAAAAATTTAAAATTTCGGAAAATTTTCGACATTTGATAAAAAAAGACATTTTTTTTCAAAATAGTAAAAACTGTTTTCTAAATAAAGAAATAGACAAAATTGGAATATTGTAAATTTTGTTGAAATTAAAAAATCGAGAAAAATGCCAAAAAATCCAAAAAATTTATAATTTCGGAAAATTTCCGAAATTTGATAAAAAAAAGAAAATTTTTTCAGAATAGTAAAAACTGTAAAATCGACAAAATCATAAAGTTCTCTAAATTTAGAAATCGACAACATTGTAAAATTGTAAGATTTGTTGAATTTGAAAATCGAGAAAAATTAAAAAAATTTCAGAAATTAAAAAATCGACAAAAAATTTAAATTTCGGAACATTTCCGAAATTTGAAACAAAAAAAGACAATGTTTTCAAAATAGTAAGAACTGTTTAAACTGTTAAATCACAAAGTTCTCTAAATTAAAAAATCGACAAAATTGGAAAAAATGTAAAATTTGTTGAATAAAAATATAAAAAAAATGCAAAAATTAAAAAAATTTAATAAATTTGAAATTTCAAAAAATTTCCAGGATTTAAAAATAAAACAAAATTTTTCATAAAAAAAAACCGTAAAATCGACAAAATCATAAAGTTCTCTTAATTAGGAAATCGTCAAAATTATAAAATTGTAAGATTTGTTGAATTTGAAAATCAAGAAAAATTAAAAAAATTCAGGAATTCAAAAATCGACAAAAAATTAAAATTTCGGAACATTTCCGAAATTTGATATAAAAAAGAAAATGTTTTCAGAATAGTAAAAACTGTAAATCGACAAAATCATAAAGTTCTCTAAATTAAGAAATTGCCAAAATTAGAAAATTGGAAGATTTGTTAAAATTTAAAATCGAGAAAAATTAAAAAATTTCAGAAATTCAAAAATTGACAAAAAATTTAAATTTCTGAACATTTCCGAAATTTGATAAAAAAAAGAAAATGTTTTCAGAATAGTAAAAACTGTAAAATCGAAAAACTCATAAAGTTCTCTAAATTTGGAAATCGACAACATTGTAAAATTGTAAGATTTGTTGAATTTAAAAATCGAGAAAAATTAAAAAATTTCAGAAATTCAAAAATCGAAAACAAAAATTAAAATTTTGGAACATTTCCGAAACTTGATAAAAAAAGGATATTTTTTCAAAATAGTAAAAACTGTTTAAGCTTTAAAATCACAAAGTTCTCCAAGTTAAGAAATCGCCAAAAATAGAAAATTGTAATATTTGTTGAATTTGAAAATCGAGAAAAATTAAAAAATTCCAGAAATTCAAAAATCGACAAAAAATTAAAATTTCGGAACATTTCCAAATTTTGATACAAAAAGAAATTTTTTTTCAAAATAGTAATAAGTGTTTAAGCTGTAAAATCGCAAACTTCTCTAAATAAAGAAATAGACAAAATTGGATAGCTGTAAAATTTGTTGAAATTAAAAAATTAAAAAAAATTGCAAAAATTTCCGAAATTTAAAAATCGACAAAATTTAAAATTTCGGAAAATTTCCGAAATTCGATAACAAAAGAAATTTTTTCAAAATAGTAAAAACTGTTTAAACTGTTAAATCACAAAGTTCTCTAAATTAAGAAATCGACAAAATTGGAAAAAATGTAAAATTTGTTGAATAAAAATATAAAAAAAAATGCAAAAATTACAAAATTTAATAATTTTAAAATTTCGTAAAATTTCCGAAATTTGATAACAAAAAAAATTTTTTTCAAAATAGTAAAGACAGTGAAAACTTAAAAATCGCAAAGCTCTTTAAATTAAGAAATCTACAAAAGTGGAATATTGTAAATTTTGATGAAATGAAAAAATCCAGAAAAATTCAAAAAATTTTTAAATTTTTAAATCGACAAAATTTAAAGTTTCGGAAAATTTCCGAAATTTGAAAAAAAATAAA
This sequence comes from Drosophila immigrans, assembly GCA_963583835.1. Taxonomy (NCBI): domain Eukaryota; kingdom Metazoa; phylum Arthropoda; class Insecta; order Diptera; family Drosophilidae; genus Drosophila; species Drosophila immigrans. The sequence goes on from CAUZWO010000048.1 coordinate 629,354, forward strand.
ATTTTTTCAAAATAGTAAAAACTGTGAAAACTGTAAAATCGCAAAGCTCTTTAAATTCAGAAATCAGCAAAATGGAAAAATTGTAAAGTTTTTTGGAAATGAAAAAATCGGAAAAAATTCAAAAATGCACAAAATTCAAAAATCGAAAAAAATTAAAATTTCGGAAAATTTCCGAAATTTAATAAAAAAAAGAAAATTTTTTCATATAAATAAAAAATGTAAAATCGACAAAATCATAAAGTTCTCTTAATTAGGAAATCGTCAAAATTAGAAAATTGTAAGATTTGTTGAATTTGAAAATCGAGAAAAATTAAAAAATTTCAGAAATTCAAAAATCGACAAAAAATTAAAATTTCGGAACATTTCCGAAATTTGAAACAAAAAAAGAAAATTTTTTTAAAATAGTAAAAACTGTGAAAACTGTAAAATCGCAAAGCTCTTTAAATTCAGAAATCAGCAAAATGGAAAAATTGTAAATTTTTTTGAAATGAAAAAATTGAGAAAAATGCAGAAAAGCACAAAATTTAAAAATCAAAAAATTTAAAATTTCGGAAAATTTCCGAAATTCGATAACAAAAGAAATTGTTGTCAAAATAGTACAAACTGTGAAAACTGGAAAATCGTAAAGTTTTTTAAATTAAGAAATCTACAAAATTGGAATATTGTAAATTTTGTAGAAATGAAAAAATCGAGAAAAATGCAAAAATTCCCAAAATTCAATAATCGAAAAAAAATAAAATATCGAAAAAATTCAGAAAATTGATAAAAAAAGAAAATATTTTAAAAAGAGTAAAAACTGCAAAATCGACAAAATCACAAATTTTTCAAAATTAAGAAATCGTCAAATTAAAAAATTGTAAAGTTTGTTGAATTAAAAATATCAAGAAAAATGCAAAAATTCACAAAATTCAAAAATCGAAAAAAATTTAAATTTCGGAAAATTTCCGAAATTTTAAACAAGAAAAGAAAATCACAAAGTTTTCCAATTTAAGAAATCGACAAAATTGGAAAACTGTAAATTTTGTTGAAATTAAAAAATCGAGAATAATGCAAAAATTCCCAAAAATCGATAATCGAAAAAAATTAAAATATCGGAAAATTTCCGAAATTTGATAAAAAAAATTAAATTTTTTCAAAATATTAAAAACTGTTTAAACTATTAAATCACAAAGTTCTCTAAATTAAGACATCGACAAAGTTGGAAAAAATGTAAAATTTGTTGAATTAAAATATAAAAAAAAATGCAAAAATTACAAAATTTAATAATTTTAAAAATTCTGAAAATTTCCGAAATTTGATATTAAAACAATTTTTTTCAAAATAGTAAAAACTGTAAAATCGACAAAATCATAAATTTCCACAAATTAAAAAATCGTCAAAATTAGAAAATTGTAAGATTTGTTGAATTTGAAAATCGAGAAAAATTAAAAAAAATTTCAGAAATTCAAAAATCGACAAAAAATTAAAATTTCGGAACATTTCCGAAATTTGAAACAAAAAAAGAAAATTTTTTTAAAATAGTAAAAACTGTGAAAACTGTAAAATCGCAAAGCTCTTTAAATTCAGAAATCAGCAAATTGGAAAAATTGTAAATTTTTTTTTAAATGAAAAAATCGAGAAAAATGCAAGAATGCAGAAAATTTAAAAATCGAAAAATTTAAAATTTCGGAAAAATTTCCGAAATTCGATAACAAAAGAAATTGTTGTCAAAATAGTACAAACTGTGAAAACTGGAAAACCACAAAGTTTTCCAATTTAAGAAATCGACAAAATTGGAAAACTGTAAATTTTGTTTAAATTAAAAAATCGAGAAAAATGCTAAAATTCCCAAAAATCAATAATCGAAATAAATTAAAATATCGGAAAATTTCCGAAATTTGATAGAAAAAGAAAATATTTTCAAAATAGTAAAAACTGTAAAATCGACAAAATCATAAAGTTCTCTAAATTAAGAAATCGCCAAAATTAGAAAATTGTAAGATTTGTTGAATTTTAAAAATCGAGAAGAATTAAAAAACTTCAGAAATTCAAAAATCGAAAAATTTTAAAAATTCGGAAAATTTCTGAAATTTGATAAAAAAAACTAAATTTTTTCAAAATAGTAAACACTGTAAAATCATAAAGTTCTCTAAATTAAGAAATCGCCAAAATTAGAATATTGTAAATTTTGTTGAAATGAAAAAATCGAAAAAAATGCAAAAAAAATTGAAATTTTTAAATCGACAAAATTTAAAATTTGGAAAATTTCCGAAATTTGATAAAAAAAATTAAATTTTTTCAAAATAGTAAGAACTGTAAAAACTGTAAAATCGCAAAGTTCTTTAAATTGAGAAATCTACAAAATTGGAAAATTGTAATTTTGTTGAAATGAAAAAATCGAAAAAAATGCAAAAATTCTCAAAATTCAAAAATCTAATATTTTTAAAATTTTGTAAAATTACCGAAATTTGATAACAAAATAATTTTTTTTTCATAATAGTAAAGACAGTGAAAACTTTAAAATCGCAAAGCTCTTTAAATTAAGAAATCTACAAAAGTGGAATATTGTAAATTTTGATGAAATGAAAAAATCGAGAAAAATTCAAAAAAATTTAAAATTTTTAAATCGACAAAATTTAAAATTTGGAAAATTTCCGAAATTTGATAAAAAATAAAATTTTTTCAAAATAGTAAAAACTATGAAAACTGTAAAATCGCAAAGCTCTTTAAATTCAGAAATCTACAAAATTGGAAAATTGTAAAATTTGTTGAAATTGAAAAATCGAGAAAAATGCAAAAATTTCCGAAAATCGACAAAATTGAAAATTTTGCGGAATTTCCGAAAAATGTATCAAAAAAAGACAATTTCTTCAAAATAGTAAAAACTGTACAATCGACAAAATCGCAAAGTTCTCTAAATTTAGAAATCGACAAAATTGGAAAATTTTAAAATTTGTTGAATTAAAAATATCAACAAAATGCAAAAATTCCCAAAATTCAAAAATCGAAAAAATTTAAGAATTCTTAAAATTTCCGAAATTTTACATTAAAAAGATTTTTTTTCAAAATAGTAAAAATTGTAAAGTCGACAAAATCATAAATTTCCATAAATTAAGAAATCGTCAAAATTAGAAAATTAGAAGATTTGTTGAATTTGAAAATCGAGAAAAATTAAAAAATTTCAGAAATTCAAAAATCGACAAAAAATTAAAATTTCGGAACATATCCGAAATTTGAAACAAAAAAAGACATTTTTTTTCAAAATAGTAAAAACTGTTTAAACTGTAAAATCACTAAGTTCTCCAAATTAAGAAATCGACAAAATTGGAAAATTGTAAGATTTGTTGAAATGAAAAAATCGAGAAAAATGCAAAAATTCTCAAAATCCAAAAATTGGAAAAATTTCCGAAATTCGATAACAAAACAATTTTTTTTCAAAAAAGTAAAGACTGTGAAAACTTAAAAATCGCAAAGCTCTTTAAATTAAGAAATCTACAAAATTTGAATATTGTAAATTTTGTTGAAATGAAAAAATCGAAAAAATTCAAAAAATTTTGAAATTTTTAAATCGACAAAATTTAAAATTTCGGAAAATTTCCGAAATTTGATAAAAAAAAACATTTTTTTCAAAATAGTAAAAACTGTTTAAAATGTAAAATCGTAAAGTTCTCTAAATAAATAAATAGACAAAGTTGAAATATTGTAAATTTTGTTGAAATTAAAAAATCGAGAAATATGCAAAAATTTCCAAAAATCGACAAAATTTAAAATTTTGCAAAATTTTCGAAAACTTGAAAAATTTCCGAAAATTTGAAAAAAAAAAGACAATATTTTCGAAACAGTAAAAACTGTAAAATCGACAAAATAACAAAGTTCTCTAAATTAAGAAATCGACAAATTTGGAAAAAATTTAAAATTTGTTGAATAAAAATATAACAAAAATGCAAAAATTAAAAAATTTAATAAATTTGAAATTTCGAAAAATTTCCGAAATTTGATAAAAAAAAAGAAAATTTTTTCATAAAAAAAAAACCGTAAAATCGACAAAATCATAAATTAGGAAATCGTCAAAATTAGAAAATTGTAAGATTTGTTGAATTTGAAAATCGAGAAAAATTTAAAAAATTTCAGAAATTCGGAAAATTTCCGAAATTTGATAAAAAAATTTAATTTTTTCAAAATAGTATAAACTGTGAAAACTGTAAAATCGCAATGCTCTTTAAATTCAGAAATCGACAAAATTGGAAAATTGTAAAATTTGTTGAAATTAAAAAATCGAAAATTTGAAAAATTTCCGAAAATTTGAAAAAAAGACAATATTTTCGAAACAGTAAAAACTGTAAAATCGACAAAATTACAAAGTTCTCTAAATTAAGAAATCGACAAATTTGGAAAATTTTAAAATTTGTTGAATTAAAAATATCAACCAAAATTCAAAAATCAAAAAATTTAAAAATTCGGAAAATTTCCGAAATTAGATAAAAAAATTAAATTTTTTTAAAATAGTAAAAACTGTAAAATCGACAATATCATAAAATTCTCTTAATTAAGAAATCCACGAAATTGGAAAATTGTAAATTTTGTTGAAATTAAATAAACCGAGAAAAATGCAAAAAAATCCCAAAATTCAAAAATCGAAAAAATTTAAAATTTCGAAAAATTTCCGAATTTCGATAACTATAATAACTAAAATGCAAAAATTCCCAAAATTCAAAAATCGAAAAAATTTTATATTTCGGAAAATTTCCGAAATAAGAAAAAAAAATTAAATTTTTTCAAAATAGTAAAAACTGTAAAAATTTAAAAATCGCAAAGCTCTTAAAATTAAGAAATCTACAAAATTGGAATATTGTAAATTTTTTTGAAATGAAAAAATCAAGAAAAATGCCAATATTCTCAAAATTCAAAAATCGAAAAATTTTAAATTTCGGAAAATTTCCGAAATTTGATAACAAAAGAAATTTTTTTAAAATAGTAAAAACTGTAAAATCGACAATATCATAAAATTCTCTTAATTAAGAAATCCACGAAATTGGAAAATTGTAAATTTTGTTGAAATTAAATAAACCGAGAAAAATGCAAAAAAATCCCAAAATTCAAAAATCGATAAAATTTAAAATTTTGCAAAATTTCCGAAAATTTGAAAAAAAAGACAATATTTTCCAAACAGTAAAAACTGTAAAATCGACTAAATTACAAAGTTCTCTAAATTAAGAAATCTACAAAATTGGAAAAAATGTAAAATATGTTAATAAATTTGAAATTTCGAAAAATTTCCGAAATTTGATAAAAAAAATAAAATTTTTTCATAAAAAAAAAACCGTAAAATCGATAAAATCATAAATTAGGAAATCGTCAAAATTAGAAAATTGTAAGATTTGTTGAATTTAAAAATCGAGAAAAATTTAAAAAATTTCAGAAATTCAAAAATCGACAAAAAATTAAAATTTCGGAACATTTCCGAAATTTGAAACAAAAAAAGAAAATTTTTTCAAAATAGTAAAAACTGTGAAAACTGTAAAAGCGCAAAGCTCTTTAAATTCAGAAATCAGCAAAATGGAAATATTGTAAATTTTTTTTAAATGAAAAAATCGAGAAAAATGCAAAAATGCACAAAATTTAAAAATCAAAAAAATGTAAAATTTCGGAAAATTTCCGAAATTCGATAACAAAAGGAATTGTTGTCAAAATAGTACAAACTGTGAAAACTGGAAAATCGCAAAGTTTTTTAAATTAAGAAATCTACAAAATTGGAATATTGTATATTTTGTAGAAATGAAAAAATCGAGAAAAATGCAAAAATTCCCTAAATTCAATAATCGAAAAAAAAATAAAATATCGGAAAAATTCAGAAATTTGATAAAAAAAGAAAAATTTTTAAAAATAGTAAAAACTGTAAAATCGACAAAATCACAAATTTTTCTAAATTAAGAAATCGTCAAATTAAAAAATTGTAAAGTTTGTTGAATTAAAAATATCAAGAAAAATGCAAAAATTCACAAAATTCAAAAATCGAAAAAAATTTAAATTTCGTAAAATTTCCGAAATTTGAAACAAGAAAAGAAAATTATTTCAAAATAGTAAAAACTGTAAAATCGACAAAATCATAAAGTTCTCTAAATTAAGAAATCGCCAAAATTAGAAAATTGTATGATTTGTTGAATTAAAAAAATCGAGAATAATTAACAAATTTCAGAAAAAAATTTGTTTCAAAATAGTAAAAACTGTAAAATCGACAAAATCATAAGGTTCTCTTAATTAAGAAATCGTAAAAATTTGAAAATTGTAAGATTTATTGAATTTAGTGTTTGAAATTAACGAATTAACGTAAGAAACAAAATGATAATCTGGCAACTCTAAGTTAAGCATAAAATGATATGGCATCCTTGTGTTGAATTTCATCATATACATAGAATATTGCGATGTGTAAAAGAGTTCGCTTTGAGTCTTTAAGTTGAATGAACGCAGCATCTGAATTGACTGTCGAATAAACATTTAATATTATTTCCACGATATCAACTCTCGTTTTTTCACTCGCACTACTGCGATCTGATCGTTGGACCAAATTCCAACAGGTTATGGGCCCAGTATCCCTAGTGCAAGTGAATTAGACAGAAAGTGCTGTGAACAAAAGGCCGTGAAAAATGGCAAGTGCGTTCATTAAAATAGAGCCGCTAAACGCGGATAACTATGACACGTGGAAATTGCAGATGAGTGCCATACTCGTGAAGAGCGATCTATGGGCATATGTAAACGGCTCAAAATTGTGCCCAGAGGCGGAGGCTGAGCAAGCAGCTTGGAAAAAGCAAGATGAGAAAGCTCGTGCAGACATCCTATTGTCAATCAGTCCATCTGAATTGGCCTTAATCGAAAACTGTGAATCGGCAAGAGAATATTGGTTGAAACTGCAGGAAACGTTTCAATCCAAGGGACCAGTGCGTAAAGCCAGTTTGCTCAAACGTGTGGCTTTGTCCCGTATGACTGAAGGTAGCGACGCGCGACAACATATAAATGATTTCTTTGATGCTGTAAAGAAATTGAAGGAAATTGGTGTAGCCATTGGCGACGATCTACTCGCGATTCTTCTGTTATATAGTTTGCCGGATTCCTATGAAACATTTCGATGCGCAATAGAAACACGTGATGAATTGCCAAACCCCGATATTCTGCGTGTTAAAATATTAGAAGAATCAGAAGCGCGTAAAGGAAAAAGTGAACGCGAAGAACAAAGTGCGTTGTATGCAAATCGCCGAAAAGGCGGAGGTAAAGCAGAAAGAGACCAAAGAGAAATGAGAAAATGTTATACATGCAATAAAATCGGTCATCTCGCGCGCGACTGTCGAAGTAAATCGAAACCGAATGAGAAGAACGGGCAAAACGAAAGTAAAGCACATATTAAAAAGGAAGCACTTAATGTATGTGAAAATACATACAACATAGAAGGAAAAAGTAATATGTGGTGCCTCGACAGCGGTTGTACGGCACACATGAGCTCTAATAAAAATATGTTCGAGAACGTTGAAGAAACCGTGAAAACATTGCATTTGGCGAATAACAATACAGCAACGGTGAAAGCTGTCGGCGACGTAAATATCGAAGTTAAAGAGAAGCAAAAGAACCATGAGATTATATTGAATAAAGTCTTGTATGTATCTGAACTACGGCAAAACCTGCTGTCGGTTTCCCAAATCACTGACAAAGGTTATGAAGTGCATTTTCGTAAAAATGAAGCAGTTATTATGAAAAATAATAAAGAAGTGTGGCTTCGTGCAAAAAGATATGGAAACCTGTATTATTTGAATGCCGAAGAATATCAAGCGAACAATATGAATAACAAAGAAAGTGATTTAAATATCTGGCATAGCCGTATGGGCCATTTAAATGAATGTGATCTAAGGGGCATGTCAAAGACTGGGAAGGTGCATGGAATGGTCATTGGAGAGAACGCAAAGATGTCGAAGTGTGAGATTTGCATAAGCGAAAAGCAGACAGCAAACCAGTACAAGAGCGCGAAGGAAAAGAGGTCGAAGCAGCCATTGGAAATAGTCCACAGTGATGTGTGTGGACCAATGCGAACCCAATCGTTAAGCGGATATAAGTATTTCGTAACGTTTATAGATGATCATTCTCGTTATTGTTCGATTTATTTTCTGAAGCAAAAATCAGAAGTATTCGAAGTATTTAAATCTTATAAATCTTCTGCTGAGAATCTTACAGGCCACAAAATCAAGAATCTGCAATCCGATAATGGCACGGAATTTCGAAACAAACATTTCGACGATTACTTGAAGAAGCATGGTATTGGCCGCCGGTTGACTGCTCCTTATACGCCGCAACAAAACGGTATAGCTGAAAGACTAAACAGGACATTAGTAGAGATGGCCAGATGTATGATGAAACAATCAGGAGCCCCACCTTCGTTCTGGGCGGAAGCGATTAACACGGCATCGTATATCCGGAATAGATGTCCTACCAAAGCGTTATCTGGAGACCTGCCATATACTTACTGGACTGCAAAAGTCCCGACAGTGGCATACATGCGAACATTTGGTACAAAGGCCTACGCGTTGATAAAAGGAAAGAACAAAGGAAAATTCGAGTCGCGGTCAGAAGATTGTATACTACTGGGATATGCTACAGAATCGAAAGCCTATCGATTGTATTCCCCCTCGCGACGCACGATTATTATCAGTAATGACGTCAAATTCATGAATGTTTATGGATTCAAGAGTGCATTTGGCGAGTTCTATGATGAACCAGAAGATTGCATCGATATGCAGCTGGACAGTATCGCAAATGAACCGGAAGACAGTTCATCGAGTGACGAAGGCACAGCCGAAGAGGCAATTCAGCCGGTGAGACATGGTAGAGGACGTCCCAAGATGATAAGGACTGGTCAGCGCGGAAGACCCCGCAAGGCCTATCAGCCAAGAGTCAAGGTTCGCGAAAATAGTCAAGAAAACCAGGATGTAAATGAAGCATCATTCGAGGATGCATTTGAAGAGTGCGAAATGGCATTCGTTGCAACACTAAATGATCCTTTGACTATTACAGAAGCACAAAATAGTGACAATGCTGATAACTGGATAAGAGCTATGGAAGACGAATTCATGGCACAAATTCTCAACAAGACCTGGCAAATTGTTGAACGACCAAAGGAACGCAAAGTAATTGGTAACAAGTTGGTTTTCCAAACAAAAGATAATGGCAGCGTATCAGGCAAGAAGAAGGCCCGCTTAGTCGCAAAAGGTTATGCGCAGAAGCCCGGAGAGGATTTTCATGAAACTAATTCGCCTGTGGCGCGATTCACGTCCGTAAGATTGTTAGCTGCTTTATCAGCAGAATTTGATATGGAAATTCACCAAATGGACGTAGTCACAGCATACCTTAACGGAGAGCTGGAAGAGAAAGTTTACATGAACATCCCGGAGAACTTCAATGAGTTTATGGAAAAGCTGAAGTCTGGTGACCCAATTGGATCTAAACAACAACGTCCTGACTATGAGTACGTGGAAGCAGCTAATGAGTGGCGAAAAGCCTTAAAAGTAATTCGAGACCCAGTGTGCTTATTAAAGCGAGCACTCTATGGACTACGGCAATCTGGATTACGTTGGTATTGTAAACTTACAAAGAATCTACAGGAAATAGGACTAGAACCAACTGAGCAGGATCCATGTTTATTTGTTAAACGACAAAACGAAAAACTTCTAATAGTCACGATCTACGTGGACGATTTGCTACTCGCCTCAAATCATCCAGAATGGTTACAGCAAACGAAGAAACATCTCAACAAGGCATTTAAGATGAAGGATTTCGGCGCAGTAAAAACGTGTTTGGGGATCGAATTCAAACAGGACAAGAGGAAGCGTCAAGTTTTCATTTCTCAAGAAAAGTATATAAACGCTGTACTAAAGAGATTTGAAATGAGTGATTGTAAACCGGCGATAACACCCATTAAATCAAAGTCAACATTGCGAAAACCAGAGCATCCAAGCGAAGCCGAAATGAAAAAGTATCCTTATCAAAACTTAATTGGATCTTTAATGTTTCTTGCAGTTACATCACGACCAGATATAGCATATGCGGTTAATTTTATGAGTCAATTCAACTCATGTTACACGATCGAACACTGGAAAGCAGCGAAACGCATCCTTCGGTACCTAAGCGGTACAAAGACGGTTGGACTTCTCTTCAAGCAGACGGGAGATAGTCTATATGGTGTGGTCGACGCTGATTGGGGAGGAAACTTGACAGATCGACGTTCCTACTCCGGTCAAGCATTTGTATTGGCAGGCGCCGCCATAAGTTGGGAGGCGCGCAAGCAACGTACTGTCGCATTATCGAGCACAGAATCGGAGTATTTGGCCATGTCCGAGGCAGTGAGAGAGGCTTTATACTTGAAAGCTCTTTTAAACAGGATTGGCCTAAGGTGTAAGTGCGTGAGCATCTTCAATGACAATCAAAGCGCTCAGCACTTAGTCAAAGGTTTTGGATTCCATCCTCGCACAAAACACATAGACGTGCGGCACCACTTTATCCAGGAGATGCATAAGAGTGGCGACATTTCTGTGGAGTATATGCAGACAGAGCATATGCCCGCAGATGTTCTAACGAAAGGCCTAGGCGGCCAAAAGCACAATGAATGTAGTTCATCATTAGGATTGATAAGTTTTTAAGATTACCATTTTGAGGGGGTGTGTTTGAAATTAACGAATTAACGTAAGAAACAAAATGATAATCTGGCAACTCTAAGTTAAGCATAAAATGATATGGCATCCTTGTGTTGAATTTCATCATATACATAGAATATTGCGATGTGTAAAAGAGTAAAAGAGCTTTGAGTCTTTAAGTTGAATGAACGCAGCATCTGAATTGACTGTCGAAAAAACATTTAATATTATTTCCACGATATCAACTCTCGTTTTTTCACTCGCACTACTGCGATCTGATCGTTGGACCAAATTCCAACATTTAGAGAAAAATTAAAAAATTTCAGAAAATTCAAAAATAGACAAAAAATTAAAATTTTGGAACATTTCAAAAATTTGATACGAAAAAGAAAATTTTTTCAAAATAGTAAAATCTGTTTAAACTGTAAAATCACAAAGTTCTGCATATTAAGAAATCTACAAAATTTGAATATTGTAAATTTTGTTGAAATGAAAAAATCGAGAAAAATTCAAAAATTTCGGAAATTTTTAAATCGACAAAATTTAAAATTTCGGAAAATTTCCGAAATTTGATAAAAAAAAATAAAATTTTTTTAAAATAGTAAAAACTGCGAAAACTGTAAAATCGCAAAGCTCTTTAAATTCAGAAATCAGCAAAATGGAAATATTGTAAATTTTTTTTAAATGAAAAAATCGAGAAAAATGCAAAAATGCACAAAATTCAAAAATCGAAAAAATTTAAAATTTCGGAAAATTTCCGAAATTCGATCACAAAAGAAATTGTTGTCAAAATAGTACAAACTGTGAAAACTGTAAAATCGCAAAGTTCTCTAAATTAAGAAATCTTCATAATTGGAATATTGAAAATGTTGTTGAAATGAAAAAACCGAGAAAATGCAAAAATTCCCAAAATTCAAAAATCGAAAAAATTTAAAATTTCGGAAAATTCCCGAAATTTGATAAAAAAAATACAATTTTTTAAAAATAGTAAGAACTGTTTAAACTGTTAAATCACAAAGTTCTCCAAATAAAGAAATAGACAAAATTGGAATATTGTAAATTGTGTTGAAATTAAAAAAATCGAGAAAAATGCAAAAATTCTCAAAATTCAAAAATCTAAAAATTTTAAAATTTCGTAAACTTTCTGAAATTCGGTAACAAAATAAATTTTTTTCAAAATAGTAAAGACAGTGAAAACTTAAAAATCGCAAAGCTCTTTAAATTAAGAAATCCACAAAAGTGAAGTATGGTACATTTTGATAAAATGAAAAAATTGAGAAAAATTAAAAAATTTTTGAAATTTTTAAATCGACAAAATTTAAAATTTCAGAAAATTTCCGAAATTTGATAAAAAAATTTAATTTTTTCAAAATAGTATAAACTGTGAAAACTGTAAAATCGCAAAGCTCTTTAAATTCAGAAATCTATAAAATTGGAAAATTGTAAAATTTGTTGAAATTAAAAAATCGAGAAAAATGCAAAAATTTTCGAAAATCGACAAAATTTAAAATTTTGCAAAATTTCCGAAAAATGTATCAAAAAAAGACAATTTCTTAAAAAAAAAAAAACTGTACAATCGACAAAATCACAAAGTTCTCTAAATTTAGAAATCGACAAAATTGGAAAATTTTAAAATTTGTTGAATTAAAAATATCAACAAAAATGCACAAACTCCCAAAATTCAAAAATCGAAAAATTTAAAAATTCGGAAAATTTCCGAAATTAGATAAAAAAATTAAAATTTTTCAAAATAGTAAAAACTGTAAAATCGACAATATCATAAAATTCTCTTAATTAAGAAATCCACGAAATTGGAAAATTGTAAATTTTGTTGAAATTAAATAAACCGAGAAAAATGCAAAAAAGTCCCAAAATTCAAAAATCGAAAAAATTTAAAATATCGAAAAATTTCCGAAATTCGATAACTATAATAACTAAAATGCAAAAATTCCCAAAATTCAAAAATCGAAAAAATTTTAAATTTCGGAAAATTTCCGAAATAAGAAAAAAAAATTAAATTTTTTCAAAATAGTAAAAACTGTAAAAATTTAAAAATCGCAAAGCTCTTAAAATTAAGAAATCTACAAAATTGGAATATTGTAAATTTTTTTGAAATGAAAAAATCGAGAAAAATGCCAAAATTCTCAAAATTCAAAAATCGAAAAATTTTAAATTTCGGAAAATTTCCGAAATTTGATAACAAAAGAAATTTTTTTTTAAATAGTATAAACTGTAAAATTCCAAAGTTCTCTAAATTAAGAAATCTTCATAATTGGAATATTGTAAATCTTGAAATTAAAAAACCGAGAAAATGCAAAAATTCTCAAAATTCCAAAATCGACAAAATTGAAAATTTCGGAAAATTTCTGAAATTTGATAAAAAAAAACAATTTTTTCAAAATAGTAAAAACTGTTTAAAATGTAAAATCGTAAAGTTCTCTAATTAAATAAATAGACAAAGTTGAAATATTGTAAATTTTGTTGAAATTAAAAAATCGAGAAATATGCAAAAATTTTCAAAAATCGACAAAATTTAAAATTTTGCAAAATTTCCGAAAATTTGAAAAAAAAAGACAATATTCTCCAAACAGTAAAAACTGTAAAATCGACTAAATTACAAAGTTCTCTAAATTAAGAAATCTACAAAATTGGAAAAAATGTAAAATTTGTTGAATAAAAATATAACAAAAATGCAAAAATTAAAAAATTTAATAAATTTGAAATTTCGAAAAATTTCCGAAATTTGATAAAAAAAAGAAAATTTTTTCATAAAAAAAAAACCGTAAAATCGATAAAATCATAAATTAGGAAATCGTCAAAATTAGAAAATTGTAAGATTTGTTGAATTTGAAAATCGAGAAAAATTTAAAAAATTTCAGAAATTCAAAAATCGACAAAAAATTAAAATTTCGGAACATTTCCGAAATTTGAAACAAAAAAAGAAAATTTTTTCAAAATAGTAAAAACTGTAAAATCGCAAAGCTCTTTAAATTCAGAAATCAGCAAAATGGAAATATTGTAAATTTTTTTGAAATGAAAAAATCGAGAAAAATGCAAAAATGCACAAAATTTAAAAATCAAAAAAATGTAAAATTTCGAAAAATTTCCGAAATTCGATAACAAAAGGAATTGTTGTCAAAATAGTACAAACTGTGAAAACTGGAAAATCGCAAAGTTTTTTAAATTAAGAAATCTACAAAATTGGAATATTGTAAATTTTGTAGAAATGAAAAAATCGAGAAAAATGCAAAAATTCCCTAAATTCAATAATCGAAAAAAAAAAATAAAATATCGGAAAAAATCCGAAATTTGATAAAATAAAGAAAAATTTTTAAAAATAGTAAAAACTGTAAAATCGACAAAATCACAAATTTTTTTAAATTAAGAAATCGTCAAATTAAAAAATTGTAAAGTTTGTTGAATTAAAAATATCAAGAAAAATGCAAAAATTCACAAAATTCAAAAAATCTAAAAAAATTTAAATTTCGGAAAATTTTCGAATTTTGAAACAAGAAAAGAAAATTGTTTCAAAATAGTAAAAACTGTAAAATCGACAAAATCATAAAGTTCTCTAAATTAAGAAATCGCCAAAATTAGAAAATTGTAAGATTTGTTGAATTAAAAAAATCGAGAATAATTAACAAATTTCAGAAAAAAATTTGTTTCAAAATAGTAAAAACTGTAAAATCGACAAAATCTTAAGGTTCTCTTAATTAAGAAATCGTAAAAATTTGAAAATTGTAAGATTTGTTGAATTAAAAATATCAAGAAAAATACAAAAATACACAAAATTCAAAAATCGAAAAAATTTTAAATTTCGAAAAAATTCCGAAATTTTATAAAAAAAATGAAAATTTTTTCACAAAAATTAAAACTGTATAATCGACAAAAATACAAAGTTTTCTAAATATAGAAATCGATAACATTGGAAAAATGTAAAATTTGTCGAATTAAAAATATCAAGAAAAATGCAAAAATACACAAAATTAAAAAATCGAAAAAATTTAAGAATTCTTAAAATTTCCGAAATTTGATAACAAAACAAATTTTTTTCAAAATAGTAAAGACTGTGAAAACTTAAAAATCGCAAAGCTCTTTAAATTAAGATATCTACAAAATTAGAAAACTGTAGGATTTGTTGCATTTGAAAATCGAGAAAAATTTTAAAATTTCAGGAATTCAAAAATCGACAAGAAATTCAAATTTTGGAACGAAATTTGATACAAAAAAGAAAATTTTTTCAAAATAATAAAGACTGTAAAATCCACAAAATCACAAAGTTCTTTAAATTAAGAAATCGACAACATTGGAATATTGTAAGATTTGTTGAATTTAAAAAATCGAGAAAAATTCAAAAATTCTCAAAATTCAAAAATCGAAAAAATTTTAAATTTCGGAAAATTTTCGAATTTTGATAACAAGAGACATTTTTTTTCAAAATAGTAAAAACTGTAAAAACTGAAAAATCGCAAAGTTCTTTAAATTAAGATATCTACAAAATTGGAATATTGTAAATTTTGTTGAAATTAAAAAATTGAGAAAAATGCTAAAATTTCTGAAATTTAAAAATCGCAAAATTTAAAATTTCGGAAAATTTCCGAAATTTGATAACAAAAAACGATTTTTTCAAAAATAGTAAAAACTGTAAAATACACAAAATCATAATGTTCTCTAAATTAAGAAATCGTCAAAATTAGAAAATTTAAAGTTTTGTTGAATTTGAAAAACGGGAAAAATTAAAAAATTTCAAATATTCAATAATCGACAATAAATTAAAATTTCGGAAAATTTCCGAACTTTGATACAAAAAAGAAAATTTGTTCAAAATGGTAAAAACTGTTTAAACTGTAAAATCACAAATTTGTCCAAATTAAGAAATCGACAAAATTGGAAAATTGTAAAATTTGTTGAATTAAAAATATCAAGAAAAATGCAAAAATACACAAAATTCAAAAATCGAAAAAATTTAAAATTTCGATAAATTTCCGAAATTTTATAAAAAAAATGAAAATTTTTTCATAAAAATTAAAACTGTAAAATCGACAAAATCCTAAAGTTCTCTAAATTAAGAAGTCGTCAAAATTAGAAAATTGCAAGATTTTTTGAATTTGAAAATCGAGAAAAATTAAAAAATTTCAGAAATTCAAAAATCGACAATAAATTAAAATTTCGGAACATTTCCGAAATTTGAAACAAAAAAAGAAAATTTTTTCAAAATAGTAAAAACTGTTTAAACTGTAAAATCTCAAAATTCTCTAAATTAGAATTCTTCAAAATTGGAATATTGTAAATTTTGTTGAAATGAAAAAATCCAAAGAAATGCAAAATTTCCCAAAATTCAAAAATCTAAAAAATTTAAAATTTCGGAAAATTTCCGAAATTTGATAAAAAAAAGAAAATTTTTTTACAAATAGTTAAAACTGTAAAATCTACCAAATCATAATGTTTTCTAAATTAGAAAAATCGTCAAAATTAGAAAATTTTAAGATTTGTTGAATTTGAAAATCGGGAAAAATTAAAAAATTTCAGAAAATCAAAAATCGACAAAAAATTAAAATTTCGGAAAATTTCCGAAATTTGATACAAAAAAGAAAATTTTTTCAAAATGGTAAAAACTGTTTAAACTGTAAAATCACAAATTTGTCCAAATTAAGAAATCGACAAAATTGGAAAATTGTAAAAATTTGTAGAAATGAAAAAATCGAGAAAAATGCAAAAATTCTCAAAATTCAAAAATCGAAAATATTTAAAATTTAGGAAAATTTCCGAATTTCGATAACAAAAGAAATTGTTGTCAAAATAGTAAAAACTGTGAAAACTGTAAAATCGCAAAGTTCTCTAAACTAAGAAATCTACAAAATTGAAAAATTGTAAATTTTGTTGAACTGAAAAAATTGAGAAAAAAACAAAAATTCTCAAAAATCAAAAATCGAAATAAAATGTAAAATTTTGTAAAATTTCCGAAGTTTGACACAAAAAAGAAAATTTTTTCAAAATAGTAAAAACTGTTTAAGCTATAAAATCGCAAAGTTCTCTAAATAAAGAAATAGACAAAATTGGAATATTGTTAATTTTGTTGAAATGAAACAATTGAGAAAAATGCATAATTTCCCAAAATTCAAAAATCTAAAAAATTTAAAATTTCGGAAAATTTCCGAAATTTGATACAAAAAAGAAAATTTTTTTACATATAGTAAAAACTGTAAAATCGACCAAATCATAATGTTCTCTAAATTATAAAAATCGTCAAAATTAGAAGTTTAAAGATTTGTTGAATTTGAAAATCGGGAAAAATTAAAAAATTTCAGAAATTCAATAATCGACAAGAAATTAAAATTTCGGAAAATTTCCGAAATTTGATACAAAAAAGAAAATTTGTTCAAAATGGTAAAAACTGTTAAAACTGTAAATTCACAAAGTTGTCCAAATTAAGAAATCGACAAAATTGGAAAATTGTAAAATTTGTTGGAATGAAAAAATCGAGAAAAATGCAAAAATTGTCAAAAATCCAAAATCGAAAATATTTAAAATATCGGAAAATTTCCGAAATTCGATAACAAAAGAAATTGTTGTCAAAATAGTAAAAACTGTTTAAACTGTAAAATCAACAAGTTCTCCAAATTAAGAAATCGACAAAATTGGAAAATTGTAAGATTTGTTGAAATAAAAAAATCGAGAAAAATTCAAAAATTCTCAAAATCCAAATATTGGAAAAATTTCCGAAATTCGATAACAAAACAAATTTTTTTCAAAATAGTAAAGACTGTGAAAACCTAAAAATCGCAAAGCTCTTTAAATTAAGATATCTACAAAATTAGAAAGTTGCAAGATTTGTTGAATTTGAAAATCGAGAAAAATTAAAAAATTTCAGAAATTCAAAAATCGACAAAATATTTAAATTTCGGAACATTTCCGAAATTTGAAACAAAAAAATAAAATTTTTTCAAATTGGTTAAAACTGTTCAAACTGTAAAATCACAAAGTTCTGTATATTACGAAATCGACAAAATTGGAAAATTGTAAAATTTGTTGAAATGAAAAAATCGAGAAAAATTCAAAATTTCTCAAAATCCAAAAATCTGAAAAATTTAAAATTTCGGAAAATTTCCGAAATTTGATAATAAAAGAAATTGTTTTCAAAATAGTAAAAACTTTGAAAACTTAAAAGTCCCAAAGTTCTTTAAATTAAGATATCTACAAAATTGGAATATTGTAAATTTTGTTGAAATTAAAAAATCGAGAAATATGCAAAAATCCGAAAATCGACAAAATTTCCTAAAATTTAAAAAAAAGAAAATTTTTTCAAAATAGTAAAAACTGTAAAATCGACAAAAACGCAAAGTTCTCTCAATTAAAAAATCGACAACATTGGAATATTGTAAGATTTGTTAAGTTTAAAAAATCGAGAAAAATAAAAAATTTTCAGAAATTTAAAAATTGAAAAAAATTTAAAATATTGGAAAATTTTCGAAATTTGATAACAAAAGAATTTTTTTTTTAAATAGTAAAAACTGTGAAAACAGTAAAATCGCAAAGTTCTCTAAATTAAGAAATCTTGGAAATAGGAATATTGTAAATTTTGTTGAAATTAAAAAACCGAGAAAAATGCAAAATTTCCCAAAATTCAAAAATCTAAAAAATTTAAAATTTCGGAAAATTTCCGAAATTTGAAAAAAAAAAAAAATTTTTTTAAAATAGTAAAAACTGTAAAATCCACAAAATCATAAAATTCTCTATATTAAGAAATCGTCAAAATTAGAAAATTTCAAGTTTTAGTTGATTTTGAAAATCGAAAAAAATTAAAAAATTTTAGAAATTCAAAAATCGACAAAAAATTTAATTTTCGGAACATCCTGAAATTTGAAACAAAAAAAGAAAATTTTTTCACGATAGTAAAAACTGTTTAAACTGTAAAATCACCAAGTTCTCCAAATTAAGAAATCGACAAAATTGGAAAATTGTAAGATTTGTTGAAATAAAAAAATCGAGAAAAATGCAAAAATTCTCAAAATCCAAAAATTGGAAAAATTTCCGAAATTCGATAACAAAACAAATTTTTTTCAAAATAGTAAAGACTGTGAAAACTTAAAAATCGCAAAGCTCTTTAAATTAAGATATCTACAAAATTAGAAAGTTGCAAGATTTGTTGAATTTGAAAATCGAGAAAAATTAAAAAATTTCCGAAATTTAAAAATCGACAAAATTTTAGATTTCGGAAAATTTCCGAAATTTGACGAAAAAAAGAAAAAAATTTCAAAATAGTAAAAACTGTTTAAACTGTAAAATCGCAAAATTCTCTAAATTAGAATTCTTCAAAATTGGAATATTGTAAATTTTGTTGAAATGAAAAAATCCAAAGAAATGCAAAATTTCCCAAAATTCAAAAATCTAAAAAATTTAAAATTTCGGAAAATTTCCGAAATTTGATAAAAAAAACTGTATAATCGACCAAATCATAATGTTCTCTAAATTATAAAAATCGTCAAAATTAGAAAATGTAAAGATTTGTTGAATTTGAAAATCGGGAAAAATTAAAATATTTCAGAAATTCAACAAACGACAAAAAATTAAAATTTCGAAAAATTTCCGAAATTTGATACAAAAAAGAAAATTTTTTCAAAATGGTAAAAACTGTTTAAACTGTAAAATCGCAAAATTCTCTAAATTAGAATTCTTCAAAATTGGAATATTGTAAACTTTGTTGAAATGAAAAAATCCAAATAAATGCAAAATTTCCCAAAATTCAAATATCTAAAAAATTTAAAATTTCGGAAAATTTCCGAAATTTGAAAAAAAAGAAATTTTTTTTAAAAATAGTAAAAACTGTAAAATCGACAAAATCATAATGTTCTCTAAATTAAGAAATCGTCAAAATTAGAAAATTTAAAGTTTTGTTGAATTTGAAAAACGGGAAAAATTAAAAAATTTCAGATATTCAATAATCGACAATAAATTAAAATTTCGGAAAATTTCCGAAATTTGATACAAAAAAGAAAATTTGTTCAAAATGGTAAAAACTGTTAAATTTGTAAATTCACAAAGTTGTCCAAATTAAGAAATCGACAAAATTGGAAAATTGTAAAATTTGTTGAAATGAAAAAATCGAGAAAAATGCAAAAATTGTCAAAAATCAAAAATCGAAAATATTTAAAATATCGGAAAATTTCCGAAATTCGATAACAAAAGAAATTGTTGTCAAAATAGTAAAAACTGTGAAAACTGTAAAATCGCAAAGTTCTCTAAACTAAGAAATCTACAAAATTGGAAAATTGTAAGTTTTGTTGAAATGAAAAAATCGAGAAAAATGCAAAAATTCTCAAAAATCGAAATAAAATGTAAAATTTTGTAAAATTTCAGAAATTTGATACAAAAAAGAAAATTTTTTCAAAATAGTAAAAACTGTGTAAGCTATAAAATCGCAAAGTTCTCTAAATAAAGAAATAGACAAAATTGGAATATTGCTAATTTTGTTGAAATGAAAAAATCGAGAAAAATTAAAAAATTTCCCAAAATTCAAAAATCTAAAAAATTTAAAATTTCGGAAAATTTCCGAAATTTGATAAAAAAAAGAATTTTTTTTTAAAAATAGTAAAAACTGTAAAATCGACCAAATCATAATGTTCTCTATATTAAGAAATCGCCAAAATTAGAAAATTTCAAGTTTTGGTTGAATTTGAAAATCGAGAAAAATTAAAAAATTTTAAAAATTCAAAAATCGAAAAAAATTTTAAATTTCGGAAAATTTCCGAAATTTGATAACAAGAGACATTTTTTTTCAAAATAGTAAAAACTGTAAAAATTGAAAAATCGCAAAGTTCTTTAAATTAAGATATCTACAAAATTGGAATATTGTAAATTTTGTTAAAATTAAAAAATTGAGAAAAATGCTAAAATTTCTGAAATTTAAAAATCGCAAAATTTAAAATTTCGGAAAATTTCCGAAATTTGACAAAAAAAAAGAAACATTTTTCAAAATAGTAAAAACTGTTTAAACTGTAAAATCGCAAAATTCTCTAAATTAGAATTCTTCAAAATTAGAATATTGTAAACTTTGTTGAAATGAAAAAATCCAAAGAAATGCAAAATTTCCCAAAATTCAAAAATCTAAAAAATTTCCGAAATTTGATAAAAAAAAACTGTAAAATCGACCAAATCATAATGTTCTCTAAATTATAAAAATCGTCAAAATTAGAAAATTTAAAGATTTGTTGAAATTGAAAATCGGGAAAAATTAAAAAAATTCAGAAATTCAACAATATGTCGATTGTTGAAATTCAAATTTCGAGAAATTTCCGAAATTTGATACAAAAAAGAACATTTTTTCAAAATGGTAAAAACTGTTTAAACTGTAAAATCACAAATTTGTCCAAATTAAAAAATTGACAAAATTGGAAAATTGTAAAATTTGTTGAATTAAAAATATCAAGAAAAATGCAAAAATACACAAAATTCAAAAATCGAAAAAATGTAAAATTTCGATAAATTTCCGAAATTTTATAAAAAAAATGAAAATTTTTTCATAAAAATTAAAACTGTAAAATCGACAAAATCCTAAAGTTCTCTAAATTAAGAAGTCGTCAAAATTAGAAAATTGCAAGATTTTTTGAATTTGAAAATCGAGAAAAATTAAAAAATTTCAGAAATTCAAAAATCGACAAAAAATTAAAATTTCGGAACATTTCCGAAATTTGAAACAAAAAAAGAACATTTTTTCAAAATAGTAAAAACTGTTAAAACTGTAAAATCACCAAGTTCTCCAAATTAAGAAATCGACAAAATTGGAAAATTGTAAGATTTGTTGAAATAAAAAAATCGAGAAAAATGCAAAATTTCCCAAAATTCAAAAATCTAAAAAATTTAAAATTTCGGAAAATTTCCGAAATTTGATAAAAAAAAACTGTATAATCGACCAAATCATAATGTTCTCTAAATTATAAAAATCGTCAAAATTAGAAAATGTAAAGATTTGTTGAATTTGAAAATCGGGAAAAATTAAAATATTTCAGAAATTCAACAATCGACAAAAAATTAAAATTTCGGAAAATTTCCGAAATTTGATACAAAAAAGAAAATTTTTTCAAAATGGTAAAAACTGTTTAAACTGTAAAATCACAAATTTGTCCAAATTAAGAAATCGACAAAATTGGAAAATTGTAAAATTTGTTGAATTAAAAATATCAAGAAAAATGCAAAAATACACAAAATTCAAAAATCGAAAAAATTTAAAATTTCGATAAATTTCCGAAATTTTATAAAAAAAATGAAAATTTTTTCATAAAAATTAAAACTGTAAAATCGACCAAATCATAATGTTCTCTAAATTAAGAAATCGTCAAAATTAGAAAATTTTCGAAATTTGATACAAAAAAGAAAATTTGTTCAAAATGGTAAAAACTGTTAAAACTGTAAATTCACAAAGTTGTCCAAATTAAGAAATCGACAAAATTGGAAAATTGTAAAATTTGTTGAAATGAAAAAATCGAGAAAAATGCAAAAATTCTCAAAAATCAAAATTCTAAAAAATTTAAAATTTCTGAAAATTTCCGAAATTTGATAAAAAAAAGAAATTTTTTTTACAAATAGTAAAAACTGTAAAATCGACAAAATCATAATGTTCTCTAAATTAAGAAATCGTCAAAATTAGAAAATTTCAAGTTTTGTTTGAATTTGAAAATCGAGAAAAATTAAAATATTTTAGAAATTCAAAAATCGACAAAAAATTAAAATTTCGGAACATTTCCGAAATTTGAAACAAAAAAAGAAAATTTTTTCACGATAGTAAAAACTGTTTAAACTGTAAAATCACCAAGTTCTCCAAATTAAGAAATCGACAAAATTGGAAAATTGTAAAATTTGTTGAAATAAAAAAATCGAGCAAAATGCAAAATTTCCCAAAATTCAAAAATCTAAAAAATTTAAAATTTCGGAAAATTTCCTAAATTTGAAAAAAAAAAAAATTTTTATTAAAAATAGTAACAACTGTAAAATCGACCAAATCATAATGTTCTCTAAATTAAGAAATCGTCAAAATTAGAAAATTTAAAGTTTTGTTGAATTTGAAAAACGGGAAAAATTAAAAAATTTCAGATATTCAATAATCGACAATAAATTAAAATTTCGGAAAATTTCCGAACTTTGATACAAAAAAGAAAATTTGTTCAAAATGGTAAAAACTGTTAAAACTGTAAATTCACAAAGTTGTCCAAATTAAGAAATCGACAAAATTGGAAAATTGTAAAATCTGTTGAAATGAAAAAATCGAGAAAAATGCAAAAATTCTCAAAAATCAAAAATCTAAAAAATTTAAAATTTCGGAAAATTTCCTAAATTTGAAAAAAAAAAAAATTTTTATTAAAAATAGTAAAAACTGTAAAATCGACCAAATCATAATGTTCTCTAAATTAAGAAATCGTCAAAATTAGAAAATTTAAAGTTTTGTTGAATTTGAAAAACGGGAAAAATTAAAAAATTTCAATAATCGACAATAAATTAAAATTTCGGAAAATTTCCGAAATTCGATAACAAAAGAAATTGTTGTCAAAATAGTAAAAACTGTGAAAACTGTAAAATCGCAAAGTTCTCTAAACTAAGAAATCTACAAAATTGGAAAATTGTAAGTTTTGTTGAAATGAAAAAATCGAGAAAAATGCAAAAATTCTCAAAAATCAAAAATCGAAATGAAATGTGAAATTTTGTAAAATTTTCGAAATTTGATACAAAAAAGAAAATTTTTTTAAAATAGTAAAAACTGTTTAAGCTATAAAATCGCAAAGTTCTCTAAATAAAGAAATAGACAAAATTGGAATATTGCTAATTTTGTTGAAATGAAAAAATCGAGAAAAATGAAAAAATTTCCCAAAATTCAAAAATCTAAAAAATTTAAAATTTCGGAAAATTTCCGAAATTTGATAAAAAAAAGAAATTTTTTTTAAAAAAAGTAAAAACTGTAAAATCGAACAAATCATAAAGTTCTCTATATTAAGAAATCGCCAAAATTAGAAAATTTCAAGTTTTGGTTGAATTTGAAAATCGAGAAAAATTAAAAAATTTTAGAAATTCAAAAATCGACAAAAAATTTAAATTTCGGAACATTTCCGAAATTTGATTACAAGAGACATTTTTTTCAAAATAGTAAAAACTGTAAAAACTGGAAAATCGCAAAGTTCTTTAAATTAAGAAATCGACAACATTGGAATATTGTAAGATTTGTTAAATTTAAAAAATCGAGAAAAAATCAAAAAATTCTCAAAATTCAAAAATCGAAAAAAATTTTAAATTTCGGAAAATTTCCGAAATTTGATAACAAGAGACATTTTTTTTCAAAATAGTAAAAACTGTAAAAATTGAAAAATCGCAAAGTTCTTTAAATTAAGATATCTACAAAATTGAAATATTGTAAATTTTGTTGAAATTAAAAAATTGAGAAAAATGCTAAAATTTCTGAAATTTAAAAATCGCAAAATTTAAAATTTCGGAAAATTTCCGAAATTTGATAAACAAAAAACGATTTTTTCCAAAATAGTAAAAACTGTAAAATACACAAAATCATAATGTTCTCTAAATTAAGAAATCGTCAAAATTAGAAAATTTAAAGTTTTGTTGAATTTGAAAAACGGGAAAAATTAAAAAATTTCAGATATTCAATAATCGACAATAAATTAAAATTTCGGAAAATTTCCGAACTTTGATACAAAAAAGAAAATTTGTTCAAAATGGTAAAAACTGTTTAAACTGTAAAATCACAAATTTGTCCAAATTAAGAAATCGACAAAATTGGAAAATTGTAAAAATTGTTGAATTAAAAATATCAAGAAAAATGCAAAAATACACAAAATTCAAAAATCGAAAAAATTTAAAATTTCGATAAATTTCCGAAATTTTATAAAAAAAATGAAAATTTTTTCATAAAAAATAAAACTGTAAAATCGACAAAATCCTAAAGTTCTCTAAATTAAGAAGTCGTCAAAATTAGAAAATTGCAAGATTTTTTGAATTTGAAAATCGAGAAAAATTAAAAAATTTCAGAAATTCAAAAATCGACAATAAATTAAAATTTCGGAACATTTCCGAAATTTGAAACAAAAAAAGAAAATTTTTTCAAAATAGTAAAAACTGTTTAAACTGTAAAATCACCAAGTTCTCCAAATTAAGAAATCGACAAAATTGGAAAATTGTAAGATTTGTTGAAATAAAAAAATCGAGAAAAATGCAAAATTTCCCAAAATTCAAAAATCTAAAAAATTTAAAATTTCGGAAAATTTCCGAAATTTGATAAAAAAAAGAAATTTTTTTTACAAATAGTAAAAACTGTAAAATCGACCAAATCATAATGTTCTCTAAATTAAGAAATCGTCAAAATTAGAAAATTTAAAGATTTGTTGAATTTGAAAATCGGGAAAAATTAAAAAATTTCAGAAATTCAATAATCGACAAGAAATTAAAATTTCGGAAAATTTCCGAAATTTGATACAAAAAAGAAAATTTGTTCAAAATGGTAAAAACTGTTAAAGCGGTTAATTCACAAAGTTGTCCAAATTAAGAAATCGACAAAATTGGAAAATTGTAAAATTTGTTGAAATGAAAAAATCGAGAAAAATGCAAAAATTGTCAAAATCCAAAAATTGGAAAAATTTCCGAAATTCGATAACAAAACAAATTTTTTTCAAAATAGTAAAGACTGTGAAAACTGTAAAATCGCAAAGTTCTCTGAACTAAGAAATCTACAAAATTGGAAAACTGTAAATTTTGTTGAAATGAAAAAATCGAGAAAAATTCTCAAAAATCAAAAATCGAAATAAAATGTAAAATTTTGTAAAATTTCCGAAATTTTATACAAAAAAGAAAATTTTTTCAAAATAGTAAAAACTGTTTAAGCTATAAAATCGCAAAGTTCTCTAAATAAAGAAATAGACAAAATTGAAATATTGTTAATTTTGTTGAAATGAAAAAATCGAGAAAAATGCAAAATTTCCCAAAATTCAAAAATCTAAAAAATTTAAAATTTCGGAAAATTTCCGAAATTTGAAAAAAAAAAAAAAATTTTTTTAAAATAGTAAAAACTGTAAAATCCACAAAATCATAAAGTTCTCTATATTAAGAAATCGTCAAAATTAGAAAATTTCAAGTTTTGGTTGATTTTGAAAATCGAAAAAAATTAAAAAATTTTAGAAATTCAAAAATCGACAAAAAATTTAATTTTCGGAACATTTCCGAAATTTGAAACAAAAAAAGAAAATTTTTTCACGATAGTAAAAACTGTTTAAACTGTAAAATCACCAAGTTCTCCAAATTAAGAAATCGACAAAATTGGAAAATTGTAAGATTTGTTGAAATAAAAAAATCGAGAAAAATGCAAAAATTCTCAAAATCCAAAAATTGGAAAAATTTCCGAAATTCGATAACAAAACAAATTTTTTTCAAAATAGTAAAGACTGTGAAAACTTTAAAATCGCAAAGCTCTTAAAATTAAGAAATCTACATACTTAGAAAGTTGCAAGATTTGTTGAATTTGAACACCGAGAAAAGTTAAAAAATTTCAAAAATTCAAAAATCGACAAAAAATTTAAATTTCGGAACATTTCCGAAATTTGAAACAAAAAAAGGAAAATTTTTTCAAAATGGTTAAAACTGTGCAAACTGTAAAATCACAAAGTTC
This sequence comes from Drosophila immigrans, assembly GCA_963583835.1. Lineage (NCBI taxonomy): Eukaryota > Metazoa > Arthropoda > Insecta > Diptera > Drosophilidae > Drosophila > Drosophila immigrans. The sequence continues at coordinate 655,658 of CAUZWO010000048.1, forward strand.
TGTTGAAATGAAAAAATCGAGAAAAATTCAAAAATTCTCAAAATCCAAAAATCTGAAAAATTTAAAATTTTGGAATATTTCCGAAATTCGATAACAAAAGAAATTGTTTTCTAAATAGTAAAAACTGTGAAAACTTAAAAGTCCCAAAGTTCTTTAAATTAAGATATCTACAAAATAGGAATATTGTAAATTTTGTTGAAATTAAAAAATCGAGAAATATGCAAAAATTTCCGAAAATCGACAAAATTTCCTTAAATTTAAAAAAAAAGAAAATTTTTTCAAAATAGTAAAAACTGTAAAATCGACAAAAACGCAAAGTTCTCTCAATTAAAAAATCGACAACATTGGAATATTGTAAGATTTGTTAAGTTTAAAAAATCGAAAAAAATTAAAAATTTTCAGAAATTTAAAAATTGAAAAAAATTTTAAATATTGGAAAATTTTCGAAATTCGATAGCAAAAGAAATTTTTTTTCAAAAAGTAAAAACTGTGAAAACAGTAAAAAAAAAATGCAAAAAATCCCAAAATTCATAAATCGAATAAATTTAAAATTTCGAAAAATTTCCGAAATTTGATAAAAAAAAAAAAAAATTTCATAAAAATAAAATCTGAAAAATCGACAAAATAATAAATTTTTCTAAATTAAGAAATCATCAAAATTAGAAAATTGCAAGATTTGTTAAATTAAAAATGTCAAGAAAATTGCAAAAATACACAAAATTCAAAAATCGAAAAAATTCCGAAATTTTATAAAAAAAATGAAAATTTTGTTCCAAAAATTAAAACTGTATAATCGACAAAAATACAAAGTTCTCTAAATATAGAAATCGACAACATTAGAAAAATGTAAAATTTGTTGAATTAAAAATATCAAGAAAAATGCAAAAATACACAAAATTCAAAAATTTAAAATATATAAAATATCGGAAAATTTCCGAAATTTGATAAAAAAAAAAAAAAATTTTTCAGAATAGTAAAATCTGTAAAATCGACAAAAACGCAAAGTTCTCTCAATTAAAAAATCGACAACATTGGAATATTGTAAGATTTGTTAAGTTTAAAAAATCGAAAAAAATTCAACAATTCTCAAAAATCGAAAAAATTTTAGATTTCGGAAAATTTTCGAAATTTGATAACAAAAGAAATTTTGTTTAAAATAGTAAAAACTGTAAAAACTGTAAAATCGAAAAGTTTTCTAAATTAAGAAATCTTCATAATTGGAATATTGTAAATTTTGTTGAAATTAAAAAATCGAGAAATATGCAAAAATTTCCGAAAATCGACAAAATTTTAAATTTTGCAAAATTTCCGAAAATTTGAAGAAAAGACAATTTTTTCAAAATAGTAAAAACTGTGAAATCGACCAAAACACAAAGTTCTCTCAATTAAAAAATCGACAAAATTGGAATATTGTAAGATTTGTTAAAATTAATAAATCGAAAAAAATTAAAAAATTTCAGAAATTTAAAAATTGAAAAAATTTAAAATTTCGGAAAATTTCTGAAGTTTAATAAAGAAGACAATTTCTTAAAAATAGTAAAAACTGTATAATCGACAAAATTACAAAGCTCTCTAAATTTAGAAATCGACAACATTGGCAAATTGTAAAATTTGTTGAATTGAAAATATCAAGAAAAATTCAAAAATTCACAATATTCAAAAATTGAAAAAATTTAAAATTTTGGATAAATTTTCGAAATTCGATAACAAAAGAAAGTTTTTCAAAATAGTAAAAACTGTTTAAACTGTAAAATCGTAAAGTTCTCATAAATAAGAAATCTTGAAAATGGGAATATTGAAAATTTTGTTGAAATGAAAAAACCGAGAAAAATTAAAAAACCCCAAAATTCAAAAATCGAAAAAATTTTAAATTTCGGAAAATTTCCGAAATTTGAAATAAAAAAGAAAATTTTTCGAAAAAGTAAAATCTGTGAAAACTGGAAAATCGCAAAGTTCTTTAAACTAAGAAATCTTCAAAATTAGAATATTGTAAATTTTGTTGAAATGAAAAAATCCAAAGAAATGCAAAAATTTCCGAAATTCAAAAATCCAGAAAATTTAAAATTTCGGAAAATTTTCGAAATTTGATAAAAAAAAAATTAATTTTTTCAAAATAGTAAAAATTGTAAAATCGACAAAATCATAAAGTTCTCCTTATTAAGAAATCGTCAAAATTTGAAAATTAGAAGATTTGTTGAATTTGAAAATCGAGAAAATTAAAAAATTTCAAAAATTCAAAAATCGACAAAAAATTTAAATTTCGGAACATTTCCGAAATTTGATACAAAAAAGAAAATTTTTTCAAAATAGTAAAAACTTTTTAAACTGTAAAATCACAAAGTTCTCCAAATTAAGAAATCGTCAAAAATTGAAAATTAGAAGATTTGTTGAATTTGAAAATCGAGAAAATTAAGAAATTTCAAAAATTCAAAAATCGACAAAAAATTTAAATTTCGGAACATTTCCGAAATTTGAAACAAAAAAAGAAAATTTTTTCAAAATGGTAAAAACTGTTCAAACTGTAAAATCACAAAGTTCTGCATATTAAGAAATCGACAAAATTGGAAAATTGTAAAATTTGTTGAAATGAAAAAATCGAGAAAAATGCTAAAATTCTCAAAATCCAAAAATCTGAAAAATTTAAAATTTTGGAATATTTCCGAAATTCGATAACAAAAGAAATTGTTTTCAAAATAGTAAAAACTTTGAAAACTTAAAAGTCCCAAAGTTCTTTAAATTAAGATATCTACAAAATTGGAATATTGTAAATTTTGTTGAAATTAAAAAATCGAGAAATATGCAAAAATTTCCGAAAATCGACAAAATTTCCTAAAATTTGAAAAAAAGAACATTTTTTCAAAATAGTAAAAACTGTAAAATCGACAACAACGAAAAGTTCTCTCAATTACAAAATCGACAACATTGGAATATTGTAAGATTAGTTGAGTTTAAAAAATCGAGAAAAATTAAAAATTTTCAGAAATTTAAAAATTGAAAAAAATTTAAAATATTGGAAAATTTTCGAAATTTGATAACAAAAGAATTTTTTTTTAAAATAGTAAAAACTGTGAAAACAGTAAAATCGCAAAGTTCTCTAAATTAAGAAATCTTGGAAATAGGAATATTGAAAATTTTGTTGAAATTAAAAAACCGAGAAAAATGCAAAAAATCCCAAAATTCAAAAATCGACAAAATTTTAAATTTCGGAAAATTTCCGAAATTTGATATAAAGAGAAAATTTTTTCAAAATAGTAAAAACTGTAAAATCGACAAAATTATAATGTTCTCTAAATTAAGAAATCGTCAAAATTAGAAAATTGCAAGTTATGGTTGAATTTGAAAATCGAGAAAAATTAAAAAATTTCAGAAATTCAAAAATCGACAAAAAATTAAAATTTCGGATCATTTCCGAAATTTGAAACAAAAAAAGAAAATTTTTTCAAAATAGTAAAAAATGTTTAAACTGTAAAATCACAAAGTTCTGCATATTAAGAAATCAACAAAATTGGAAAATTGTAAAATTTGTTGAAATGAAAAAATCGAGAAAAATGCTAAAATTCTCAAAATCCAAAAATCTGAAAAATTTAAAATTTTGGAATATTTCCGAAATTCGATAACAAAAGAAATTGTTTTCAAAATAGTAAAAACTGTGAAAACTTAAAAGTCCCAAAGTTCTTTAAATTAAGATATCTACAAAATTGGAATATTGTAAATTTTGTTGAAATTAAAAAATCGAGAAATATGCAAAAATTTCCGAAAATCGACAAAAATTTCCTAAAATTTGAAAAAAAAGAACATTTTTTCAAAATAGTAAAAACCGTAAAATCGACAACAACGAAAAGTTCTCTCAATTAAAAAATCGACAACATTGGAATATTGTAAGATTTGTTGAGTTTAAAAAATCGAGAAAAATTAAAAATTTTCAGAAATTTAAAAATTGAAAAAAATTTAAAATATTGGAAAATTTTCGAAATTTGATAACAAAAGAAATTGTTTTCAAAATAGCGAAAACTGTGAAAACTTAAAAATCCCAAAGTTCTTTAAATTAAGAAATCTACAAAATTAAAATATTGTAAATTTTGTTGAAATGAAAAAATCGAGAAAAATGCAAAAATTTTCAAAATCCAAAAATCTGAAAAATTTAAAATTTCGGAAAATTTCCGAAATTTGATAACAAAAGAATTTTTTTTTTTTTAAATAGTAAAAACTGTAAAAACTGTAAAAACTGTAAAATCGCAAAGTTCTCTAAATTAAGAAATCTTCATAATTATACCCGCTACCCATAGGGTAGAAGGGTATTATAACTTAGTGCCAACAGGAAATGTATGTAACAGCCAGAAGGAGGCATCTCCGACCCCATAAAGTATATATATTCTTAATCAGTGTCAACAGCCGAGACGATATAGCCATGTCCGTCTGTCCGTCTGTCCGTCTGTCCGTCTGTCCGTCTGTATGAACACCTAGATCTCAGAGATTATAAAAGCTAGAGCTACCAAATTTGGGGACAGTACTCCTATAGGGCGTACGCAGATCAAGTTTATTTCAAATGTTGGATGCCACGCCCCTTTCCGCCCCCAAAAGTCTGTAAAAGCCGTAATAATAGACCTAGAGCATTGAATTTTGGTATGCATATAAATAATTATATTTTCTATGATTCCTGTGAATTTGATTGAGATCGAATGAAAAACAAGGAAGTTATTAAAGAATCAATTTTATATGGAAAATTCACTTGCTGCTGCCCGCGCTTTGTTTGTTTAGTTGACAGTGTGACCATAACGGTGTTGTGGATTTTTATTCGGTATTTTCAAATATATACAAAAAAACAAGTTTTAGTATATTTGGTATATTATTTGTTAAAATATCATTTAAGTTTTTTTTTTTCTCTCGGAATGGGTTGCGGGTATCATACGGTCGAGCACTCTCGACTGTAGCTTTCTTACTTGTTGGAATATTGAAAATGTTGTTGAAATGAAAAAACCGAGAAATTCAAAAATTCCCAAAATTCAAAAATCGACAAAATTTAGAAATTCGGAAAATTTCCGAAATTTGATAACAAAAGAATTTTTTTTTAAAATAGTAAAAACTGTGAAAACAGTAAAATCGCAAAGTTCTCTAAATTAAGAAATCTTGGAAATAGGAATATTGTAAATTTTGTTGAAATTAAAAAACCGAGAAAAATGCAAAAAATCATAAAATTCATAAATCGAATAAATTTAAAATTTCGAAAAATTTCCGAAATTTGATAAAAAAAAAAAAAAAAATCCATAAAAATAAAATCTGAAAAATCGACAAAATCATAAAGTTCTCTAAATTAAGAAATCATCAAAATTAGAAAATTGCAAGATTTGTTGAATTAAAAATATCAAGAAAAATGCAAAAATACACAAAATTCAAAAATCGAAAAAATTTTAAATTTCGAAAAAATTCCGAAATTTTATAAAAAAAATGAAAATTTTGTTCCAAAAATTAAAACTGTATAATCGACAAAAATACAAAGTTCTCTAAATATAGAAATCGACAACATTAGAAAAATGTAAAATTTGTTGAATTAAAAATATCAAGAAAAATGCAAAAATACACAAAATTCAAAAATTTAAAATATATAAAATATCGGAAAATTTCCGAAATTTGATAAAAAAAAAAAAAATTTTTCAGAATAGTAAAATCTGTAAAATCGACAAAAACGCAAAGTTCTCTCAATTAAAAAATCGACAACATTGGAATATTGTAAGATTTGTTAAGTTTAAAAAATCGAAAAAAATTCAACAATTCTCAAAAATCGAAAAAATTTTAGATTTCGGAAAATTTTCGAAATTTGATAACAAAAGAAATTTTTTTTAAAATAGTAAAAACTGTAAAAACTGTAAAATCGAAAAGTTTTCTAAATTAAGAAATCTTCATAATTGGAATATTGTAAATTTTGTTGAAATTAAAAAATCGAGAAATATGCAAAAATTTCCGAAAATCGACAAAATTTTAAATTTTGCAAAATTTCCGAAAATTTGAAGAAAAGACAATTTTTTCAAAATAGTAAAAACTGTGAAATCGACCAAAACACAAAGTTCTCTCAATTAAAAAATCGACAAAATTGGAATATTGTAAGATTTGTTAAAATTAATAAATCGAGAAAAATTAAAAAATTTCAGAAATTTAAAAATTGAAAAAATTTAAAATTTCGGAAAATTTCTGAAGTTTAATAAAGAAGACAATTTCTTAAAAATAGTAAAAACTGTATAATCGACAAAATTACAAAGCTCTCTAAATTTAGAAATCGACAACATTGGCAAATTGTAAAATTTGTTGAATTGAAAATATCAAGAAAAATTCAAAAATTCACAATATTCAAAAATTGAAAAAATTTAAAATTTTGGATAAATTTTCGAAATTCGATAACAAAAGAAAGTTTTTCAAAATAGTAAAAACTGTTTAAACTGTAAAATCGTAAAGTTCTCATAAATAAGAAATCTTGAAAATGGGAATATTGAAAATTTTGTTGAAATGAAAAAACCGAGAAAAATTAAAAAACCCCAAAATTCAAAAATCGAAAAAATTTTAAATTTCGGAAAATTTCCGAAATTTGAAATAAAAAAGAAAATTTTTCGAAAAAGTAAAATCTGTGAAAACTGGAAAATCGCAAAGTTCTTTAAACTAAGAAATCTTCAAAATTAGAATATTGTAAATTTTGTTGAAATGAAAAAATCCAAAGAAATGCAAAAATTTCCGAAATTCAAAAATCCAGAAAATTTAAAATTTCGGAAAATTTTCGAAATTTGATAAAAAAAATTAATTTTTTCAAAATAGTAAAAATTGTAAAATCGACAAAATCATAAAGTTCTCCTTATTAAGAAATCGTCAAAATTTGAAAATTAGAAGATTTGTTGAATTTGAAAATCGAGAAAATTAAAAAATTTCAAAAATTAAAAAATCGACAAAAAATTTAAATTTCGGAACATTTCCGAAATTTGATACAAAAAAGAAAATTTTTTCAAAATAGTAAAAACTTTTTAAACTGTAAAATCACAAAGTTCTCCAAATTAAGAAATCGTCAAAAATTGAAAATTAGAAGATTTGTTGAATTTGAAAATCGAGAAAATTAAGAAATTTCAAAAATTCAAAAATCGACAAAAAATTTAAATTTCGGAAAATTTCCGAAATTTGATATAAAGAGAAAATTTTTTCAAAATGGTAAAAACTGTTCAAACTGTAAAATCACAAAGTTCTGCATATTAAGAAATCGACAAAATTGGAAAATTGTAAAATTTGTTGAAATGAAAAAATCGAGAAAAATGCTAAAATTCTCAAAATCCAAAAATCTGAAAAATTTAAAATTTTGGAATATTTCCGAAATTCGATAACAAAAGAAATTGTTTTCAAAATAGTAAAAACTGTGAAAACTTAAAAGTCCCAAAGTTCTTTAAATTAAGATATCTACAAAATTGGAATATTGTAAATTTTGTTGAAATTAAAAAATCGAGAAATATGCAAAAATTTCCGAAAATCGACAAAATTTCCTAAAATTTGAAAAAAAGAACATTTTTTCAAAATAGTAAAAACTGTAAAATCGACAACAACGAAAAGTTCTCTCAATTACAAAATCGACAACATTGGAATATTGTAAGATTTGTTGAGTTTAAAAAATCGAGAAAAATTAAAAATTTTCAGAAATTTAAAAATTGAAAAAAATTTAAAATATTGGAAAATTTTCGAAATTTGATAACAAAAGAATTTTTTTTTAAAATAGTAAAAACTGTGAAAACAGTAAAATCGCAAAGTTCTCTAAATTAAGAAATCTTGGAAATAGGAATATTGAAAATTTTGTTGAAATTAAAAAACCGAGAAAAATGCAAAAAATCCCAAAATTCAAAAATCGACAAAATTTTAAATTTCGGAAAATTTCCGAAATTTGATATAAAGAGAAAATTTTTTCAAAATAGTAAAAACTGTAAAATCGACAAAATTATAATGTTCTCTAAATTAAGAAATCGTCAAAATTAGAAAATTGCAAGTTATGGTTGAATTTGAAAATCGAGAAAAATTAAAAAATTTCAGAAATTCAAAAATCGACAAAAAATTAAAATTTCGGATCATTTCCGAAATTTGAAACAAAAAAAGAAAATTTTTTCAAAATAGTAAAAAATGTTTAAACTGTAAAATCACAAAGTTCTGCATATTAAGAAATCAACAAAATTGGAAAATTGTAAAATTTGTTGAAATGAAAAAATCGAGAAAAATGCTAAAATTCTCAAAATCCAAAAATCTGAAAAATTTAAAATTTTGGAATATTTCCGAAATTCGATAACAAAAGAAATTGTTTTCAAAATAGTAAAAACTGTGAAAACTTAAAAGTCCCAAAGTTCTTTAAATTAAGATATCTACAAAATTGGAATATTGTAAATTTTGTTGAAATTAAAAAATCGAGAAATATGCAAAAATTTCCGAAAATCGACAAAAATTTCCTAAAATTTGAAAAAAAAGAACATTTTTTCAAAATAGTAAAAACTGTAAAATCGACAACAACGAAAAGTTCTCTCAATTAAAAAATCGACAACATTGGAATATTGTAAGATTTGTTGAGTTTAAAAAATCGAGAAAAATTAAAAATTTTCAGAAATTTAAAAATTGAAAAAAATTTAAAATATTGGAAAATTTTCGAAATTTGATAACAAAAGAAATTGTTTTCAAAATAGCAAAAACTGTGAAAACTTAAAAATCCCAAAGTTCTTTAAATTAAGAAATCTACAAAATTAAAATATTGTAAATTTTGTTGAAATGAAAAAATCGAGAAAAATGCAAAAATTTTCAAAATCCAAAAATCTGAAAAATTTAAAATTTCGGAAAATTTCCGAAATTTGATAACAAAAGAATTTTTTTTTTTTTTAAATAGTAAAAACTGTAAAAACTGTAAAAACTGTAAAATCGCAAAGTTCTCTAAATTAAGAAATCTTCATAATTGGAATATTGAAAATGTTGTTGAAATGAAAAAACCGAGAAATTCAAAAATTCCCAAAATTCAAAAATCGACAAAATTTAGAAATTCGGAAAATTTCCGAAATTTGATAACAAAAGAATTTTTTTTTAAAATAGTAAAAACTGTGAAAACAGTAAAATCGCAAAGTTCTCTAAATTAAGAAATCTTGGAAATAGGAATATTGTAAATTTTGTTGAAATTAAAAAACCGAGAAAAATGCAAAAAATCATAAAATTCATAAATCGAATAAATTTAAAATTTCGAAAAATTTCCGAAATTTGATAAAAAAAAAAAAAAAAATCCATAAAAATAAAATCTGAAAAATCGACAAAATCATAAAGTTCTCTAAATTAAGAAATCATCAAAATTAGAAAATTGCAAGATTTGTTGAATTAAAAATATCAAGAAAAATGCAAAAATACACAAAATTCAAAAATCGAAAAAATTTTAAATTTCGAAAAAATTCCGAAATTTTATAAAAAAAATGAAAATTTTTTCACAAAAATTAAAACTGTATAATCGACAAAAATACAAAGTTCTCTAAATATAGAAATCGACAACATTGGAAAAATTTAAAATTTGTTGAATAAAAAATATTAAGAAAAATGCAAAAATACACAAAATTCAAAAATTTAAAAAATATAAAATTTCGGAAAATTTCCGAAATTTTCGAAAAAATTTTAAATTTCGGAAAATTTCCGAATTTTGATAACAAGAGACATTTTTTTTCAAAATAGTAAAAACTGTAAAAACTGAAAAATCGCAAAGTTCTTTAAATTAAGATATCTACAAAATTGGAATATTGTAAATTTTGTTGAAATTACAAAATTGAGAAAAATGCTAAAATTTCCGAAATTTAAAAATCGACAAAATTTTAGATTTCGGAAAATTTCCGAAATTTGACGAAAAAAAGAAAAAAATTTCAAAATAGTAAAAACTGTTTAAACTGTAAAATCGCAAAATTCTCTAAATTAGAATTCTTCAAAATTGGAATATTGTAAATTTTGTTGAAATGAAAAAATCCAAAGAAATGCAAAATTTCCCAAAATTCAAAAATCTAAAAAATTTAAAATTTCGGAAAATTTCCGAAATTTGATAAAAAAAAACTGTATAATCGACCAAATCATAATGTTCTCTAAATTATAAAAATCGTCAAAATTAGAAAATGTAAAGATTTGTTGAATTTGAAAATCGGGAAAAATTAAAATATTTCAGAAATTCAACAAACGACAAAAAATTAAAATTTCGGAAAATTTCCGAAATTTGATACAAAAAATAAAATTTTTTCAAAATGGTAAAAACTGTTTAAACTGTAAAATCGCAAAATTCTCTAAATTAGAATTCTTCAAAATTGGAATATTGTAAACTTTGTTGAAATTAAAAAATCCAAAGAAATGCAAAATTTCCCAAAATTCAAATATCTAAAAAATTTAAAATTTCGGAAAATTTCCGAAATTTGAAAAAAAAGAAATTTTTTTTAAAAATAGTAAAAACTGTAAAATCCACAAAATCATAAAGTTTTCTATATTAAGAAATCGTCAAAATTAGAAAATTTCAAGTTTTGGTTGAATTTGAAAATCGAGAAAAATTAAAAAATTTTTGAAACTCAAAAATCGACAAAAAATTTCAATTTCGGAACATTTCCGAAATTTGAAACAAAAAAAAAAATTTTTTTCACGATAGTAAAAACTGTTTAAACCGTAAAATCACCAAGTTCTCCAAATTAAGAAATCGACAAAATTGGAAAATTGTAAAATTTGTTGAAATGAAAAAATCTAAAAAAATGCAAAAATTCTCAAAATTCAAAAATCGAAAATATTTAAAATTTAGGAAAATTTCCGAATTTCGATAACAAAAGAAATTGTTGTCAAAATAGTAAAAACTGTGAAAACTGCAAAATCGCAAAGTTCTCTAAACTAAGAAATCTACAAAATTGGAAAATTGTAAATTTTGTTGAAATGAAAAAATCGAGAAAAATGCAAAAATTCTCAAAAATCAAAATTCTAAAAAATTTAAAATTTCGGAAAATTTCCGAAATTTGATAAAAAAAAAAAATTTTTTTTAACAAATAGTAAAAACTGTAAAATCGACAAAATCATAATGTTCTCTAAATTAAGAAATCGTCAAAATTAGAAAATTTCAAGTTTTGGTTGAATTTGAAAATCGAGAAAAATTAAAAAATTTTAGAAATTAAAAAATCGACGAAAAATTTAAATTTCGGAACATTTCCGAAATTTGAAACAAAAAAAGAAAATTTTTTCACGATAGTAAAAACTGTTTAAACTGTAAAATCACCAAGTTCTCCAAATTAAGAAATCGACGAAATTGGAAAATTGTAAGATTTGTTGAAATAAAAAAATGAGCAAAATGCAAAATTTTCCAAAATTCAAAAATCTAAAAAATTTAAAATTTCGGAAAATTTCCGAAATTTGATAAAAAAAACTGTATAATCGACCAAATCATAATGTTCTCTAAATTATAAAAATCGTCAAAATTAGAAAATGTAAAGATTTGTTGAATTTGAAAATCGGGAAAAATTAAAATATTTCAGAAATTCAACAAACGACAAAAAATTAAAATTTCGGAAAATTTCCGAAATTTGATACAAAAAAGAAAATTTTTTCAAAATGCTAAAAACTGTTTAAACTGTAAAATCGCAAAATTCTCTAAATTAGAATTCTTCAAAATTGGAATATTGTAAACTTTGTTGAAATGAAAAAATCCAAAGAAATGCAAAATTTCCCAAAATTCAAATATCTAAAAAATTTAAAATTTCGGAAAATTTCCGAAATTTGAAAAAAAAGAAATTTTTTTTAAAAATAGTAAAAACTGTAAAATCCACAAAATCATAAAGTTTTCTATATTAAGAAATCGTCAAAATTAGAAAATTTCAAGTTTTGGTTGAATTTGAAAATCGAGAAAAATTAAAAAATTTTTGAAACTCAAAAATCGACAAAAAATTTCAATTTCGGAACATTTCCGAAATTTGAAACAAAAAAAAAAATTTTTTCACGATAGTAAAAACTGTTTAAACCGTAAAATCACCAAGTTCTCCAAATTAAGAAATCGACAAAATTGGAAAATTGTAAAATTTGTTGAAATGAAAAAATCTAAAAAAATGCAAAAATTCTCAAAATTCAAAAATCGAAAATATTTAAAATTTAGGAAAATTTCCGAATTTCGATAACAAAAGAAATTGTTGTCAAAATAGTAAAAACTGTGAAAACTGCAAAATCGCAAAGTTCTCTAAACTAAGAAATCTACAAAATTGGAAAATTGTAAATTTTGTTGAAATGAAAATATCGAGAAAAATGCAAAAATTCTCAAAAATCAAAATTCTAAAAAATTTAAAATTTCGGAAAATTTCCGAAATTTGATAAAAAAAAAAAATTTTTTTTAACAAATAGTAAAAACTGTAAAATCGACAAAATCATAATGTTCTCTAAATTAAGAAATCGTCAAAATTAGAAAATTTCAAGTTTTGGTTGAATTTGAAAATCGAGAAAAATTAAAAAATTTTAGAAATTAAAAAATCGACGAAAAATTTAAATTTCGGAACATTTCCGAAATTTGAAACAAAAAAAGAAAATTTTTTCACGATAGTAAAAACTGTTTAAACTGTAAAATCACCAAGTTCTCCAAATTAAGAAATCGACGAAATTGGAAAATTGTAAGATTTGTTGAAATAAAAAAATGAGCAAAATGCAAAATTTTCCAAAATTCAAAAATCTAAAAAATTTAAAATTTCGGAAAATTTCCGAAATTTGATAAAAAAAACTGTATAATCGACCAAATCATAATGTTCTCTAAATTATAAAAATCGTCAAAATTAGAAAATGTAAAGATTTGTTGAATTTGAAAATCGGGAAAAATTAAAATATTTCAGAAATTCAACAAACGACAAAAAATTAAAATTTCGAAAAATTTCCGAAATTTGATACAAAAAAGAAAATTTTTTCAAAATGGTAAAAACTGTTTAAACTGTAAAATCGCAAAATTCTCTAAATTAGAATTCTTCAAAATTGGAATATTGTAAACTTTGTTGAAATGAAAAAATCCAAATAAATGCAAAATTTCCCAAAATTCAAATATCTAAAAAATTTAAAATTTCGGAAAATTTCCGAAATTTGAAAAAAAAGAAATTTTTTTTAAAAATAGTAAAAACTGTAAAATCGACAAAATCATAATGTTCTCTAAATTAAGAAATCGTCAAAATTAGAAAATTTAAAGTTTTGTTGAATTTGAAAAACGGGAAAAATTAAAAAATTTCAGATATTCAATAATCGACAATAAATTAAAATTTCGGAAAATTTCCGAAATTTGATACAAAAAAGAAAATTTGTTCAAAATGGTAAAAACTGTTAAAACTGTAAATTCACAAAGTTGTCCAAATTAAGAAATCGACAAAATTGGAAAATTGTAAAATTTGTTGAAATGAAAAAATCGAGAAAAATGCAAAAATTGTCAAAAATCAAAAATCGAAAATATTTAAAATATCGGAAAATTTCCGAAATTCGATAACAAAAGAAATTGTTGTCAAAATAGTAAAAACTGTGAAAACTGTAAAATCGCAAAGTTCTCTAAACTAAGAAATCTACAAAATTGGAAAATTGTAAGTTTTGTTGAAATGAAAAAATCGAGAAAAATGCAAAAATTCTCAAAAATCGAAATAAAATGTAAAATTTTGTAAAATTTCAGAAATTTGATACAAAAAAGAAAATTTTTTCAAAATAGTAAAAACTGTGTAAGCTATAAAATCGCAAAGTTCTCTAAATAAAGAAATAGACAAAATTGGAATATTGCTAATTTTGTTGAAATGAAAAAATCGAGAAAAATTAAAAAATTTCCCAAAATTCAAAAATCTAAAAAATTTAAAATTTCGGAAAATTTCCGAAATTTGATAAAAAAAAGAAATTTTTTTTAATAATAGTAAAAACTGTAAAATCGACCAAATCATAATGTTCTCTATATTAAGAAATCGCCAAAATTAGAAAATTTCAAGTTTTGGTTGAATTTGAAAATCGAGAAAAATTAAAAAAATTTAAAAATTCAAAAATCGAAAAAAATTTTAAATTTCGGAAAATTTCCGAAATTTGATAACAAGAGACATTTTTTTTCAAAATAGTAAAAACTGTAAAAATTGAAAAATCGCAAAGTTCTTTAAATTAAGATATCTACAAAATTGGAATATTGTAAATTTTGTTAAAATTAAAAAATTGAGAAAAATGCTAAAATTTCTGAAATTTAAAAATCGCAAAATTTAAAATTTCGGAAAATTTCCGAAATTTGACAAAAAAAAAGAAACATTTTTCAAAATAGTAAAAACTGTTTAAACTGTAAAATCGCAAAATTCTCTAAATTAGAATTCTTCAAAATTAGAATATTGTAAACTTTGTTGAAATGAAAAAATCCAAAGAAATGCAAAATTTCCCAAAATTCAAAAATCTAAAAAATTTCCGAAATTTGATAAAAAAAAACTGTAAAATCGACCAAATCATAATGTTCTCTAAATTATAAAAATCGTCAAAATTAGAAAATTTAAAGATTTGTTGAAATTGAAAATCGGGAAAAATTAAAAAAATTCAGAAATTCAACAATATGTCGATTGTTGAAATTCAAATTTCGAGAAATTTCCGAAATTTGATACAAAACAGAACATTTTTTCAAAATGGTAAAAACTGTTTAAACTGTAAAATCACAAATTTGTCCAAATTAAAAAATTGACAAAATTGGAAAATTGTAAAATTTGTTGAATTAAAAATATCAAGAAAAATGCAAAAATACACAAAATTCAAAAATCGAAAAAATTTAAAATTTCGATAAATTTCCGAAATTTTATATAAAAAATGAAAATTTTTTCATAAAAATTAAAACTGTAAAATCGACAAAATCCTAAAGTTCTCTAAATTAAGAAGTCGTCAAAATTAGAAAATTGCAAGATTTTTTGAATTTGAAAATCGAGAAAAATTAAAAAATTTCAGAAATTCAAAAATCGACAAAAAATTAAAATTTCGGAACATTTCCGAAATTTGAAACAAAAAAAGAACATTTTTTCAAAATAGTAAAAACTATTAAAACTGTAAAATCACCAAGTTCTCCAAATTAAGAAATCGACAAAATTGGAAAATTGTAAGATTTGTTGAAATAAAAAAATCGAGAAAAATGCAAAATTTCCCAAAATTCAAAAATCTAAAAAATTTAAAATTTCGGAAAATTTCCGAAATTTGATAAAAAAAAACTGTATAATCGACCAAATCATAATGTTCTCTAAATTATAAAAATCGTCAAAATTAGAAAATGTAAAGATTTGTTGAATTTGAAAATCGGGAAAAATTAAAATATTTCAGAAATTCAACAATCGACAAAAAATTAAAATTTCGGAAAATTTCCGAAATTTGATACAAAAAAGAAAATTTTTTCAAAATGGTAAAAACTGTTTAAACTGTAAAATCACAAATTTGTCCAAATTAAGAAATCGACAAAATTGGAAAATTGTAAAATTTGTTGAATTAAAAATATCAAGAAAAATGCAAAAATACACAAAATTCAAAAATCGAAAAAATTTAAAATTTCGAAAAATTTCCGAAATTTTATAAAAAAAATGAAAATTTTTTCATAAAAATTAAAACTGTAAAATTGACCAAATCATAATGTTCTCTAAATTAAGAAATCGTCAAAATTAGAAAATTTTCGAAATTTGATACAAAAAAGAAAATTTGTTCAAAATGGTAAAAACTGTTAAAACTGTAAATTCACAAAGTTGTCCAAATTAAGAAATCGACAAAATTGGAAAATTGTAAAATTTGTTGAAATGAAAAAATCGAGAAAAATGCAAAAATTCTCAAAAATCAAAATTCTAAAAAATTTAAAATTTCTGAAAATTTCCGAAATTTGATAAAAAAAAGAAATTTTTTTTACAAATAGTAAAAACTGTAAAATCCACCAAATCATAATGTTCTCTAAATTAAGAAATCATCAAAATTAGAAAATTTCAAGTTTTGTTTGAATTTGAAAATCGAGAAAAATTAAAATATTTTAGAAATTCAAAAATCGACAAAAAATTAAAATTTCGGAACATTTCCGAAATTTGAAACAAAAAAAGAAAATTTTTTCACGATAGTAAAAACTGTTTAAACTGTAAAATCACCAAGTTCTCCAAATTAAGAAATCGACAAAATTGGAAAATTTTAAAATTTGTTGAAATAAAAAAATCGAGCAAAATGCAAAATTTCCCAAAATTCAAAAATCTAAAAAATTTAAAATTTCGGAAAATTTCCTAAATTTGAAAAAAAAAAAAAATTTTATTAAAAATAGTAAAAACTGTAAAATCGACCAAATCATAATGTTCTCTAAATTAAGAAATCGTCAAAATTAGAAAATTTAAAGTTTTGTTGAATTTGAAAAACGGGAAAAATTAAAAAATTTCAGATATTCAATAATCGACAATAAATTAAAATTTCGGAAAATTTCCGAACTTTGATACAAAAAAGAAAATTTGTTCAAAATGGTAAAAACTGTTAAAACTGTAAATTCACAAAGTTGTCCAAATTAAGAAATCGACAAAATTGGAAAATTGTAAAATCTGTTGAAATGAAAAAATCGAGAAAAATGCAAAAATTCTCAAAAATCAAAAATCTAAAAAATTTAAAATTTCGGAAAATTTCCGAAATTTTATAAAAAAAATGAAAATTTTTTTAAAAATAGTAAAAACTGTAAAATCGACCAAATCATAATGTTCTCTAAATTAAGAAATCGTCAAAATTAGAAAATTTAAAGTTTTGTTGAATTTGAAAAACGGGAAAAATTAAAAAATTTCAGATATTCAATAATCGACAATAAATTAAAATTTCGGAAAATTTCCGAACTTTGATACAAAAAAGAAAATTTGTTCAAAATGGTAAAAACTGTTTAAACTGTAAAATCACAAATTTGTCCAAATTAAGAAATCGACAAAATTGGAAAATTGTAAAATTTGTTGAATTAAAAATATCAAGAAAAATGCAAAAATACACAAAATTCAAAAATCGAAAAAATTTAAAATTTCGATAAATTTCCGAAATTTTATAAAAAAAATGAAAATTTTTTCATAAAAAATAAAACTGTAAAATCGACAAAATCCTAAAGTTCTCTAAATTAAGAAGTCGTCAAAATTAGAAAATTGCAAGATTTTTTGAATTTGAAAATCGAGAAAAATTAAAAAATTTCAGAAATTCAAAAATCGACAATAAATTAAAATTTCGGAACATTTCCGAAATTTGAAACAAAAAAAGAAAATTTTTTCAAAATAGTAAAAACTGTTTAAACTGTAAAATCACCAAGTTCTCCAAATTAAGAAATCGACAAAATTGGAAAATTGTAAGATTTGTTGAAATAAAAAAATCGAGAAAAATGCAAAATTTCCCAAAATTCAAAAATCTAAAAAATTTAAAATTTCGGAAAATTTCCGAAATTTGATAAAAAAAAGAAATTTTTTTTACAAATAGTAAAAACTGTAAAATCGACCAAATCATAATGTTCTCTAAATTAAGAAATCGTCAAAATTAGAAAATTTAAAGATTTGTTGAATTTGAAAATCGGGAAAAATTAAAAAATTTCAGAAATTCAATAATCGACAAGAAATTAAAATTTCGGAAAATTTCCGAAATTTGATACAAAAAAGAAAATTTGTTCAAAATGGTAAAAACTGTTAAAGCGGTTAATTCACAAAGTTGTCCAAATTAAGAAATCGACAAAATTGGAAAATTGTAAAATTTGTTGAAATGAAAAAATCGAGAAAAATGCAAAAATTGTCAAAATCCAAAAATTGGAAAAATTTCCGAAATTCGATAACAAAACAAATTTTTTTCAAAATAGTAAAGACTGTGAAAACTGTAAAATCGCAAAGTTCTCTGAACTAAGAAATCTACAAAATTGGAAAACTGTAAATTTTGTTGAAATGAAAAAATCGAGAAAAATTCTCAAAAATCAAAAATCGAAATAAAATGTAAAATTTTGTAAAATTTCCGAAATTTTATACAAAAAAGAAAATTTTTTCAAAATAGTAAAAACTGTTTAAGCTATAAAATCGCAAAGTTCTCTAAATAAAGAAATAGACAAAATTGAAATATTGTTAATTTTGTTGAAATGAAAAAATCGAGAAAAATGCAAAATTTCCCAAAATTCAAAAATCTAAAAAATTTAAAATTTCGGAAAATTTCCGAAATTTGAAAAAAAAAAAAAATTTTTTTAAAATAGTAAAAACTGTAAAATCCACAAAATCATAAAGTTCTCTATATTAAGAAATCGTCAAAATTAGAAAATTTCAAGTTTTGGTTGATTTTGAAAATCGAAAAAAATTAAAAAATTTTATAAATTCAAAAATCGACAAAAAATTTAATTTTCGGAACATTTCCGAAATTTGAAACAAAAAAAGAAAATTTTTTCACGATAGTAAAAACTGTTTAAACTGTAAAATCACCAAGTTCTCCAAATTAAGAAATCGACAAAATTGGAAAATTGTAAGATTTGTTGAAATAAAAAAATCGAGAAAAATGCAAAAATTCTCAAAATCCAAAAATTGGAAAAATTTCCGAAATTCGATAACAAAACAAATTTTTTTCAAAATATTAAAGACTGTGAAAACTTTAAAATCGCAAAGCTCTTAAAATTAAGAAATCTACATACTTAGAAAGTTGCAAGATTTGTTGAATTTGAACACCGAGAAAAGTTAAAAAATTTCAAAAATTCAAAAATCGACAAAAAATTTAAATTTCGGAACATTTCCGAAATTTGAAACAAAAAAAGAAAATTTTTTCAAAATGGTTAAAACTGTGCAAACTGTAAAATCACAAAGTTCTGTTGAAATGAAAAAATCGAGAAAAATTCAAAAATTCTCAAAATCCAAAAATCTGAAAAATTTAAAATTTTGGAATATTTCCGAAATTCGATAACAAAAGAAATTGTTTTCTAAATAGTAAAAACTGTGAAAACTTAAAAGTCCCAAAGTTCTTTAAATTAAGATATCTACAAAATAGGAATATTGTAAATTTTGTTGAAATTAAAAAATCGAGAAATATGCAAAAATTTCCGAAAATCGACAAAATTTCCTTAAATTTAAAAAAAAAGAAAATTTTTTCAAAATAGTAAAAACTGTAAAATCGACAAAAACGCAAAGTTCTCTCAATTAAAAAATCGACAACATTGGAATATTGTAAGATTTGTTAAGTTTAAAAAATCGAAAAAAATTAAAAATTTTCAGAAATTTAAAAATTGAAAAAAATTTTAAATATTGGAAAATTTTCGAAATTCGATAGCAAAAGAAATTTTTTTTCAAAAAGTAAAAACTGTGAAAACAGTAAAAAAAAAAATGCAAAAAATCCCAAAATTCATAAATCGAATAAATTTAAAATTTCGAAAAATTTCCGAAATTTGATAAAAAAAAAAAAAAATTTCATAAAAATAAAATCTGAAAAATCGACAAAATAATAAATTTTTCTAAATTAAGAAATCATCAAAATTAGAAAATTGCAAGATTTGTTAAATTAAAAATGTCAAGAAAATTGCAAAAATACACAAAATTCAAAAATCGAAAAAATTCCGAAATTTTATAAAAAAAATGAAAATTTTGTTCCAAAAATTAAAACTGTATAATCGACAAAAATACAAAGTTCTCTAAATATAGAAATCGACAACATTAGAAAAATGTAAAATTTGTTGAATTAAAAATATCAAGAAAAATGCAAAAATACACAAAATTCAAAAATTTAAAATATATAAAATATCGGAAAATTTCCGAAATTTGATAAAAAAAAAAAAAAATTTTTCAGAATAGTAAAAACTGTAAAATCGACAAAAACGCAAAGTTCTCTCAATTAAAAAATCGACAACATTGGAATATTGTAAGATTTGTTGAGTTTAAAAAATCGAGAAAAATTAAAAATTTTCAGAAATTTAAAAATTGAAAAAAATTTAAAATATTGGAAAATTTTCGAAATTTGATAACAAAAGAAATTGTTTTCAAAATAGCGAAAACTGTGAAAACTTAAAAATCCCAAAGTTCTTTAAATTAAGAAATCTACAAAATTATAATATTGTAAATTTTGTTGAAATGAAAAAATCGAGAAAAATGCAAAAATTTTCAAAATCCAAAAATCTGAAAAATTTAAAATTTCGGAAAATTTCCGAAATTTGATAACAAAAGAATTTTTTTTTTTTTAAATAGTAAAAACTGTAAAAACTGTAAAAACTGTAAAATCGCAAAGTTCTCTTAATTAAGAAATCTTCATAATTGGAATATTGAAAATGTTGTTGAAATGAAAAAACCGAGAAATTCAAAAATTCCCAAAATTCAAAAATCGACAAAATTTAGAAATTCGGAAAATTTCCGAAATTTGATAAAAAAAGACAATTTTTTAAAAATAGTAAAAACTGTTTAAACTGTAAAATCGTAAATTTCTCTAAATAAAGAAATGGACAAAATTGAAATATTGTAAATTTTGTTGAAATTAAATAATCGAGAAAAATGCAAAAATTCCCAAAATTCAAAAATCGAAAAAATTTTAAATATCGGAAAATTTTCGAAATTAGATAAAAAAATTTAATTTTTTCAAAATAGTAAAAACTGTAAAATCGCAAAGTTCTCTAAATTAAGAAATCTGCAAAATTAGAAAATTTCAAGTTTTGGTTGAATTTAAAATAGAGAAAAATTAAAAAATTTTAGAAATTCAAAAATCGCCAAAAAATTTGAATTTCGGAACATTTCCGAATTTGAAACAAAAAAAGAAAATTTTTTTTTCAAACAGTAAAAACTGTTTAAACTGTAAAATCACAAAGTTCTCCAAATTCAGAAATCGACAAAATTGGAAAACTGTAAATTTTGTTGAAATTAAATAATCGAGAAAAATGCAAAAATTCCCAAAATTCAAAAATCGAAAAAATTTAAAATATCGGAAAATTTTCGAAATTTGATAAAAAAATTTAATTTTTTCAAAATAGTAAAAACTGTAAAATCGACAAAATCATAAAGTTCTCTAAATTAAGAAATCGTCAAAATTAGTAAATTGCAAGTTTTGGTTGAATTTGAAAATCGAGAAAAATTAAAAAATTTCAGAAATTCATAAATCGACAAAAAATTAAAATTTCGGAACATTTCCGAAATTTGAAACAAAACAAGAAAATTTTTTCAAAATAGTAAAAACTGTTTAAACTGCAAAACCACAAAGTTCTGCATATTAAGAAATCGACAAAATTGGAAAAAATTTAAAATTTGATAAATAAAAATAAAAAAAAAAATGCAAAAATTCAAAAATAAATTTGAAATTTCGAAAAATTTCCGAAATTTGATAAAATAAGAAAATATTTTCATAAAAAAAAAACCGTAAAATCGACAAAATCATAAAGTTCTCTTAATAAGGAAATCGTAAAAATTAGAAAATTGTAAGATTTGTTGAATTTGAAAATCGAGAAAAATTAAAAAAATTCAGAAATTCAAAAATCGACAAAAAATTAAAATTTCTGAACATTTCCGAAATTTGATACAAAAAAGAACATTTTTTCAAAATAGTAAAAACTGTTTAAACTGCAAAATCACAAAGCTCTCTAAATTAAAAAATCTACAAAATTGGAAAATTGTAAATATTATTATTATATTATAGTAAAAACTGTTTAAACTGTAAAATCACAAAGTTCTCCAAGTTAAGAAATCGCCAAAAATTGGAAAATTGTAGAATTTGTTGAATTAAAAAAATCGAGAAAAATGAAAAAATTCTCAAAATCTAAAAATCGGAAAAAAAATTAAACTTCTGAAAATTTTCGAAATTCGATAACAAAAGAAATTGTTTTCAAAATAGTAAAAATTGTGAAAACTGAAAAATCCCAAAGTTCTTTAAATTAGGAAATCTACAAAATTGGTATATTGTAAATTTTGTTGAAATGGAAAAATCCAACAAAATGCAAAAGTTTCCAACATTTAAAAATCGAAAAAATTTAAAATTTCGGAAAATTTTCGAAATTTGATAAAAAAAGACATTTTTTTTCAAAATAGTAAAAACTGTTTAAACTGTGAAAACGCAAAGTTTTCTAAATAAAGAAATAGAAAAAATTGGAATATTGTAAATTTTGTTGAAATTGAAAAATCGAGAAAAATTCAAAAATTTCCGAAAATCGGCAAAATTTAAAATTTTGCAAAAATTTCCGAAAATTTAATAAAAAAAGAAAATATTTTAAAATCGACAAAATTGAAAAATTCTCTAAATTTGAAAACCGATAACATTGGAAAATTGTAAAATTTGTTGAATTAAGAATATCAAGAAAAATGCAAAAATTCACGAAATTCAAAAATCAAAAAAATTTAAAATTTCGGAAACTTTCCAAAATTCGAAAAAAAAAGAAAGTTTTTTCAAATTAGTAAAAACTGTAAAACTGTAAGATCGCAAAGTTCCCTAAATAAAGAAATGGACAAAACTAGAATATTGTAAGTTTTGATGAAATTAAAAAATCAAGAAAAATGCAAAAATTCCTAAAATTCAACAATCGACAAAATTTAGAGTTTCGGAAAATTTTCAAAATTTGATAAAAAAAAGAAAAATTTTTCAAAATAGTAAAAACACTAAAATCAACTAGATCGCAAAGTTTTCTAAATCACAAAATCGGCAACATTGGAATATTGTAAGATTTGTTGAATTTAAAATATCGAGAAGAATTAAAAAATTTCAGAAATTCAAAAATCGAAAAAATTTAAAAATTCGGAAAATTTCCGAAACTTGATAAAAAAACTAAATTTTTTCAAAATAGTAAAAATTGTAAAATCGACAAAATCACAAAGTTCTCCAAATTAAGAAATCGTCAAAATTTGAAAATTAGAAGATTTGTTGAATTTGAAAATCGAGAAAATTAAAAAATTTCAAAAATTCAAAAATCGACAAAAAATTTAAATTTCGGAACATTTCCGAAAAAGAAATGGACAAAATTGAAATATTGTAAATTTTGTTGAAATTAAATAATCGAGAAAAATGCAAAAATTCCCAAAATTCAAAAATCTAAAAAATTTAAAATATCGGAAAATTTTCGAAATTAGATATAAAAATTTAATTTTTTTAAAATAGTAAAAACTGTAAAATCGCAAAGTTCTCTAAATTAAGAAATCTGCAAAATTAGAAAATTTCAAGTTTTGGTTGAATTTAAAATAGAGAAAAATTAAAAAATTTTAGAAATTCAAAAATCGCCAAAAAATTTGAATTTCGGAACATTTCCGAATTTGAAACAAAAAAAGAAAATTTTTTTTTCAAACAGTAAAAACTTTTTAAACTGTAAAATCACAAAGTTCTCCAAATTCAGAAATCGACAAAATTGGAAAATTGTAAAATTTGTTGAAATGAAAAAATCGAGAAAAATGCTAAAATTCTCAAAATCCAAAAATCTGAAAAATTTAAAATTTTGGAATATTTCCGAAATTCGATAACAAAAGAAATTGTTTTCAAAATAGTAAAAACTGTGAAAACTTAAAAGTCCCAAAGTTCTTTAAATTAAGATATCTACAAAATTGGAATATTGTAAATTTTGTTGAAATTAAAAAATCGAGAAATATGCAAAAAATTCCGAAAATCGACAAAATTTCCTAAAATTTGAAAAAAAAGAAAATTTTTTCAAAATAGTAAAAACTGTAAAATCGAAAACAACGAAAAGTTCTCCAAATTAAGAAATCGTCAAAATTTGAAAATTAGAAGATTTGTTGAATTTGAAAATCGAGAAGATTAAAAAATTTCAAAAATTCAAAAATCGACAAAAAATTTAAATTTCGGAACATTTCCGAAATTTGAAACAAAAAAAAAAAATTTTTTCAAAATGGTAAAAACTGTTCAAACTGTAAAATTACAAAGTTTTGCATATTAAGAAATCGACAAAATTGGAAAATTGTAAAATTTGTTGAAATGAAAAAATCGAGAAAAATGCTAAAATTCTCAAAATCCAAAAATCTGAAAAATTTAAAATTTTGGAATATTTCCGAAATTCGATAACAAAAGAAATTGTTTTCAAAATAGTAAAAACTGTGAAAACTTAAAAGTCCCAAAGTTCTTTAAATTAAGATATCTACAAAATTGGAATATTGTAAATTTTGTTGAAATTAAAAAATCGAGATATATGCAAAAATTTCCGAAAATCGACAAAATTTCCTAAAATTTGAAAAAAAAAGAAAATTTTTTCAAAATAGTAAAAACTGTAAAATCGACAACAACGAAAAGTTCTCTCAATTAAAAAATCGACAACATTGGAATATTGTAAGATTTGTTGAGTTTAAAAAATCGAGAAAAATTAAAAATTTTCAGAAATTTAAAAATTGAAAAAAATTTAAAATATTGGAAAATTTTCGAAATTTGATAACAAAAGAATTTTTTTTTAAAATAGTAAAAACTGTGAAAACAGTAAAATCGCAAAGTTCTCTAAATTAAGAAATCTTGGAAATAGGAATATTGAAAATTTTGTTGAAATTAAAAAACCGAGAAAAATGCAAAAAATCCCAAAATTCAAAAATCGACAAAATTTTAAATTTCGGAAAATTTCCGAAATTTGATATAAAGAGAAAATTTTTTCAAAATAGTAAAAACTGTAAAATCGACAAAATTATAATGTTCTTTAAATTAAGAAATCGTCAAAATTAGAAAATTGCAAGTTTTGGTTGAATTTGAAAATCGAGAAAAATTAAAAAATTTCAGAAATTCAAAAATCGACAAAAAATTAAAATTTCGGATCATTTCCGAAATTTGAAACAAAAAAAGAAAATTTTTTCAAAATAGTAAAAAATGTTTAAACTGTAAAATCACAAAGTTCTGCACATTAAGAAATCTACAAAATTGGAATATTGTAAATTTTGTTGAAATGAAAAAATCGAGAAAAATGCAAAAATTTTCAAAATCCAAAAATCTGAAAAATTTAAAATTTCGGAAAATTTCCGAAATTTGATAACAAAAGAATTTTTTTTTTTTTTAAATAGTAAAAACTGTAAAATCGCAAAGTTCTCTAAATTAAGAAATCTTCATAATTGGAATATTGAAAATGTTGTTGAAATGAAAAAACCGAAAAATTCAAAAATTCCCAAAATTCAAAAATCGACAAAATTTAAAAATTCGGAAAATTTCCGAAATTTGATAAAAAAAGACAATTTTTTAAAAATAGTAAAAACTGTTTAAACTGTAAAATCGTAAAGTTCTCTAAATAAAGAAATGGACAAAATTGAAATATTGTAAATTTTGTTGAAATTAAATAATCGAGAAAAATGCAAAAATTCCCAAAATTCAGAAATCGAAAAAATTTTAAATATCGGAAAATTTTCGAAATTAGATAAAAAAATTTAATTTTTTTTAAAATAGTAAAAACTGTAAAATCGCAAAGTTCTCTAAATTAAGAAATTTGCAAAATTAGAAAATTTCAAGTTTTGATTGAATTTAAAATAGAGAAAAATTAAAAAATTTTAGAAATTCAAAAATCGCCAAAAAATTTGAATTTCGGAACATTTCCGAATTTGAAACAAAAAAAGAAAATTTTTTTTTCTAACAGTAAAAACTGTTTAAACTGTAAAATCACAAAGTTCTCCAAATTCAGAAATCGACAAAATTGGAAAACTGTAAATTTTGTTGAAATTAAATAATCGAGAAAAATGCAAAAACTCCCAAAATTCAAAAATCGAAAAAATTTAAAATATCGGAAAATTTTCGAAATTTGATAAAAAAATTTAATTTTTTCAAAATAGTAAAAACTGTAAAATCGACAAAATCATAAAGTTCTCTAAATTAAGAAATCGTCAAAATTAGTAAATTGCAAGTTTTGGTTGAATTTGAAAATCGAGAAAAATTAAAAAATTTCAGAAATTCATAAATCGACAAAAAATTAAAATTTCGGAACATTTCCGAAATTTGAAACAAAACAAGAAAATTTTTTCAAAATAGTAAAAACTGTTTAAACTGCAAAACCACAAAGTTCTGCATATTAAGAAATCGACAAAATTGGAAAATTGTAAAATTTGTTGAAATGAAAAAATCGAGAAAAATGCAAAAATTCTCAAAATACAAAAATCTGAAAAATTTAAGATTTCGGAAAATTTCCGAAATTCGATAACAAAAGAATTTGTTTTCAAAATAGCAAAAACTGTGAAAACTTAAAAATCCCAAAGTTCTTTAAATAAAGAAATCTACAAAATTGGAATATTGTTAATTTTGTTGAAATGAAAAAATCAAGAAAAATGCAAAAATTTTCAAAATCCAAAAATCTGAAAAATTTAAAATTTTGGAATATTTCCGAAATTCGATAACAAAAGAAATTGTTTTCAAAATAGCAAAAACTGTGAAAACTTAAAAATCCCAAAGTTCTTTAAATAAAGAAATCTACAAAATTGGAATATTGTTAATTTTGTTGAAATGAAAAAATCAAGAAAAATGCAAAAATTTTCAAAATCCAAAAATCTGAAAAATTTAAAATTTCGGAAAATTTCCGAAATTCGATAACAAAAGAATTTTTTTTTTTTAAATAGTAAATACTGTAAAATCTGTAAAATCGCAAAGTTCTCTAAATAAAGAAATGGACAAAATTGAAATATTGTAAATTTTGTAGAAATGAAAAAATCGAGAATAATGCAAAAATTTTCGAAATTTAAAAATCGCAAAATTTAAAATTTCGGAAAATTTCCGAAATTAGATAACAAAAAACTTTTTTTTCCAAAATAGTAAAAACTGTAAAATCTGCAAAATCACAAAGTTTTCTAAATTAAGAAATCATCAAATTAAAAAATTGTAAATTTTGTTGAATTAAAAATATCGAGAAAAATGCAAAAAATTCACAAAATTCGTAAATCGAATAAATTTAAAACTTCGAAAAATTAACGAAATTTGATAAAAAAAAAGAAATTTTTTTCAATAAAATTAAAACTGTAAAATCGACAAAATCATAAAGTTCTCTTAATTAGGAAATCGTCAAGATTTGAAAATTGTAAGATTTGTTGAATTTGAAAATCGAGACAAATTAAAAAATTTCAGAAATTCAAAAATCGACAAAAAATTAAAATTTCGGAACATTTCCGAAATTTGAAACAAAAAAAGAAAATTTTTTCAAAATAGTAAGAACTGTTTAAACTGTTAAATCACCAAGTTCTCTAAATTAAGAAATCGACAAAATTGGAAAAAATTTAAAATTTGATAAATAAAAATAAAAAAAAAAATGCAAAAATTCAAAAATGTAATAAATTTGAAATTTCGAAAAATTTCCGAAATTTGATAAAATAAGAAAATATTTTCATTAAAAAAAACCGTAAAATCGGCAAAATCATAAAGTTCTCTTAATAAGGAAATCGTAAAAATTAGAAAATTGTAAGATTTGTTGAATTTGAAAATCGAGAAAAATTAAAAAAATTCAGAAATTCAAAAATCGACAAAAAATTAAAATTTCTGAACATTTCCGAAATTTGATACAAAAAAGAACATTTTTTCAAAATAGTAAAAACTGTTTAAACTGTAAAATCACAAAGCTCTCTAAATTAAAAAATCTACAAAATTGGAAAATTGTAAATATTATTATTATATTATAGTAAAAACTGTTTAAACTGTAAAATCACAAAGTTCTCCAAGTTAAGAAATCGCCAAAAATTGGAAAATTGTAGAATTTGTTGAATTAAAAAAATCGAGAAAAATGAAAAAATTCTCAAAATCTAAAAATCGGAAAAAAAATTAAACTTCTGAAAATTTTCGAAATTCGATAACAAAAGAAATTGTTTTCAAAATAGTAAAAATTGTGAAAACTGAAAAATCCCAAAGTTCTTTAAATTAGGAAATCTACAAAATTGGTATATTGTAAATTTTGTTGAAATGGAAAAATCCAACAAAATGCAAAAGTTTCCAACATTTAAAAATCGAAAAAATTTAAAATTTCGGAAAATTTTCGTAATTTGATAAAAAAAGACATTTTTTTTCAAAATAGTAAAAACTGTTTAAACTGTGAAAACGCAAAGTTTTCTAAATAAAGAAATAGAAAAAATTGGAATATTGTAAATTTTGTTGAAATTGAAAAATCGAGAAAAATTCAAAAATTTCCGAAAATCGGCAAAATTTAAAATTTTGCAAAAATTTCCGAAAATTTAATAAAAAAAGAAAATATTTTAAAATCGACAAAATTGAAAAATTCTCTAAATTTGAAAACCGATAACATTGGAAAATTGTAAAATTTGTTGAATTAAGAATATCAAGAAAAATGCAAAAATTCACAAAATTCAAAAATCAAAAAAATTTAAATTTTCGGAAACTTTCCAAAATTCGAAAAAAAGAAAGTTTTTTCAAATTAGTAAAAACTGTAAAACTGTAAGATCGCAAAGTTCCCTAAATAAAGAAATGGACAAAACTAGAATATTGTAAGTTTTGATGAAATTAAAAAATCAAGAAAAATGCAAAAATTCCTAAAATTCAACAATCGACAAAATTTAGAGTTTCGGAAAATTTTCAAAATTTGATAAAAAAAAGAAAAATTTTTCAAAATAGTAAAAACACTAAAATCAACTAGATCGCAAAGTTTTCTAAATCACAAAATCGGCAACATTGGAATATTGTAAGATTTGTTGAATTTAAAATATCGAGAAGAATTAAAAAATTTCAGAAATTCAAAAATCGAAAAAATTTAAAAATTCGGAAAATTTCCGAAACTTGATAAAAAAACTAAATTTTTTCAAAATAGTAAAAATTGTAAAATCGACAAAATCATAAAGTTCTCCTTATTAAGAAATCGTCAAAATTTGAAAATTAGAAGATTTGTTGAATTTGAAAATCGAGAAAATTAAAAAATTTCAAAAATTCAAAAATCGACAAAAAATTTAAATTTCGGAACATTTCCGAAATTTGATACAAAAAAGAAAATTTTTTCAAAATAGTAAAAACTTTTTAAACTGTAAAATCACAAAGTTCTCCAAATTAAGAAATCGTCAAAATTTGAAAATTAGAAGATTTGTTGAATTTGAAAATCGAGAAAATTAAAAAATTTAAATTTCGGAACATTTCCGAAATTTGAAACAAAAAAAAAAAATTTTTTCAAAATGGTAAAAACTGTTCAAACTGTAAAATCACAAAGTTCTGCATATTAAGAAATCGACAAAATTGTAAAATTTGTTGAAATGAAAAAATCGAGAAAAATGCTAAAATTCTCAAAATCCAAAAATCTGAAAAATTTAAAATTTTGGAATATTTCCGAAATTCGATAACAAAAGAAATTGTTTTCAAAATAGTAAAAACTGTGAAAACTTAAAAGTCCCAAAGTTCTTTAAATTAAGATATCTACAAAATTGGAATATTGTAAATTTTGTTGAAATTAAAAAATCGAGATATATGCAAAATTTTCCGAAAATCGACAAAATTTCCTAAAATTTGAAAAAAAAGAAAATTTTTTCAAAATAGTAAAAACTGTAAAATCGACAACAACGAAAAGTTCTCTCAATTAAAAAATCGACAACATTGGAATATTGTAAGATTTGTTGAGTTTAAAAAATCGAGAAAAATTAAAAATTTTCAGAAATTTAAAAATTGAAAAAAATTTAAAATATTGGAAAATTTTCGAAATTTGATAACAAAAGAATTTTTTTTTAAAATAGTAAAAACTGTGAAAACAGTAAAATCGCAAAGTTCTCTAGATTAAGAAATCTTGGAAATAGGAATATTGAAAATTTTGTTGAAATTAAAAAACCGAGAAAAATGCAAAAAATCCCAAAATTCAAAAATCGACAAAATTTTAAATTTCGGAAAATTTCCGAAATTTGATATAAAGAGAAAATTTTTTCAAAATAGTAAAAACTGTAAAATCGACAAAATTATAATGTTCTTTAAATTAAGAAATCGTCAAAATTAGAAAATTGCAAGTTTTGGTTGAATTTGAAAATCGAGAAAAATTAAAAAATTTCAGAAATTCAAAAATCGACAAAAAATTAAAATTTCGGATCATTTCCGAAATTTGAAACAAAAAAAGAAAATTTTTTCAAAATAGTAAAAAATGTTTAAACTGTAAAATCACAAAGTTCTGCACATTAAGAAATCTACAAAATTGGAATATTGTAAATTTTGTTGAAATGAAAAAATCGAGAAAAATGCAAAAATTTTCAAAATCCAAAAATCTGAAAAATTTTAAATTTCGGAAAATTTCCGAAATTTGATAACAAAAGAATTTTTTTTTTTTTTAAATGGTAAAAACTGTAAAAACTGTAAAAACTGTAAAATCGCAAAGTTCTCTAAATTAAGAAATCTTCATAATTGGAATATTGAAAATGTTGTTGAAATGAAAAAACCGAGAAATTCAAAAATTCCCAAAATTCAAAAATCGACAAAATTTAGAAATTCGGAAAATTTCCGAAATTTGATAAAAAAAGACAATTTTTTAAAAATAGTAAAAACTGTTTAAACTGTAAAATCGTAAAGTTCTCTAAATAAAGAAATGGACAAAATTGAAATATTGTAAATTTTGTTGAAATTAAATAATCGAGAAAAATGCAAAAATTCCCAAAATTCAAAAATCGAAAAAATTTTAAATATCGGAAAATTTTCGAAATTAGATAAAAAAATTTAATTTTTTTTAAAATAGTAAAAACTGTAAAATCGCAAAGTTCTCTAAATTAAGAAATTTGCAAAATTAGAAAATTTCAAGTTTTGATTGAATTTAAAATAGAGAAAAATTAAAAAATTTTAGAAATTCAAAAATCGCCAAAAAATTTGAATTTCGGAACATTTCCGAATTTGAAACAAAAAAAGAAAATTTTTTTTTCTAACAGTAAAAACTGTTTAAACTGTAAAATCACAAAGTTCTGCACATTAAGAAATCTACAAAATTGGAATATTGTAAATTTTGTTGAAATGAAAAAATCGAGAAAAATGCAAAAATTTTCAAAATCCAAAAATCTGAAAAATTTAAAATTTCGGAAAATTTCCGAAATTTGATAACAAAAGAATTTTTTTTTTTTTTAAATAGTAAAAACTGTAAAAACTGTAAAATCGCAAAGTTCTCTAAATTAAGAAATCTTCATAATTGGAATATTGAAAATGTTGTCGAAATGAAAAAACCGAGAAATTCAAAAATTCCCAAAATTCAAAAATCGACAAAATTTAGAAATTCGGAAAATTTCCGAAATTTGATAAAAAAAGACAATTTTTTAAAAATAGTAAAAACTGTTTAAACTGTAAAATCGTAAAGTTCTCTAAATAAAGAAATGGACAAAATTGAAATATTGTAAATTTTGTTGAAATTAAATAATCGAGAAAAATGCAAAAATTCCCAAAATTCTAAAATCGAAAAAATTTTAAATATCGGAAAATTTTCGAAATTAGATAAAAAAATTTAATTTTTTTTAAAATAGTAAAAACTGTAAAATCGACAAAATCATAAGGTTCTCTAAATTAAGAAATCGTCAAAATTAGAAAATTGCAAGTTTTGGTTGAATTTGAAAATCGAGAAAAATTAAAAAATTTCAGAAATTCAAAAATCGACAAAAAATTAAAATTTCGGAACATTTCCGAAATTTGAAACAAAAAAAGAAAATTTTTTCAAAATAGTAAAAACTGTTTAAACTGTAAAACCACAAAGTTCTGCATATTAAGAAATCGACAAAATTTGAAAATTGTAAAATTTGTTGAAATGAAAAAATCGAGAAAAATGCAAAAATTCTCAAAATACAAAAATTTGAAAAATTTAAGATTTGGGAAAATTCCCGAAATTCGATAACAAAAGAATTTGTTTTCAAAATAGCAAAAACTGTGAAAACTTAAAAATCCCAAAGTTCTTTAAATAAAGAAATCTACAAAATTGGAATATTGTTAATTTTGTTGAAATGAAAATATCAAGAAAAATGCAAAAATTTTCAAAATCCAAAAATCTGAAAAATTTAAAATTTCGGAAAATTTCCGAAATTCGATAACAAAAGAAATTGTTTTCAAAATAGCAAAAACTGTGAAAACTTAAAAATCCCAAAGTTCTTTAAATAAAGAAATCTACAAAATTGGAATATTGTTAATTTTGTTGAAATGAAAAAATCAAGAAAAATGCAAAAATTTTCAAAATCCAAAAATCTGAAAAATTTAAAATTTCGGAAAATTTCCGAAATTCGATAACAAAAGAATTTTTTTTTTTTAAATAGTAAATACTGTAAAATCTGTAAAATCGCAAAGTTCTCTTAATAAAGAAATGGACAAAATTGAAATATTGTAAATTTTGTAGAAATGAAAAAATCGAGAATAATGCAAAAATTTTCGAAATTTAAAAATCGCAAAATTTAAAATTTCGGAAAATTTCCGAAATTAGATAACAAAAAACCATTTTTTCCAAAATAGTAAAAACTGTAAAATCGACAAAATCACAAAGTTTTCTAAATTAAAAAATCATCAATTTAAAAAATTGCAAATTTTGTTGAATTAAAAATATCGAGAAAAATGCAAAAATTCACAAAATTCGTAAATCGAATAAATTTAAAACTTCAAAAATTAACGAAATTTGATAAAAAAAAAGAAATTTTTTTCAATAAAATTAAAACTGTAAAATCGACAAAATCATAAAGTTCTCTTAATTAGGAAATCGTCAAGATTTGAAAATTGTAAGATTTGTTGAATTTGAAAATCGAGACAAATTAAAAAATTTCAGAAATTCAAAAATCGACAAAAAATTAAAATTTTGGAACATTTCCGAAATTTGAAACAAAAAAAGAAAATTTTTTCAAAATAGTAAAAACTGTTTAAACTTTAAAATCACAAAGTTCTCCATATTAAGAAATCGACAAAATTGGAAAATTGTAAAAGTTGTTGAAATGAAAAAATCGAGAAAAATTCAAAAACTTTTCAAAATCCTAAAATCGGAAAAATTTAAAATTTCGGAAAATTTCCGAAATTCCATAACAAAAGAAATTGTTTTCAAAATAGTAAAAACTGTGAAAACTGTAAAATCGCAAAGTTCTCTAAATTAAGAAATCTTGAAAATGGGAATATTGAAAATTTTTTTGAAATGAAAAAACCGAGAAAAATTAAAAAATTCCCAATATTCAAAAATCGAAAAAAATTTTAAATTTCGAAAAATTTCCGAAACTTGATAAAAAAAAAATTTTTTTTAAATAGTAAAAGCTGTAAAATCGACAAAATCATAAAAATCTCTAAATTAAGAAATCGTCAAAATTAGAAAATTGCAAGATTTGTTGAATTTGAAAATCGAGAAAAATTAAAAAATTTCAGAAATTAAAAAATCGACAAAAAATTAAAATTTAGGAAAATTTCCGAAATTTGATAAAAAAAAGAAAATTTTTTTACAAATAGTAAAAACTGTAAAATCGGCCAAATCATAATGTTCTCTTAATAAAGAAATCGTCAAAATTAGAAAATTTAAAGATTTGTTGAATTTGAAAATCGGGAAAAATTAAAAAAGTTCAGAAATTCAATAATCGACAAAAAATTAAAGTTTCGGAAAATTTCCGAACTTTAATACAAAAAAGAAAATTTTTTCAAAATGGTAAAAACTGTTTAAACTGTAAAATCACAAAGTTGTACAAATTAAGAAATCGTCAAAATTGGAATATTGTAAATTTTGTTGAAATGAGAAAATTCCAGCAAAATGCAAAAATTTCCGAAATTTAAAAATCGAAAAAATTTAAAATTTCGGAAAATTTTCGAAATTTCATAAAAAAAGACATTTTTTTTCAAAATAGTAAAAACTGTTTAAACTGTGAAAACGCAAAGTTTTTTAAATATAGAAATAGAAAAAATTGGAATATTGTAAATTTTGTTGAAATTAAAAAATCGAGAAAAATTCAAAAATTTCCGAAAATCGACAAAATTTAAAATTTTGCAAAAATTTCCGAAAATTTAATAAAAAAGAAAATTTTTCAAAATAGTAAAAACTGTAAAATCGACAAAATTGAAAAATTCTCTAAATTTGGAAACCGATAACATTGGAAAATTTTAAAATTTGTTGAATTAAGAATATCAAGAAAAAATCCAAAAATTCACAAAATTAAAGAATCAAAAAAATTTAAATTTCTGAAACTTTCCAAAATTCGAAAAAAAAGAAAATTTTTTCAAAATAGTAAAAACTGTAAAACTGTAAGATCGAAAAATTCCCTAAATAAAGAAATGGACAAAACTAGAATATTGTAAATTTTGATGAAATTAAAAAATCAAGAAAAATGCAAAAATTCCTAAAATTCAACAATCGACAAAATTAAGAGTTTCGGAAAATTTCCAAAATTTGATAAAAAAAGAAAAAATTTTCAAAATAGTAAAAACACTAAAATCAACAAGATCGCAAAGTTTTCTAAATTAAAAAATCGACAACATTGGAATATTGTAAGATTTGTTGAATTTAAAAAATCGAGAAGAATTAAAAATTTTCAGAAATTCAAAAATCGAAAAAAATTAAAAATTCGGAAAATTTTCAAAATTTGATAAAAAAAAATTAATTTTTTAAAAATAGTAAAAATTTTAAAATCGACAATATCATAAAGTTCTCCTTATTAAGAAATCGTCAAAATTTGAAAATTAGAAGATTTGTTAAATTTGAAAATCGAGAAAAATGCAACAATTTTCAAAATCCTAAAATCGAAAAAATTTAAAATTTCGGAAAATTTCCGAAATTCCATAACAAAAGAAATTGTTTTCAAAATAGTAAAAACTTTTTAAACTGTAAAATCACAAAGTTATCCAAATTAAGAAATCGACAAAATTGGAAAATTGTACAATTTGTTGAAATGAAAAAATCGAGAAAAATGCAAAAATTCTCAAAGTCCTAAAATCGGAAAAATTTAAAATTTCGGAAAATTTCCAAAATTTGATAAAACAAAGAAAAATTTTTCAAAATAGTAAAAACACTAAAATCAACAAGATCGCAAAGTTTTCTTAATTAAAAAATCGACAATATTGGAATATTGTAAGATTTGTTGAATTTAAAAAATCGAAAAGAATTAAAAAATTTCAGAAATTCAAAAATCGAAAAAATTTAAAAATTCGGAAAATTTCCGAAATTTGCTAGAAAAAGAAAATTTTTTCAATATAGTAAAAACTGTTTAAACTGTAAAATCACAAAGTTCTCCAAATTAAGAAATCGTCCAAATTGGAAAGCTGTAAAATTTGTTGAACAAAACTACCAAGAAAAATGCAAAAATTCTCAAAATTCAAAAATCGAAAAAATGTAAAATTTCGGAAAATTTCCAAAATTTGATAATAAAATTAAATTTTTTCAAAATAGTAAAAACTGTAAAAACTGTAAAATCGCAAAGTTCTCTAAATTAAGAAATCCACAAAATTGGAAAATTGTAAATTTTGTTGAAATTAAATAAACCGAGAAAAATGCAAAAAATCCCAAAATTCAAAAATTGAAAAAATTTAAAATTTCGGAAAATTTCCGAAATTCGATAAAAAAAAAAATTTGTTTCAAAAAAGTAAAAACTGTAAAATTGACAAAATCACAAAGTTCTCTTAATTAAGAAATCGTAAAAGTTTGAAAATTAGAAGATTTGTTGAATTTAAAAAACGAGAAAAATTAAAAAATTTCAGAAATTCAAAAATCTAAAAAAATTAAAATTTCGGAATATTTCCGAAGTTTAATAAAGAAGACAATTTCTTCAAAATAGTAAAAACTGTATAATCGACAAAATTAAAAAGTTCTCTAAATTTGGAAATCGACAACATTGAAAAATTGTAAAATTTGTTGAATTAAAAATATTAAGAAAAATGCAAAAATTCACAAAATTCAAAAATCGAAAAAATTTAAAATTTCGGAAAATTTTCGAAATTTGATAAAAAAGACAATATTTTCAAAATAGTAAAAACTGTGAAACTTAAAAATCGCAAAGCTCTTTAAATTAAGAAATCTACAAAATTGGTATATTGTAAATTTTGTTGTAATGGATAAATCCAACAAAATGCAAAAGTTTCCGAAATTTAAAAATCGAAAAAATTTAAAATTTCGGAAAATTTTCGAAATTTGATAAAAAAAAGACATTTTTTTTCAAAATAGTAAAAACTGTTTAAACTGTGAAAACGCAAAGTTTTCTAAATAAAGAAATAGAAAAAATTGGAATATTGTAAATTTTGTTGAAATTAAAAAATCGAGAAAAATTCAAAAATTTCCGAAAATCGACAAAATTTAAAATTTTGCAAAAATTTCCGAAAATTTAATAAAAAAAGAAAATTTTTCAAAATAGTAAAAACTGTAAAATCGACAAAATTGAAAAATTCTCTAAATTTGGAAACCGACAACATTGGAAAATTGTAAAATTTGTTGAATTAAGAATATCAAAAAAAATGCAAAAATTCACAAAATTCAAAAATCAAAAAAATTTAAATTTCTGAAACTTTCCAAAATTCGAAAAAAAGAAGTTTTTTTCAAAATAGTAAAAACTGTAAAACTGTAAGATCGCAAAGATCCCTAAATAAAGAAATGGACAAAACTAGAATATAGTAAATTTTGATGAAATTAAAAAATCAAGAAAAATGCAAAAATTCCTAAAATTCAACAATCGACAAAATTAAGAGTTTCGGAAAATTTCCAAAATTTGATAAAAAAAGAAAACATTTTCAAAATAGTAAAAACGCTAAAATCAACAAGATCGCAAAGTTTTCTAAATTAAAAAATCGACAACATTGGAATATTGTAAGATTTGTTGAATTTAAAAAATCGAGAAGAATTAAAAAATTTCAGAAATTCAAAAATCGAAAAAAATTAAAAATTCGGAAAATTTCCGAAATTTGATAAAAAAAAATTAATTTTTTCAAAATAGTAAAAATTCTAAAATCGACAAAATCATAAAGTTCTCCTTATTAAGAAATCGTCAAAATTTGAAAATTAGAAGATTTGTTGAATTTGGAAATCGAGAAAAATTCAAAAATTTCAGAAATTCAAAAATCGAAAAAAAATCAAATTTCGGAACATTTGCGAAATTTGAAAAAAAAGGATATTTTTTCAAAATAGTAAAAACTGTTTAATCCGTAAAATCACAAAGTTCTCCAAGTTAAGAAATCGCCAAAAATTGGAAAATTGTACAATTTGTTGAAATAAAAATATCGAGAAAAATGCAAAAATTCTCAAAATACAAAAATCTGAAAAATTTAAGATTTCGGAAAATTTCCGAAATTCGATAACAAAAGAAATTGTTTTCAAAATAGCAAAAACTGTGAAAACTTAAAAATCCCAAAGTTCTTTAAATAAAGAAATCTACAAAATTGGAATATTGTTAATTTTGTTGAAATGAAAAAATCAAGAAAAATGCAAAAATTTTCAAAATCCAAAAATCTGAAAAATTTAAAATTTCGGAAAATTTCCGAAATTCGATAACAAAAGAATTTTTTTTTTTTAAATAGTAAATACTGTAAAATCTGTAAAATCGCAAAGTTCTCTAAATAAAGAAATGGACAAAATTGAAATATTGTAAATTTTGTAGAAATGAAAAAATCGAGAATAATGCAAAAATTTTCGAAATTTAAAAATCGCAAAATTTAAAATTTCGGAAAATTTCCGAAATTAGATAACAAAAAACCATTTTTTCCAAAATAGTAAAAACTGTAAAATCGACAAAATCACAAAGTTTTCTAAATTAAGAAATCATCAAATTAAAAAATTGTAAATTTTGTTGAATTAAAAATATCGAGAAAAATGCAAAAAATTCACAAAATTCGTAAATCGAATAAATTTAAAACTTCGAAAAATTAACGAAATTTGATAAAAAAAAGAAATTTTTTTCAATAAAATTAAAACTGTAAAATCGACAAAATCATAAAGTTCTCTTAATTAGGAAATCGTCAAGATTTGAAAATTGTAAGATTTGTTGAATTTGAAAATCGAGACAAATTAAAAAATTTCAGAAATTCAAAAATCGACAAAAAATTAAAATTTTGGAACATTTCCGAAATTTGAAACAAAAAAAGAAAATTTTTTCAAAATAGTAAAAACTGTTTAAACTGTAAAATCACAAAGTTCTCCATATTAAGAAATCGACAAAATTGGAAAATTGTAAAATTTGTTGAAATGAAAAAATCGAGAAAAATTCAAAACTTTTCAAAATCCTAAAAAACCGAAAAATTTGAAATTTCGGAAAATTTCCGAAATTCCATAACAAAAGAAATTGTTTTCAAAATAGTAAAAACTGTGAAAACTGTAAAATCGCAAAGTTCTCCAAATTAAGAAATCTTGAAAATGGGAATATTGAAAATTTTTTTGAAATGAAAAAACCGAGAAAAATTAAAAAATTCCCAATATTCAAAAATCGAAAAAAATTTTAAATTTCGAAAAATTTCCGAAACTTGATAAAAAAGAAAATTTTTTTAAAATAGTAAAAACTGTAAAATCGACAAAATCATAAAAATCTCTAAATTAAGAAATCGTCAAAATTAGAAAATTGCAAGATTTGTTGAATTTGAAAATCGAGAAAAATTAAAAAATTTCAGAAATTAAAAAATCGACAAAAAATTAAAATTTAGGAAAATTTCCGAAATTTGATAAAAAAAAGAAAATTTTTTTACAAATAGTAAAAACTGTAAAATCGGCCAAATCATAATGTTCTCTTAATAAAGAAATCGTCAAAATTAGAAAATTTAAAGATTTGTTGAATTTGAAAATCGGGAAAAATTAAAAAAGTTCAGAAATTCAATAATCGACAAAAAATTAAAGTTTCGGAAAATTTCCGAACTTTAATACAAAAAAGAAAATTTTTTCAAAATGGTAAAAACTGTTTAAACTGTAAAATCACAAAGTTGTACAAATTAAGAAATCGTCAAAATTGGAATATTGTAAATTTTGTTGAAATGAGAAAATTCCAGCAAAATGCAAAAATTTCCGAAATTTAAAAATCGAAAAAATTTAAAATTTCGGAAAATTTTCGAAATTTCATAAAAAAAGACATTTTTTTTCAAAATAGTAAAAACTGTTTAAACTGTGAAAACGCAAAGTTTTTTAAATATAGAAATAGAAAAAATTGGAATATTGTAAATTTTGTTGAAATTAAAAAATCGAGAAAAATTCAAAAATTTCCGAAAATCGACAAAATTTAAAATTTTGCAAAAATTTCCGAAAATTTAATAAAAAAGAAAATTTTTCAAAATAGTAAAAACTGTAAAATCGACAAAATTGAAAAATTCTCTAAATTTGGAAACCGATAACATTGGAAAATTGTAAAATTTGTTGAATTAAGAATATCAAGAAAAAATCCAAAAATTCACAAAATTAAAGAATCAAAAAAATTTAAATTTCTGAAACTTTCCAAAATTCGAAAAAAAAGAAAGTTTTTTCAAAATAGTAAAAACTGTAAAACTGTAAGATCGAAAAATTCCCTAAATAAAGAAATGGACAAAACTAGAATATTGTAAATTTTGATGAAATTAAAAAATCAAGAAAAATGCAAAAATTCCTAAAATTCAACAATCGACAAAATTTAGAGTTTCGGAAAATTTCCAAAATTTGATAAAAAAAAGAAAAATTTTTCAAAATAATAAAAACACTAAAATCAACAAGATCGCAAAGTTTTCTAAATTAAAAAATCGACAACATTGGAATATTGTAAGATTTGTTGAATTTAAAAAATCGAGAAGAATTAAAAAATTTCAGAAATTCAAAAATCGAAAAAAATTAAAAATTCGGAAAATTTTCATAATTTGATAAAAAAAAATTAATTTTTTAAAAATAGTAAAAATTTTAAAATCGACAATATCATAAAGTTCTCCTTATTAAGAAATCGTCAAAATTTGAAAATTAGAAGATTTGTTAAATTTGAAAATCGAGAAAAATGCAACAATTTTCAAAATCCTAAAATCGAAAAATTTTAAAATTTCGGAAAATTTCCGAAATTCTATAACAAAAGAAATTGTTTTCAAAATAGTAAAAACTTTTTAAACTGTAAAATCACAAAGTTATCCAAATTAAGAAATCGACAAAATTGGAAAATTGTACAATTTGTTGAAATGAAAAAATCGAGAAAAATGCAAAAATTCTCAAAGTCCTAAAATCGGAAAAATTTAAAATTTCGGAAAATTTCCAAAATTTGATAAAACAAAGAAAAATTTTTCAAAATAGTAAAAACACTAAAATCAACAAGATCGCAAAGTTTTCTTAATTAAAAAATCGACAATATTGGAATATTGTAAGATTTGTTGAATTTAAAAAATCGAAAAGAATTAAAAAATTTCAGAAATTCAAAAATCGAAAAAATTTAAAAATTCGGAAAATTTCCGAAATTTGCTAGAAAAAGAAAATTTTTTTTTAAAATAGTAAAAACTGTAAAATCGACAAAATCATAAAGAAATCTAAATTAAGAAATCGCCAAAATTAGAAAATTGTAAGATTTGTTGAATTTGAAAATCGAGAAAAATTAAAAAATTTTAGAAATTCAAAAATAGACAAAAAATTTAAATTTCGGAACATTTCAAAAATTTGATACAAAAAAGAAAATTTTTTCAATATAGTAAAAACTGTTTAAACTGTAAAATCACAAAGTTCTCCAAATTAAGAAATCGTCCAAATTGGAAAGCTGTAAAATTTGTTGAACAAAACTACCAAGAAAAATGCAAAAATTCTCAAAATTCAAAAATCGAAAAAATTTAAAATTTCGGAAAATTTCCGAAATTAGATAATAAAATTAAATTTTTTCAAAATAGTAAAAACTGTAAAAACTGTAAAATCGAAAAGTTCTCTAAATTAAGAAATCCACAAAATTGGAAAATTGTAAATTTTGTTGAAATTAAATAAACCGAGAAAAATGCAAAAAATCCCAAAATTCAAAAATTGAAAAAATTTAAAATTTCGGAAAATTTCCGAAATTCGATAAAAAAAAAAATTTGTTTCAAAAAAGTAAAAACTGTAAAATTGACAAAATCACAAAGTTCTCTTAATTAAGAAATCGTAAAAGTTTGAAAATTAGAAGATTTGTTGAATTTAAAAAACGAGAAAAATTAAAAAATTTCAGAAATTCAAAAATCTAAAAAAATTAAAATTTCGGAAAATTTCCGAAGTTTAATAAAGAAGACAATTTCTTCAAAATAGTAAAAACTGTATAATCGACAAAATTAAAAAGTTCTCTAAATTTGGAAATCGACAACATTGAAAAATTGTAAAATTTGTTGAATTAAAAATATTAAGAAAAATGCAAAAATTCACAAAATTCAAAAATCGAAAAAATTTAAAATTTCGGAAAATTTTCGAAATTTGATAAAAAAGACAATATTTTCAAAATAGTAAAAACTGTGAAAATTGAAAAATCGCAAAGTTCTTTAAATTAAGAAATCTTCAAAATTCGAAAATTGAAAATTTTGTTGAAATGAAAAAAACGAGAAAAATGCAAAAATTCCCAAAATTCAAAAATCGACACAAAATTGAAATTTCTGAACATTTCCGAAATTTGATAAAAAAAAGAAAATGTTTTCAGAATAGTTAAAACTGTAAAATCGACAAAATCATAAAGTTCTCTAAATTAAGAAATTGTAAGATTTGTTAAAATTTAAAATCAAGAAAAACTAAAAAAATTCAGAAATTCAAAAATCGACAAAAAATTAAAATTTTGGAAAATTTCCGAAATTTGATAATAAAAGACAATTTTTTTTTAAAATTGTAAAAACTGTAAAAACTGTTAAATCGCAAAGTTCTCTAAATTAAGAAATCTGCAAAATTGGAAAATTGTAAATTTTGTTGAAATGAAAAAATCGAAAAAAATTCAAAAATTCTCAAAATTCAAATATATAAAAATTTTAAAATTTCGTAAAATTTCCGAAATTCGATAACAAAATAAATTTT
Source organism: Drosophila immigrans (assembly GCA_963583835.1). Lineage (NCBI taxonomy): Eukaryota > Metazoa > Arthropoda > Insecta > Diptera > Drosophilidae > Drosophila > Drosophila immigrans. The sequence continues at coordinate 697,362 of CAUZWO010000048.1, forward strand.
TTTCAATATAGTAAAGACAGTGAAAACTTAAAAATCGCAAAGCTCTTTAAATTAAGAAATCTACAAAATTGGTATATTGTAAATTTTGTTGTAATGGATAAATCCAACAAAATGCAAAAGTTTCCGAAATTTAAAAATCGAAAAAATTTAAAATTTCGGAAAATTTTCGAAATTTGATAAAAAAAAGACATTTTTTTTTCAAAATAGTAAAAACTGTTTAAACTGTGAAAACGCAAAGTTTTCTAAATAAAGAAATAGAAAAAATTGGAATATTGTAAATTTTGTTGAAATTAAAAAATCGAGAAAAATTCAAAAATTTCCGAAAATCGACAAAATTTAAAATTTTGCAAAAATTTCCGAAAATTTAATAAAAAAAGAAAATTTTTCAAAATAGTAAAAACTGTAAAATCGACAAAATTGAAAAATTCTCTAAATTTGGAAACCGACAACATTGGAAAATTGTAAAATTTGTTGAATTAAGAATATCAAAAAAAATTCAAAAATTCACAAAATTCAAAAATCAAAAAAATTTAAATTTCTGAAACTTTCCAAAATTCGAAAAAAATAAGTTTTTTTCAAAATAGTAAAAACTGTAAAACTGTAAGATCGCAAAGTTCCCTAAATAAAGAAATGGACAAAACTAGAATATAGTAAATTTTGATGAAATTAAAAAATCAAGAAAAATGCAAAAATTCCTAAAATTCAACAATCGACAAAATTAAGAGTTTCGGAAAATTTCCAAAATTTGATAAAAAAAGAAAAAATTTTCAAAATAGTAAAAACGCTAAAATCAACAAGATCGCAAAGTTTTCTAAATTAAAAAATCGACAACATTGGAATATTGTAAGATTTGTTGAATTTAAAAAATCGAGAAGAATTAAAAAATTTCAGAAATTCAAAAATCGAAAAAAATTAAAAATTCGGAAAATTTCCGAAATTTGATAAAAAAAAATTAATTTTTTCAAAATAGTAAAAATTCTAAAATCGACAAAATCATAAAGTTCTCCTTATTAAGAAATCGTCAAAATTTGAAAATTAGAAGATTTGTTGAATTTGGAAATCGAGAAAAATTCAAAAATTTCAGAAATTCAAAAATCGAAAAAAATTCAAATTTCGGAAAATTTCCGAAATTAGATAACAAAAAACCATTTTTTCCAAAATAGTAAAAACTGTAAAATCGACAAAATCACAAAGTTTTCTAAATTAAGAAATCATCAAATTAAAAAATTGTAAATTTTGTTGAATTAAAAATATCGAGAAAAATGCAAAAAATTCACAAAATTCGTAAATCGAATAAATTTAAAACTTCGAAAAATTAACGAAATTTGATAAAAAAAAGAAATTTTTTTCAATAAAATTAAAACTGTAAAATCGACAAAATCATAAAGTTCTCTTAATTAGGAAATCGTCAAGATTTGAAAATTGTAAGATTTGTTGAATTTGAAAATCGAGACAAATTAAAAAATTTCAGAAATTCAAAAATCGACAAAAAATTAAAATTTTGGAACATTTCCGAAATTTGAAACAAAAAAAGAAAATTTTTTCAAAATAGTAAAAACTGTTTAAACTGTAAAATTACAAAGTTCTCCATATTAAGAAATCGACAAAATTGGAAAATTGTAAAATTTGTTGAAATGAAAAAATCGAGAAAAATTCAAAACTTTTCAAAATCCTAAAATCGGAAAAATTTGAAATTTCGGAAAATTTCCGAAATTCCATAACAAAAGAAATTGTTTTCAAAATAGTAAAAACTGTGAAAACTGTAAAATCGCAAAGTTCTCCAAATTAAGAAATCTTGAAAATGGGAATATTGAAAATTTTTTTGAAATGAAAAAACCGAGAAAAATTAAAAAATTCCCAATATTCAAAAATCGAAAAAAATTTTAAATTTCGAAAAATTTCCGAAACTTGATAAAAAAGAAAATTTTTTTAAAATAGTAAAAACTGTAAAATCGACAAAATCATAAAAATCTCTAAATTAAGAAATCGTCAAAATTAGAAAATTGCAAGATTTGTTGAATTTGAAAATCGAGAAAAATTAAAAAATTTCAGAAATTAAAAAATCGACAAAAAATTAAAATTTAGGAAAATTTCCGAAATTTGATAAAAAAAAGAAAATTTTTTTACAAATAGTAAAAACTGTAAAATCGGCCAAATCATAATGTTCTCTTAATAAAGAAATCGTCAAAATTAGAAAATTTAAAGATTTGTTGAATTTGAAAATCGGGAAAAATTAAAAAAGTTCAGAAATTCAATAATCGACAAAAAATTAAAGTTTCGGAAAATTTCCGAACTTTAATACAAAAAAGAAAATTTTTTCAAAATGGTAAAAACTGTTTAAACTGTAAAATCACAAAGTTGTACAAATTAAGAAATCGTCAAAATTGGAATATTGTAAATTTTGTTGAAATGAGAAAATTCCAGCAAAATTCAAAAATTTCCGAAATTTAAAAATCGAAAAAATTTAAAATTTCGGAAAATTTTCGAAATTTCATAAAAAAAGACATTTTTTTTCAAAATTGTAAAAACTGTTTAAACTGTGAAAACTCAAAGTTTTTTAGATATAGAAATAGAAAAAATTGGAATATTGTAAATTTTGTTGAAATTAAAAAATCGAGAAAAATTCAAAAATTTCCGAAAATCGACAAAATTTAAAATTTTGCAAAAATTTCCGAAAATTTAATAAAAAAGAAAATTTTTCAAAATAGTAAAAACTGTAAAATCGACAAAATTGAAAAATTCTCTAAATTTGGAAACCGATAACATTGGAAAATTGTAAAATTTGTTGAATTAAGAATATCAAGAAAAAATCCAAAAATTCACAAAATTAAAGAATCAAAAAAATTTAAATTTCTGAAACTTTCCAAAATTCGAAAAAAAAGAAAGTTTTTTCAAAATAGTAAAAACTGTAAAACTGTTAGATCGAAAAATTCCCTAAATAAAGAAATGGACAAAACTAGAATATTGTAAATTTTGATGAAATTAAAAAATCAAGAAAAATGCAAAAATTCCTAAAATTCAACAATCGACAAAATTTAGAGTTTCGGAAAATTTCCAAAATTTGATAAAAAAAAGAAAAATTTTTCAAAATAATAAAAACACTAAAATCAACAAGATCGCAAAGTTTTCTAAATTAAAAAATCGACAACATTGGAATATTGTAAGATTTGTTGAATTTAAAAAATCGAAAAGAATTAAAAAATTTCAGAAATTCAAAAATCGAAAAAATTTAAAAATTCGGAAAATTTCCGAAACTTGATAAAAAAACTAAATTTTTTCAAAATAGTAAAAATTGTAAAATCGACAAAATCATAAAGATCTCTTAATTAAGAAATCGCCAAAATTAGAAAATTGTAAGATTTGTTGAATTTGAAAATCGAGAAAAATTAAAAAATTTCAGAAATTCAAAAATAGACAAAAAATTTAAATTTCGGAACATTTCAAAAATTTGATACAAAAAAGAAAATTTTTTCAATATAGTAAAAACTGTTTAAACTGTAAAATCACAAAGTTCTCCAAATTAAGAAATCGTCCAAATTGGAAAGCTGTAAAATTTGTTGAACAAAACTACCAAGAAAAATGCAAAAATTCTCAAAATTCAAAAATCGAAAAAATGTAAAATTTCGGAAAATTTCCGAAATTAGATAATAAAATTAAATTTTTTCAAAATAGTAAAAACTGTAAAAACTGTAAAATCGAAAAGTTCTCTAAATTAAGAAATCCACAAAATTGGAAAATTGTAAATTTTGTTGAAATTAAATAAACCGAGAAAAATGCAAAAAATCCCAAAATTCAAAAATTGAAAAAATTTAAAATTTCGGAAAATTTCCGAAAGTCGATAAAAAAAAAAATTTGTTTCAAAAAAGTAAAAACTGTAAAATTGACAAAATCACAAAGTTCTCTTAATTAAGAAATCGTAAAAGTTTGAAAATTAGAAGATTTGTTGAATTTAAAAAACGAGAAAAATTAAAAAATTTCAGAAATTCAAAAATCTAAAAAAATTAAAATTTCGGAAAATTTCCGAAGTTTAATAAAGAAGACAATTTCTTCAAAATAGTAAAAACTGTATAATCGACAAAATTAAAAAGTTCTCTAAATTTGGAAATCGACAACATTGAAAAATTGTAAAATTTGTTGAATTAAAAATATTAAGAAAAATGCAAAAATTCACAAAATTCAAAAATCGAAAAAATTTAAAATTTCGGAAAATTTTCGAAATTTGATAAAAAAGACAATATTTTCAAAATAGTAAAAACTGTGAAAATTGAAAAATCGCAAAGTTCTTTAAATTAAGAAATCTTCAAAATTCGAAAATTGAAAATTTTGTTGAAATGAAAAAAACGAGAAAAATGCAAAAATTCCCAAAATTCAAAAATCGACACAAAATTGAAATTTCTGAACATTTCCGAAATTTGATAAAAAAAAGAAAATGTTTTCAGAATAGTTAAAACTGTAAAATCGACAAAATCATACAGTTCTCTAAATTAAGAAATTGTAAGATTTGTTAAAATTTAAAATCAAGAAAAATTAAAAAAATTCAGAAATTCAAAAATCGACAAAAAATTAAAATTTTGGAAAATTTCCGAAATTTGATAATAAAAGACAATTTTTTTTTAAAATAGTAAAAACTGTAAAAACTGTTAAATCGCAAAGTTCTCTAAATTAAGAAATCTGCAAAATTGGAAAATTGTAAATTTTGTTGAAATGAAAAAATCGAAAAAAAATTCAAAAATTCTCAAAATTCAATAATATAAAAATTTTAAAATTTCGTAAAATTTCCGAAATTCGATAACAAAATAAATTTTTTTCAATATAGTAAAGACAGTGAAAACTTAAAAATCGCAAAGCTCTTTAAATTAAGAAATCTACAAAATTGGTATATTGTAAATTTTGTTGTAATGGATAAATCCAACAAAATGCAAAAGTTTCCGAAATTTAAAAATCGAAAAAATTTAAAATTTCGGAAAATTTTCGAAATTTGATAAAAAAAAGACATTTTTTTCAAAATAGTAAAAACTGTTTAAACTGTGAAAACGCAAAGTTTTCTAAATAAAGAAATAGAAAAAATTGGAATATTGTAAATTTTGTTGAAATTAAAAAATCGAGAAAAATTCAAAAATTTCCGAAAATCGACAAAATTTAAAATTTTGCAAAAATTTCCGAAAATTTAATAAAAAAAGAAAATTTTTCAAAATAGTAAAAACTGTAAAATCGACAAAATTGAAAAATTCTCTAAATTTGGAAACCGACAACATTGGAAAATTGTAAAATTTGTTGAATTAAGAATATCAAGAAATATGCAAAAATTCACAAAATTCAAAAATCAAAAAAATTTAAATTTCGGAACATTTGCGAAATTTGAAAAAAAAAGGATAATTTTTCAAAATAGTAAAAACTGTTTAATCCGTAAAATCACAAAGTTCTCCAAGTTAAGAAATCGCCAAAAATTGGAAAATTGTACAATTTGTTGAAATAAAAAAATCGAGAAAAATGCAAAAATTCTCAAAATACAAAAATCTGAAAAATTTAAGATTTCGGAAAATTTCCGAAATTCGATAACAAAAGAAATTGTTTTCAAAATAGCAAAAACTGTGAAAACTTAAAAATCCCAAAGTTCTTTAAATAAAGAAATCTACAAAATTGGAATATTGTTAATTTTGTTGAAAAGAAAAAATCAAGAAAAATTCAAAAATTTTCAAAATCCAAAAATCTGAAAAATTTAAAATTTCGGAAAATTTCCGAAATTCGATAACAAAAGAAATTGTTTTCAAAATAGCAAAAACTATGAAAACTTAGAAATCCCAAAGTTCTTTAAATAAAGAAATCTACAAAATTGGAATATTGTTAATTTTGTTGATATGAAAAAATCAAGAAAAATGCAAAAATTTTCAAAATCCAAAAATCTGAAAAATTTAAAATTTCGGAAAATTTCCGAAATTCGATAACAAAAGAATTTTTTTTTTTTAAATAGTAAATACTGTAAAATCTGTAAAATCGCAAAGTTCTCTAAATAAAGAAATGGACAAAATTGAAATATTGTAAATTTTGTAGAAATGAAAAAATCGAGAATAATGCAAAAATTTTCGAAATTTAAAAATCGCAAAATTTAAAATTTCGGAAAATTTCCGAAATTAGATAACAAAAAACGATTTTTTCCAAAATAGCAAAAACTGTAAAATCGACAAAATCACAAAGTTTTCTAAATTAAGAAATCATCAAATTAAAAAATTGTAAATTTTGTTGAATTAAAAATATCGAGAAAAATGCAAAAATTCACAAAATTCGTAAATCGAATAAATTTAAAACTTCAAAAATTAACAAAATTTGATAAAAAAAAAAGAAATTTTTTTCAATAAAATTAAAACTGTAAAATCGACAAAATCATAAAGTTCTCTTAATTAGGAAATCGTCAAGATTTGAAAATTGTAAGATTTGTTGAATTTGAAAATCGAGACAAATTAAAAAATTTCAGAAATTCAAAAATCGACAAAAAATTAAAATTTTGGAACATTTCCGAAATTTGAAACAAAAAAAAAAAATTGTTTCAAAATAGTAAAAACTGTTTAAACTGTAAAATCACAAAGTTCTCCATATTAAGAAATCGACAAAATTGGAAAATTGTAAAATTTGTTGAAATGAAAAAATCGAGAAAAATTCAACACTTTTCAAAATCCTAAAATCGGAAAAATTTAAAATTTCGGAAAATTTCCGAAGTTCCATAACAAAAGAAATTGTTTTCAAAATAGTAAAAACTGTGAAAACTGTAAAATCGCAAAGTTCTCTAAATTGAAAAATTCTCTAAATTTGGAAACCGACAACATTGGAAAATTGTAAAATTTGTTGAATTAAGAATATCAAGAAATATGCACAAATTTTACAAAATTCAAAAATCAAAAAAATTTAAATTTCTGAAACTTTCCAAAATTCGAAAAAAATAAGTTTTTTTCAAAATAGTAAAAACTGTAAAACTGTAAAATCGCAAAGTTCCCTAAATAAAGAAATGGACAAAACTAGAATATAGTAAATTTTGATGAAATTAAAAAATCAAGAAAAATGCAAAAATTCCTAAAATTCAACAATCGACAACATTTAGAGTTTCGCGAAATTTCCAAAATTTGATAAAAAAAAAGAAAAAATTTTAAAATTAGTAAAAACACTAAAATCAACAAGATCGCAAAGTTTTCTAAATTAAAAAATAGACAACATTGGAATATTGTAAGATTTGTTGAATTTAAAAAATCGAAAAGAATTAAAAAATTTCAGAAATTCAAAAATCGAAAAAAATTAAAAATTCGGAAAATTTCCGAAATTTGATAAAAAAAAATTAATTTTTTCAAAATAGTAAAAATTCGAAAATCGACAAAATCATAAAGTTCTCCTTATTAAGAAATCGTCAAAATTTGAAAATTAGAAGATTTGTTGAATTTGGAAATCGAGAAAAATTCAAAAATTTCAGAAATTCAAAAATCGAAAAAAATTCAAATTTCGGAACATTTCCGAAATTTGATACAAAAAAGAAAATTTTTTCAAAATAGTAAAAACTTTTTAAACTGTAAAATCACAAAGTTCTCCAAATTAAGAAATCGACAAAATTGGAAAATTGTACAATTTGTTGAAATGAAAAAATCGAGAAAAATGCAAAAATTCTCAAAGTCCTAAAATCGGAAAAATTTAAAATTTCGGAAAATTTCCAAAATTTGATAAAAAAAGAAAAATTTTTCAAAATAGTAAAAACACTAAAATCAACAAGATCGCAAAGTTTTCTAAATTAAAAAATCGTCAACATTGGAATATTGTAAGACTTGTTGAATTTAAAAAATCGAGAAGAATTAAAAAATTTCAGAAATTCAAAAATCGAAAAAATTTAAAAATTCGGAAAATTTCCGAAATTTGCTAGAAAAAGAAAACTTTTTCAAAATAGTAAATACTGTAAAATCTGTAAAATCGCAAAGTTCTCTAAATAAAGAAATCGCCAAAATTAGAATATTGTAAGATTTGATGAATTTGAAAATCGAGAAAAATTAAAAAATTTCAGAAATTCAAAAATAGACAAACAATTAAAATTTTGGAACATTTCAAAAATTTGATACAAAAAAGAAAATTTTTTCAAAATAGTAAAAACTGTTAAAACTGTAAAATCACAAAGTTCTCCAAATTAAGAAATCGTCCAAATTGGAAAACTGTAAAATTTGTTGAACAAAACTACCAAGAAAAATGCAAAAATTCCCAAAATTCAAAAATCGAAAAAATGTAAAATTTCGGAAAATTTCCGAAATTAGATAATAAAATTAAATTTTTTCAAAATAGTAAAAACTGTAAAATCGCAAAGTTCTCTAAATTAAGAAATCCACAAAATTTAAAAATTGTAAATTTTGTTGAAATTAAATAAACCGAGAAAAATGCAAAAAATCCCAAAATTAAAAAATTGAAAAAATTTAAAATTTCGGAAAATTTCCGAAATTCGATATAAAAAAAAAATTTGTTTCAAAAAAGTAAAAACTGTAAAATCGACAAAATCACAAAGTTCTCTTAATTAAGAAATCGTAAAAATTTGAAAGTTAGAAGATTTGTTGAATTTAAAAAACGAGAAAAATTAAAAAATTTCAGAAATTCAAAAATAGAAAAAAAAATAAAATTTTGGAACATTTCAAAAATTAGATACAAAAAAGAAAATTTTTTCAAAATAGTAAAAACTGTTTAAACTGTAAAATCACAAAGTTATCCAAATTAAGAAATTGACAAAATTAAAAAACTGTAAATTTTGTTGAAATTAAAAAATCGAGAAAAATGCAAAAATTCCCAAAAATCAATAATCGGAAAAAATTAAAATATCGGAAAATTTCCGAAATTTGATAGAAAAAGAAAATTTTTTCAAAATAGTAAAAACTGTAAAATCGACAAAATCATAAAGTTCTCTAAATTAAGAAATCGCCAAAATTAGAAAATTGTAAGATTTGTTGAATTTGAAAATCGAGAAAAATTAAAAAATTTCAGAAATTCAAAAATAGAAAAAAAAATAAAATTTTGGAACATTTCAAAAATTTGATACAAAAAAGAAAATTTTTTCAAAATAATAAAAACTGTTTAAACTGTAAAATTACAAAGTTCTCCAAATTAAGAAATCGTCCAAATTGGAAAACTGTAAAATTTGTTTAACAAAACTACCAAGAAAAATGCAAAAATTCCCAAAATTCAAAAATCGAAAAAATTTAAAATTTCGGAAAATTTGCGAAATTAGATAATAAAATTAAATTTTTTCAAAATAGTAATAACTGTAAAAACTGTAAAATCGCAAAGTTCTCTAAATTAAGAAATCCAAAAAATTGGAAAATTGTAAATTTTGTTGATATTAAATAAACCGAGAAAAATACAAAAAATCCCAAAAATCAAAAATCGAAAAAAATAAAAATTTCGGAACATTTTCGAAATTTGATAAAAAAAAGACATTTTTTTTCAAAATAGTAAAAACTGTTTAAACTCTGAAAACGCAAAGTTTTCTAAATAAAGAAATAGAAAAAATTGGAATATTGTAAATTTTGTTGAAATTAAAAAATCGAGTAAAATTCAAAAATTTCCGAAATTTGTTAAAAAAAAAAATGAAAATGTTTTCAGAATAGTTAAAACTGTAAAATCGACAAAATCATAAAGTTCTCTAAATTAAGAAATCGCCAAAATTAGAAAATTGTAAGATTTGTTAAAATTTAAAATCAAGAAAAATTAAAAAAATTCAGAAATTCAAAAAAAAAAAAAAATTAAAATTTTGGAAAATTTCCGAAATTTGATAAAATAATACATTTTTTTTTTTAAATAGTAAAAACTGTATAAACTGTTAAATCGCAAAGTTCTCTAAATTAAGAAATCTGCAAAATTGGAAAATTGTAAATTTTGTTGAAATGAAAAAATCGAAAATAATGCAAAAATTCTCAAAATTCAAAAATATAAAAATTTTAAAATTTCGTAAAATTTCCGAAATTCGATAACAAAATAAATTTTTTTCAATATAGTTAAATTAAGAAATCTACAAAAGTTGAATATTGTAAATTTTGATGAAATGAAAAAATCGAGAAAAATGCAAAAATTTCTGAAATTTTTAAGTCGACAAAATTGAAAATTTCGGAAAATTTCCGAAATTTGATAAAAAAAGACAATTTTTTCAAAATAGTAAAAACTGTGAAAACTGAAAAATCGCAAAGTTCTTTAAATTAAGAAATCTTCAAAATTCGAATATTGAAAATTTTTTTGAAATAAAAAAATCGAGAAAAATGCAAAAATTCTCAAAATCTAAAAATCGGAAAAAATTAAATTTCGGAAAATTTCCGAAACTCGATAACAAAAGAAATTGTTTTCAAAATAGTAAAAACTGTGAAAACTGTAAAATCGCAATGCTCTTTAAATTCAGAAATCTACAAAATTGTAAAATTGTTAAATTTGTTGAAATTAAAAAATCGAGAAAAATGCAAAAATTTCCGAAAATCGACTAAACTTAAAATTTTGCAAAATTTCCGAAAAATGTATCAAAAAAAGACAATTTCTTCAAAATAGTAAAAACTGTACAATCGACAAAATCACAAAGTTCTCTAAATTTAGAAATCGACAACATTGGAAAATTTTAAAATTTGATGAATTAAAACAACAAAAATGCAAAAATTCCCAAAATTCAAAAATCGAAAAAATTTAAAAATTCTGAAAATTTCCGAAATTTGATATTAAAACGATTTTTTTCAAAATAGTAAAAACTGTAAAATCGACAAAATCATAAAGTTCTCTAAATTTGGAAATCGACAACATTGGAAAATTGTAAAATTTGTTGAATTAAAAATATCAAGAAAAATGCAAAAATTCACAAAATTCAAAAATTTAAAAAATTTAAAATTTTGGAAAAATTTTCGAAATTCGATAACAAAAGAAAGTTTTTCAAAATAGTAAAAACTGTTTAAACTGTAAAATCGTAAAGTTCTCTAAAATAAGAAATCTTGAAAATGGGAATATTGAAAATTTTGTTGAAATGAAAAAACCGAGAAAAATGCAAAAAAATTTTTCATAAAAATTAAAACTGTAAAATCGACAAAATCATAAAGATCTCTTTATTAGGAAATCGTCAAAATTTGAAAATTGTAAGATTTGTTGAATTTAGAGAAAAATTAAAAAATTTCAGAAATTCGAAAATCGACAAAAAATTAAAATTTCGGAACATTTTCGAAATTTGAAACACAAAAAAAAATTTGTTCAAAATAGTAAATACTGTTTAAACAGTAAAATCACAAAGTTAAGAAATCGACAAAATTGGAGAACTGTAAAATTTGTTGAAATAAAAAAATCGAGAAAAATGCAAAAATTCCCAGAATTTAAAAATCAAACAAATTTAAAATTTCGGAAAATTTCCGAAATTTGATAAAAAAATTAAATTGTTTTCAAAAACTGTAAAATCACAAAGTTCTCCAACTTAAGAAATCGACAAAATTGGAAAATTGTAAAATTTGTTGAAATGAAAAAATCGAGAAAAATGCAAAAATTCCCAAAAATGAATAATGTAAAAAAATTAAAATATCGGAAAATTTTCGAAATTTGATAAAAAAAGAAAATTTTTTCAAAATAGTAAAAACTGTAAAATCGACAAAATCCTAAAGTTCTCGAAATTTAGAAATCGTCAAAATTAGAAAACTGTAAGATTTGTTGAATTTGAAAATCGAGAAAAATTAAAAAATTTCAGAAATTCAAAAATAGAAAAAAATTAAAATTTTGGAACATTTCAAAATTTTGATACAAAAAAGAAAATTTTTTCAAAATAGTAAAAACTGTTTTAACTGTAAAATCACAAAGTTCTCCAAATTAAGAAATCGTCCAAATTGAAAAACTGTAAAATTTGTTTAACAAAACTACCAAGGAAAATGCAAAAATTCCCAAAATTCAAAAATCCAAAAAATTTGAAATTTCGGAAAATTTCCAAAATTAGATAACAAAAGAAATTGTTTTCAAAATAGTAAAAACTGTAAAAACTGTAAAAACTGTAAAAACTGTAAAAACTGTAAAGTTCTTTAAATTAAGAAATCCACAAAATTGGAAAATTGTAAATTTTGTTGATATTTAATAAACCTAGAAAAATGCAAAAAAATAAAAATTTCGGAACATTTCCGAAATTTGATACAAAAAAGAAAAGTTTTTCAAAATAGTTAAAACTGTTTAAACTGTAAAGTCACAAAGTTCTCAAATTTAAGAAATCGACAAAATTGGAAAACTGTAAATTTTGTTGAAATTAAAAAATCGAGAAAAATGCAAAAATTCCCAAAATTCAAAAATCGAAAAAATTAAAATATCGGAAAATTTCCGAAATTTGATAGAAAAAGAAAATTTTTTAAAAATAGTAAAATCTGTAAAATCGACAAAATCATAAAGTTCTCTTAATTAAGAAATCGTAAAAATTTGAAAATCAGAAGATTTGTTGAATTTAAAAAACGAGAAAAATTAAAAAATTTCAGAAATTCAAAAATCGAAAAAATTTAAAATTTCGGAAAATTTTGAAGTTTAATAAAGAAGACAATTTCTTCAAAATAGTAAAAACTGTATAATCGACGAAATTACAAAGTTCTCTAAATTTGGAAATCGACAACATTGGAAAATTTTAAAATTTGTTGAATTAAAAATATCAAGAAAAATTCAAAAATTCACAATATTCAAAAATTGAAAAAATTTAAAATTTTGGATAAATTTTCGAAATTCGATAACAAAAGAAAGTTTTTCAAAATAGTAAAAACTGTTTAAACTGTAAAATCGTAAAGTTCTCATAAATAAGAAATCTTGAAAATGGGAATATTGAAAATTTTGTTGAAATGAAAAAACCGAGAAAAATTAAAAAACCCCAAAATTCAAAAATCGAAAAAATTTTAAATTTCGGAAAATTTCCGAAATTTGAAATAAAAAAGAAAATTTTTTCACAAAAATTAAAACTGTAAAATCGACAAAATCATAAAGATCTCTTAATTAGGAAATCGTCAAATTTTGAAAATTGTAAGATTAGTTGAATTTAGAGAAAAATTTCAGAAATTCGAAAATCGACAAAAAATTAAAATTTCGGAACATTTTCGAAATTTGAAACAAAAAAAAAAAATTTCTTCAAAATAATAAAAACTGTTTAAACAGTAAAATCACAAAGTTCTCCAAGTTAAGAAATCGACAAAATTGGAGAACTGTAAAATTTGTTGAAATAAAAAAATCGAGAAAAATGCAAAAATTCCCAGAATTTAAAAATCTAACAAATTTAAAATTTCGGAAAATTTCCGAAATTTGTTAAAAAAATTAAATTGTTTTAAAAAAAGTAAAAACTGTGAAAACTTGAAAATCGCAAAGTTCTTTAAATTAAGAAATCGCCAAAATTAGAAAATTGTAAGATTTGTTAAAATTTTAAATCGAGAAAAATTAAAAAAATTCAGATATTTAAAAGTCGACAAAAAATTAAAATTTTGGAACATTTCCGAAATTTGATACAAAAAAGAACATTTTTCAAAAAAATAAAAACTGTATAAGTTGTAAAATCACAAAGTTGTCCAAATTAAGAAATCGACAAAATTGGAAAATTGTAAATTTTGTTGAAATGAAAAAATCGAAAAAAATGCAAAAATTCTCAAAATTCAAAAATCTAAAAATTTTAAAATTTCGTAAAATTTCCGAAATTCGATAACAAAATAAATTTTTTTAAAAATAGTAAAGACAGTGAAAACTTAAAAATCGCAAAGCTCTTTAAATTAAGAAATCTACAAAATTTGAATCTTGTAAATTTTGATAAAAATGAAAAAAATCGAGAAAAATGCAAAAATTTCTGAAATTTTTAAGTCGACAAAATTTAAAATTTCGGAAAATTTCCGAAATTTTATAAAAAAAAGAAAATTTTTTCAAAATAGTAAAATCTGTGAAAACTGAAAAATCGCAAAGTTCTTTAAATTAATAAATCTTCAAAATTCGAATATTGGAAATTTTGTTGAAATAAAAAAATCGAGAAAAATTCAAAAAATCCCAAAATTCAAAAATCGAAATAAATAAAAATTTCCGAAATTTGATACAAAAAAAAAAAATTTTTTCAAAATAGTTAAAACTGTTTAAGCTGTAAAATCACAAAGTTCTCCAATTTAAGAAATCGCAAAATTGGAAAACTGTAAATTTTGTTGAAATTAAAAAATCGAGAAAAAATCAAAAATTCCCAAAAATGAATAATCTAAAAAAATTAAAATATCGGAAAATTTCCGAAATTTGATATAAAAAAGAAAATTTTTCGTTATAGTAAAAACTGTGAAAACTGGAAAATCGCAAGGTTCTTTAAACTAACAAATCTTCAATAATTGGAATATTGTAAATTTTGTTGAAATGAAAAAAAAAAAACAAAGAAATGCAAAAATTTCCGAAATTAAAAAATCGAGAAAATTTAAAATTTCGGAAAATTTTCGAAATTTGATAACAAAAGAAAATTTTTTCAAAATAGTAAAAACTGTAAAATCGACAAAATCCTAAAGTTCTCTAAATTAAGAAGTCGTCAAAATTAGAAAACTGTAAGATTTGTTGAATTTGAAAATCGAGAAAAATTTAAAAATTTCAGAAATTCAAAAATCGAAAAAATGTTAAATTTTGGAAAATTTCCGAAATTTGATAACAAGAGACATTTTTTTCAAAATAGTAAAAACTGTAAAAACTGAAAAATCGCAAAGTTCTTTAAATTAAGTTATCTACAAAATTGGAATATTGTAAATTTTGTTGAAATTAAAAAATTGAGAAAAATGCTAAAATTTTCGAAATTTAAAAATGGACAAAATTTTAGATTTCGCAAAATTTACGAAATTTGACGAAAAAAAGAAAATTTTTTCAAAATACTAAAAAACTGTTTAAACTGTAAAATCGTAAAGTTCTCTAAATTAAGAAATCTTGAAAATGGGAATATTGAAAATTTTGTTGAAATGAAAAAACCGAGAAAAATGCAAAAAACCCCAAAATTTAAAAATCGAAAAAATTTCCGAAATTTGAAATAAAAAAAGAAAATTTTTTCATAAAAATTATGTTGGAATTTGGTCCAACGATCAGATCGCAGTAGTGCGAGTGAAAAAACGAGAGTTGATATCGTGGAAATAATATTAAATGTTTATTCGGCAGTCAATTCAGATGCTGCGTTCATTCAACTTAAAGACTCAAAGCGAACTCTTTTTTACATCGCAATATTCTATGTATATGATGAAATTCAACACAAGGATGCCATATCATTTTATGCTTAACTTAGAGTTGCCAGAGGCGAATAAGTTTCATGAAAATCCTCTCCGGGCTTCTGCGCATAACCTTTTGCGACTAAGCGGGCCTTCTTCTTGCCTGATACGCTGCCATCATCTTTTGTTTGGAAAACCATCTTGTTACCAATTACTTTGCGTTCCTTTGGTCGTTCAACAATTTGCCAGGTCTTGTTGAGAATTTGTGCCATGAATTCGTCTTCCATAGCTCTTATCCAGTTATCAGCATTGTCACTATTTTGTGCTTCTGTAATAGTCAAAGGATCATTTAGTGTTGCAACGAATGCCATTTCGCACTCTTCAAATGCATCCTCGAATGATGCTTCATTTACATCCTGGTTTTCTTGACTATTTTCGCGAACCTCGACTCTTGGCTGATAGGCCTTGCGGGGTCTTCCGCGCTGACCAGTCCTTATCATCTTGGGACGTCCTCTACCATGTCTCACCGGCTGAATTGCCTCTTCGGCTGTGCCTTCGTCACTCGATGAACTGTCTTCCGGTTCATTTGCGATACTGTCCAGCTGCATATCGATGCAATCTTCTGGTTCATCATAGAACTCGAAAAATGCACTCTTGAATCCATAAACATTCATGAATTTGACGTCATTGCTGATAATAATCGTGCGTCGCGAGGGGGTATACAATCGATAGGCTTTCGATTCTGTAGCATATCCCAGTAGTATACAATCTTCTGACCGCGACTCGAATTTTCCTTTGTTCTTTCCTTTTATCAACGCGTAGGCCTTTGTAGCAAATGTTCGCATGTATGCCACTGTCGGGACTTTTGCAGTCCAGTAAGTATATGGCAGGTCTCCAGATAACGCTTTGGTAGGACATCTATTCCGGATATACGATGCCGTGTTAATCGCTTCCGCCCAGAACGAAGGTGGGGCTCCTGATTGTTTCATCATACATCTGGCCATCTCTACTAATGTCCTGTTTAGTCTTTCAGCTATACCGTTTTGTTGCGGCGTATAAGGAGCAGTCAACCGGCGGCCAATACCATGCTTCTTCAAGTAATCGTCGAAATGTTTGTTTCGAAATTCCGTGCCATTATCGGATTGCAGATTCTTGATTTTGTGGCCTGTAAGATTCTCAGCAGAAGATTTATAAGATTTAAATACTTCGAATACTTCTGATTTTTGCTTCAGAAAATAAATCGAACAATAACGAGAATAATCATCTATAAACGTTACGAAATACTTATATCCGCTTAACGATTGGGTTCGCATTGGTCCACACACATCACTGTGGACTATTTCCAGTGGCTGCTTCGACCTCTTTTCCTTCGCGCTCTTGTACTGGTTACTGTCTGCTTTTCGCTTATGCAAATCTCACACTTCGACATCTTTGCGTTCTCTCCAATGACCATTCCATGCACCTTCCCAGTCTTTGACATGCCCCTTAGATCACATTCATTTAAATGGCCTATACGGCTATGCCAGATATTCAAATCACTTTCTTTGTTATTTATATTGTTCGCTTGATGTTCTTCGGCATTCAAATAATACAGGTTTCCATATCTTTTTGCACGAAGCCACACTTCTTTATTATTTTTCATAATAACTGCTTCATTTTTACGAAAATGCACTTCATAACCTTTGTCAGTGATTTGGGAAACCGACAGCAGATTTTGCCGTAGTTCAGATACATACAAGACTTTTCGCAATATAATCTCATGGTTCTTTTGCTTCTCTTTAACTTCGATATTTACGTCGCCGACAGCTTTCACCGTTGCTGTATTGTTATTCGCCAAATGCAATGTTTTCACGGTTTCTTCAACGTTCTCGAACATATTTTTATTAGAGCTCATGTGTGCCGTACAACCGCTGTCGAGGCACCACATATTACTTTTTCCTTCTATGTTGTATGTATTTTTACATACATTAAGTGCTTCCTTTTTAATATGTGCTTTACTTTCGTTTTGCCCGTTCTTCTCATTCGGTTTCGATTTACTTCGACAGTCGCGCGCGAGATGACCGATTTTATTGCATGTATAACATTTTCTCATTTCTCTTTGGTCTCTTTCTGCTTTACCTCCGCGTTTTCGGCGATTTGCATACAACGCACTTTGTTCTTCGCGTTCACTTTTTCCTTTACGCGCTTCTGATTCTTCTAATATTTTAACACGCAGAATATCGGGGTTTGGCAATTCATCACGTGTTTCTATTGCGCATCGAAATGTTTCATAGGAATCCGGCAAACTATATAACAGAAGAATCGCGAGTAGATCGTCGCCAATGGCTACACCAATTTCCTTCAATTTCTTTACAGCATCAAAGAAATCATTTATATGTTGTCGCGCGTCGCTACCTTCAGTCATACGGGACAAAGCCACACGTTTGAGCAAACTGGCTTTACGCACTGGTCCCTTGGATTGAAACGTTTCCTGCAGTTTCAACCAATATTCTCTTGCCGATTCACAGTTTTCGATTAAGGCCAATTCAGATGGACTGATTGACAATAGGATGTCTGCACGAGCTTTCTCATCTTGCTTTTTCCAAGCTGCTTGCTCAGCCTCCGCCTCTGGGCACAATTTTGAGCCGTTTACATATGCCCATAGATCGCTCTTCACGAGTATGGCACTCATCTGCAATTTCCACGTGTCATAGTTATCCGCGTTTAGCGGCTCTATTTTAATGAACGCACTTGCCATTTTTCACGGCCTTTTGTTCACAGCACTTTCTGTCTAATTCACTTGCACTAGGGATACTGGGCCCATAACCTGTTGGAATTTGGTCCAACGATCAGATCGCAGTAGTGCGAGTGAAAAAACGAGAGTTGATATCGTGGAAATAATATTAAATGTTTATTCGGCAGTCAATTCAGATGCTGCGTTCATTCAACTTGAAGACTCAAAGCGAACTCTTTTACACATCGCAATATTCTATGTATATGATGAAATTCAACACAAGGATGCCATATCATTTTATGCTTAACTTAGAGTTGCCAGATTATCATTTTGTTTCTTACGTTAATTCGTTAATTTCAAACAAATTCGATAACAAAAGAAATTGTTTTCAAAATAGTAAAAACTGTGAAAACTGAAAAATCCCAAAGTTCTTTAAATTAGGAAATCTACAAAATTGGAAGATTTTAAATATTGTTGAATAAAAATATCGAGAAAAATGCGAAAATTCTCAAAATTCAAAAATCGAAAAAATTTAAAATTTCGGAAAATTTCCGAAACTTGATAAAAAGGATATTTTTTCAAAATAGTAAAAACTGTTTAAACTGTAAAATCACAAAGTTCTCCAAGTTAAGAAATCGCCAAAAATTGGAAAATTGTAAAATTTGTTGAAATAAAAAAATCGAAAAAAATTAAAAAATTTCCGAAATTTAAAAATCGAAAAAATTTAAAATTTCGGAAAATTTTCGAAATTTGATAAAAAAATACATTTTTTTTCAAAATAGTAACAACTGTTTAATCTGTGAAAATGCTAAATTTTCTTAATAAAGATATAAAAAAAATTGGAATATTGTAATTTTTGTTGAAATGAAAAAATCGAGAAAAATTTAAAAATTTCAGAAATTCAAAAATCGACAAAAAATTCAAATTTTGGAACATTTCCGAAATTTGATACAAAAAAGAAAATTGTTTCATAATAATAAAGACTGTAAAATCCACAAAATCACAAAGTTCTCTATATTAAGAAATCGACAACATTGGAATATTGTAAGATTTGTTGAATTTAAAAAATCGTGAAAAATTCAAAAATTCTCAAAATTCAAAAATCGAAAAAATTTTAAATTTCGCAAAATTTCCGATATTTGATAACAAGAGAAAAATAGAAAAAAATTAAAATTTTGGAACATTTCAAAATTTTGATACAAAAAAGAAAATTTTTTCAAAATAGTAAAAACTGTTTTAACTGTAAAATCACAAAGTTCTCCAAATTAAGAAATCGTCCAAATTGGAAAACTGTAAAATTTGTTTAACAAAACTACCAAGGAAAATGCAAAAATTCCCAAAATTCAAAAATCCAAAAAATTTGAAATTTCGGAAAATTTCCAATATTAGATAATACAATTAAATTTTTTCAAAATAGTAAAAACTGTAAAAACTGTAAAAACTGTAAAATCGCAAAGTTCTTTAAATTAAGAAATCCACAAAATTGGAAAATTGTAAATTTTGTTGATATTTAATAAACCGAAAAAAATGCAAAAAAATAAAAATTTCGGAACATTTCCGAAATTTGATACAAAAAAGAAAAGTTTTTCAAAATAGTTAAAACTGTTTAAACTGTAAAGTCACAAAGTTCTCAAATTTAAGAAATCGACAAAATTGGAAAACTGTAAATTTTGTTGAAATTAAAAAATCGAGAAAAATGCAAAAATTCCCAAAATTCAAAAATCGAAAAAATTAAAATATCGGAAAATTTCCGAAATTTGATAGAAAAAGAAAATTTTTTAAAAATAGTAAAAACTGTAAAATCGACAAAATCATAAAGTTCTCTTAATTAAGAAATCGTAAAAATTTGAAAATCAGAAGATTTGTTGAATTTGAAAAACGAGAAAAATTAAAAAATTTCAGAAATTCAAAAATCGAAAAAATTTAAAATTTCGGAAAATTTTGAAGTTTAATAAAGAAGACAATTTCTTCAAAATAGTAAAAACTGTATAATCGACGAAATTACAAAGTTCTCTAAATTTGGAAATCGACAACATTGGAAAATTTTAAAATTTGTTGAATTAAAAATATCAAGAAAAATTCAAAAATTCACAATATTCAAAAATTGAAAAAATTTAAAATTTTGGATAAATTTTCGAAATTCGATAACAAAAGAAAGTTTTTCAAAATAGTAAAAACTGTTTAAACTGTAAAATCGTAAAGTTCTCATAAATAAGAAATCTTGAAAATGGGAATATTGAAAATTTTGTTGAAATGAAAAAACCGAGAAAAATTAAAAAACCCCAAAATTCAAAAATCGAAAAAATTTTAAATTTCGGAAAATTTCCGAAATTTGAAATAAAAAAGAAAATTTTTTCACAAAAATTAAAACTGTAAAATCGACAAAATCATAAAGATCTCTTAATTAGGAAATCGTCAAATTTTGAAAATTGTAAGATTAGTTGAATTTAGAGAAAAATTTCAGAAATTCGAAAATCAAACAAATTTAAAATTTCGGAAAATTTCCGAAATTTGTTAAAAAAATTAAATTGTTTTAAAAAAAGTAAAAACTGTGAAAACTGGAAAATCGCAAAGTTCTTTAAATTAAGAAATCGCCAAAATTAGAAAATTGTAAGATTTGTTAAAATTTTAAATCGAGAAAAATTAAAAAAATTCAGATATTTAAAAGTCGACAAAAAATTAAAATTTTGGAACATTTCCGAAATTTGATACAAAAAAGAACATTTTTCAAAAAAATAAAAACTGTATAATTTGTAAAATCACAAAGTTGTCCAAATTAAGAAATCGACAAAATTGGAAAATTGTAAATTTTGTTGAAATGAAAAAATCGAAAAAAATGCAAAAATTCTCAAAATTCAAAAATCTAAAAATTTTAAAATTTCGTAAAATTTCCAAAATTCGATAACAAAATAAATTTTTTTAAAAATAGTAAAGACAGTGAAAACTTAAAAATCGCAAAGCTCTTTAAATTAAGAAATCTACAAAATTTGAATCCTGTAAATTTTGATAAAATGAAAAAAATCGAGAAAAATGCAAAAATTTCTGAAATTTTTAAGTCGACAAAATTTAAAATTTCGGAAAATTTCCGAAATTTGATAAAAAAAAGAAAATTTTTTCAAAATAGTAAAATCTGTGAAAACTGAAAAATCGCAAAGTTCTTTAAATTAATAAATCTTCAAAATTCGAATATTGAAAATTTTGTTGAAATAAAAAAATCGAGAAAAATTCAAAAAATCCCAAAATTCAAAAATCGAAATAAATAAAAATTTCCGAGATTTGTTAAAAAAAAAAAAATTTTTTTTAAAATAGTTAAAACTGTTTAAACTGTAAAATCACAAAGTTCTCCAATTTAAGAAATCGCAAAATTGGAAAACTGTAAATTTTGTTGAAATTAAAAAATCGAGAAAAATTCAAAAATTCCCAAAAATGAATAATCTAAAAAAATTCAAATATCGGAAAATTTCCGAAATTTGCTAGAAAAAGAAAATTTTTTCAAAATAGTAAAAACTGTAAAATCGACAAAATCATAAAGTTCTCTAAATTAAGAAATCGCCAAAAATTAGAAAATTGTAAGATTTGTTGAATTTGAAAATCGACTAAAATTACAAAATTTCAGAAATTCAAAAATCGAAAAAAATAAAAATTTCGGAACATTTCCGAAATTTTATACAAAAAAGAAAATTTTTTCAAAATAGTTAAAACTGTTTAAACTGTAAAATCACAAAGTTGTCCAAATTAAGAAATCGACAAAATTGGAAAATTGTAAAATTTGTTGAAATGAAAAAATCGAGAAAAATGCAAAAATTGTCAAAAATCAAAAATCGAAAATATTTAAAATTTCGAATATTTCCGAAATTTGATACAAAAAAGAAAATTTTTTCAAAATGGTAAAAACTGTTTAAACTGTAAAATCACAAAGTTGTCCAAATTAAGAAATCGACAAAATTGGAAAATTGTAAATTTTGTTGAAATTAAATAAACCGAAAAAAATGCAAAAAATCCCAAAATTCAAAAATCGACTAAATTTAAAATTTTGGAAAATATCCGAAATTTGATGAAAAAAGACAATTTTTTCAAAATAGTAAAAACTAATTTTTACTGTAAAATCGTAAAGTTCTCTAAATAAAGAAATAGACAAAATTGGAATATTGTAAATTTTGTTGAAATTAAAAAAATCGAAAAATATGCAAAAATTCCCGAAAATCGACAAAATTTAGAATTTTGCAAAATTTCCTAAAATTTGAAAAAAAAAGAAAATTTTTTCAAAATAATAAAGACAGTAAAATCGACAAAATCACAAAGTTCTCTAAATTAAGAAATCGACAACATTGGTATATTGAAAGATTTGTTGAATTTAAAAAATCGAGAAAAATTCAACAATTCTCAAAAATCGAAAAAATTTTAAATTTCGGAAAATTTCCGAAATTTGATAACAAGAGAAATTTTTTTCAAAATAGTATAAACTGTAAAAACTGAAAAATCGCAAAGTTCTTTAAATTAGAAATGTACAAAATTGGAAAATTGTAAATTTTGTTGAAATGAAAAAATCGAAAAAAATTCAAAAATTCTCAAAAATAAAAAAATCAAAATAATTTAAAATTTCGAAAATTTCCGAAATTTGATACAAAAAAGAAAATTTTTTCAAAATGGTAAAAACTGTTTAAACTGTAAAATCACAAAGTTGTCCAAATTAAGAAATCGACAAAACTGTCAATTTTTTTGAAATTAAATAAACCGAGAAAAATGCAAAAAATCCCTAAATTCAAAAATTGAAAAAATTTAAAATTTCGGAAAATTTCCGAAATTCGATAACAAAAAAAAATTTGTTTCAAAATAGTAAAAACTGTAAAATCGACAAAATCATAAAGTTCTCTTAATTAAGAAATCGTAAAAATTTTAAAATTAAAGATTTGTTGAATTTGAAAAACGAGAAAAATTAAAAAAATTTCAGAAATTCAAAAATCGAAAAAATTTAAAATTTCGGAAAATTTCCGAAGTTTAATAAAGAAGACAATTTCTTCAAAATAGTAAAAACTGTATAATCGACGAAATTACAAAGTTCTTTAAATTTGGAAATCGACAACATTGGAATATTGTATTTCTTGTATTTAAAAAATTGAGAAAAATGCAAAAATTCTCAAAAATCAAAAAATCGAAAAAATTTGAAATTTCTGAAAATTTCCGAAATTTGATAACAAGAAACATTTTTTTCAAAATAGTAAAAACTGTAAAAACTGAAAAATCGCAAAGTTCTTTAAATTAAGTTATCTACAAAATTGGAATATTGTAAATTTTGTTGAAATTCAAAAATTGAGCAAAATGCTAAAATTTCCAAAATTTAAAAATGGACAAAATTTTAGATTTCGGAAAATTTCCGAAATTTGACGAAAAAAAGAAAAAAATTTCAAAATAGTAAAAACTGTTTAAACTCTAAAATCGCAAAATTCTCTAAATTAGAAATCTTCAAAATTGGAATATTGTAAATTTTGTTGAAATGAAAAAATCAAATGAAATGCAAAATTTCCCAAAAATTAAAAAATCTAAAAAATTTAATTTCGGAAAATATCCGAAATTTGATAAAATAAAAAAAAAAATTTTTACAAATAGTAAAAACGGTAAAATCGACCAAATCATAATGTTCTCTAAATTATAAAAATCGTCAAAATTAGAAAATTTAAAGATTTGTTGAATTTGACAATCGGGAAAAATAAAAATAAAAAAAAATTTCAGAAATTAAACAATCGACAAAAAATTAAAAGTTTCGGAAAATTTCCGAAATTTGATAAAAAAAAGAAAATTTTTTCAAAATAGTAAAATCTGTGAAAACTGAAAAATCGCAAAGTTCTTTAAATTAATAAATCTTCAAAATTCGAATATTGAAAATTTTGTTGAAATAAAAAAATCGAGAAAAATTCAAAAAATCCCAAAATTCAAAAATCGAAATAAATAAAAATTTCCGAGATTTGTTAAAAAAAAAAAATTTTTTTTAAAATAGTTAAAACTGTTTAAACTGTAAAATCACAAAGTTCTCCAATTTAAGAAATCGCAAAATTGGAAAACTGTAAATTTTGTTGAAATTAAAAAATCGAGAAAAAATCAAAAATTCCCAAAAATGAATAATCTAAAAAAATTAAAATATCGGAAAATTTCCGAAATTTGATATAAAAAAGAAAATTTTTCGTTATAGTAAAAACTGTGAAAACTGGAAAATCGCAAGGTTCTTTAAACTAACAAATCTTCAATAATTGGAATATTGTAAATTTTGTTGAAATGAAAAAAAAAAAACAAAGAAATGCAAAAATTTCCGAAATTAAAAAATCGAGAAAATTTAAAATTTCGGAAAATTTTCGAAATTTGATAACAAAAGAAAATTTTTTCAAAATAGTAAAAACTGTAAAATCGACAAAATCCTAAAGTTCTCTAAATTAAGAAGTCGTCAAAATTAGAAAACTGTAAGATTTGTTGAATTTGAAAATCGAGAAAAATTTAAAAATTTCAGAAATTCAAAAATCGAAAAAATGTTAAATTTTGGAAAATTTCCGAAATTTGATAACAAGAGACATTTTTTTCAAAATAGTAAAAACTGTAAAAACTGAAAAATCGCAAAGTTCTTTAAATTAAGTTATCTACAAAATTGGAATATTGTAAATTTTGTTGAAATTAAAAAATTGAGAAAAATGCTAAAATTTTCGAAATTTAAAAATGGACAAAATTTTAGATTTCGCAAAATTTACGAAATTTGACGAAAAAAAGAAAATTTTTTCAAAATACTAAAAAACTGTTTAAACTGTAAAATCGTAAAGTTCTCTAAATTAAGAAATCTTGAAAATGGGAATATTGAAAATTTTGTTGAAATGAAAAAACCGAGAAAAATGCAAAAAACCCCAAAATTTAAAAATCGAAAAAATTTCCGAAATTTGAAATAAAAAAAGAAAATTTTTTCATAAAAATTATGTTGGAATTTGGTCCAACGATCAGATCGCAGTAGTGCGAGTGAAAAAACGAGAGTTGATATCGTGGAAATAATATTAAATGTTTATTCGGCAGTCAATTCAGATGCTGCGTTCATTCAACTTAAAGACTCAAAGCGAACTCTTTTTTACATCGCAATATTCTATGTATATGATGAAATTCAACACAAGGATGCCATATCATTTTATGCTTAACTTAGAGTTGCCAGAGGCGAATAAGTTTCATGAAAATCCTCTCCGGGCTTCTGCGCATAACCTTTTGCGACTAAGCGGGCCTTCTTCTTGCCTGATACGCTGCCATCATCTTTTGTTTGGAAAACCATCTTGTTACCAATTACTTTGCGTTCCTTTGGTCGTTCAACAATTTGCCAGGTCTTGTTGAGAATTTGTGCCATGAATTCGTCTTCCATAGCTCTTATCCAGTTATCAGCATTGTCACTATTTTGTGCTTCTGTAATAGTCAAAGGATCATTTAGTGTTGCAACGAATGCCATTTCGCACTCTTCAAATGCATCCTCGAATGATGCTTCATTTACATCCTGGTTTTCTTGACTATTTTCGCGAACCTCGACTCTTGGCTGATAGGCCTTGCGGGGTCTTCCGCGCTGACCAGTCCTTATCATCTTGGGACGTCCTCTACCATGTCTCACCGGCTGAATTGCCTCTTCGGCTGTGCCTTCGTCACTCGATGAACTGTCTTCCGGTTCATTTGCGATACTGTCCAGCTGCATATCGATGCAATCTTCTGGTTCATCATAGAACTCGAAAAATGCACTCTTGAATCCATAAACATTCATGAATTTGACGTCATTGCTGATAATAATCGTGCGTCGCGAGGGGGTATACAATCGATAGGCTTTCGATTCTGTAGCATATCCCAGTAGTATACAATCTTCTGACCGCGACTCGAATTTTCCTTTGTTCTTTCCTTTTATCAACGCGTAGGCCTTTGTAGCAAATGTTCGCATGTATGCCACTGTCGGGACTTTTGCAGTCCAGTAAGTATATGGCAGGTCTCCAGATAACGCTTTGGTAGGACATCTATTCCGGATATACGATGCCGTGTTAATCGCTTCCGCCCAGAACGAAGGTGGGGCTCCTGATTGTTTCATCATACATCTGGCCATCTCTACTAATGTCCTGTTTAGTCTTTCAGCTATACCGTTTTGTTGCGGCGTATAAGGAGCAGTCAACCGGCGGCCAATACCATGCTTCTTCAAGTAATCGTCGAAATGTTTGTTTCGAAATTCCGTGCCATTATCGGATTGCAGATTCTTGATTTTGTGGCCTGTAAGATTCTCAGCAGAAGATTTATAAGATTTAAATACTTCGAATACTTCTGATTTTTGCTTCAGAAAATAAATCGAACAATAACGAGAATAATCATCTATAAACGTTACGAAATACTTATATCCGCTTAACGATTGGGTTCGCATTGGTCCACACACATCACTGTGGACTATTTCCAGTGGCTGCTTCGACCTCTTTTCCTTCGCGCTCTTGTACTGGTTACTGTCTGCTTTTCGCTTATGCAAATCTCACACTTCGACATCTTTGCGTTCTCTCCAATGACCATTCCATGCACCTTCCCAGTCTTTGACATGCCCCTTAGATCACATTCATTTAAATGGCCTATACGGCTATGCCAGATATTCAAATCACTTTCTTTGTTATTTATATTGTTCGCTTGATGTTCTTCGGCATTCAAATAATACAGGTTTCCATATCTTTTTGCACGAAGCCACACTTCTTTATTATTTTTCATAATAACTGCTTCATTTTTACGAAAATGCACTTCATAACCTTTGTCAGTGATTTGGGAAACCGACAGCAGATTTTGCCGTAGTTCAGATACATACAAGACTTTTCGCAATATAATCTCATGGTTCTTTTGCTTCTCTTTAACTTCGATATTTACGTCGCCGACAGCTTTCACCGTTGCTGTATTGTTATTCGCCAAATGCAATGTTTTCACGGTTTCTTCAACGTTCTCGAACATATTTTTATTAGAGCTCATGTGTGCCGTACAACCGCTGTCGAGGCACCACATATTACTTTTTCCTTCTATGTTGTATGTATTTTTACATACATTAAGTGCTTCCTTTTTAATATGTGCTTTACTTTCGTTTTGCCCGTTCTTCTCATTCGGTTTCGATTTACTTCGACAGTCGCGCGCGAGATGACCGATTTTATTGCATGTATAACATTTTCTCATTTCTCTTTGGTCTCTTTCTGCTTTACCTCCGCCTTTTCGGCGATTTGCATACAACGCACTTTGTTCTTCGCGTTCACTTTTTCCTTTACGCGCTTCTGATTCTTCTAATATTTTAACACGCAGAATATCGGGGTTTGGCAATTCATCACGTGTTTCTATTGCGCATCGAAATGTTTCATAGGAATCCGGCAAACTATATAACAGAAGAATCGCGAGTAGATCGTCGCCAATGGCTACACCAATTTCCTTCAATTTCTTTACAGCATCAAAGAAATCATTTATATGTTGTCGCGCGTCGCTACCTTCAGTCATACGGGACAAAGCCACACGTTTGAGCAAACTGGCTTTACGCACTGGTCCCTTGGATTGAAACGTTTCCTGCAGTTTCAACCAATATTCTCTTGCCGATTCACAGTTTTCGATTAAGGCCAATTCAGATGGACTGATTGACAATAGGATGTCTGCACGAGCTTTCTCATCTTGCTTTTTCCAAGCTGCTTGCTCAGCCTCCGCCTCTGGGCACAATTTTGAGCCGTTTACATATGCCCATAGATCGCTCTTCACGAGTATGGCACTCATCTGCAATTTCCACGTGTCATAGTTATCCGCGTTTAGCGGCTCTATTTTAATGAACGCACTTGCCATTTTTCACGGCCTTTTGTTCACAGCACTTTCTGTCTAATTCACTTGCACTAGGGATACTGGGCCCATAACCTGTTGGAATTTGGTCCAACGATCAGATCGCAGTAGTGCGAGTGAAAAAACGAGAGTTGATATCGTGGAAATAATATTAAATGTTTATTCGGCAGTCAATTCAGATGCTGCGTTCATTCAACTTGAAGACTCAAAGCGAACTCTTTTACACATCGCAATATTCTATGTATATGATGAAATTCAACACAAGGATGCCATATCATTTTATGCTTAACTTAGAGTTGCCAGATTATCATTTTGTTTCTTACGTTAATTCGTTAATTTCAAACAAATTCGATAACAAAAGAAATTGTTTTCAAAATAGTAAAAACTGTGAAAACTGAAAAATCCCAAAGTTCTTTAAATTAGGAAATCTACAAAATTGGAAGATTTTAAATATTGTTGAATAAAAATATCGAGAAAAATGCGAAAATTCTCAAAATTCAAAAATCGAAAAAATTTAAAATTTCGGAAAATTTCCGAAACTTGATAAAAAGGATATTTTTTCAAAATAGTAAAAACTGTTTAAACTGTAAAATCACAAAGTTCTCCAAGTTAAGAAATCGCCAAAAATTGGAAAATTGTAAAATTTGTTGAAATAAAAAAATCGAAAAAAATTAAAAAATTTCCGAAATTTAAAAATCGAAAAAATTTAAAATTTCGGAAAATTTTCGAAATTTGATAAAAAAATACATTTTTTTTCAAAATAGTAACAACTGTTTAATCTGTGAAAATGCTAAATTTTCTTAATAAAGATATAAAAAAAATTGGAATATTGTAATTTTTGTTGAAATGAAAAAATCGAGAAAAATTTAAAAATTTCAGAAATTCAAAAATCGACAAAAAATTCAAATTTTGGAACATTTCCGAAATTTGATACAAAAAAGAAAATTGTTTCATAATAATAAAGACTGTAAAATCCACAAAATCACAAAGTTCTCTATATTAAGAAATCGACAACATTGGAATATTGTAAGATTTGTTGAATTTAAAAAATCGTGAAAAATTCAAAAATTCTCAAAATTCAAAAATCGAAAAAATTTTAAATTTCGCAAAATTTCCGATATTTGATAACAAGAGAAAAATAGAAAAAAATTAAAATTTTGGAACATTTCAAAATTTTGATACAAAAAAGAAAATTTTTTCAAAATAGTAAAAACTGTTTTAACTGTAAAATCACAAAGTTCTCCAAATTAAGAAATCGTCCAAATTGGAAAACTGTAAAATTTGTTTAACAAAACTACCAAGGAAAATGCAAAAATTCCCAAAATTCAAAAATCCAAAAAATTTGAAATTTCGGAAAATTTCCAATATTAGATAATACAATTAAATTTTTTCAAAATAGTAAAAACTGTAAAAACTGTAAAAACTGTAAAATCGCAAAGTTCTTTAAATTAAGAAATCCACAAAATTGGAAAATTGTAAATTTTGTTGATATTTAATAAACCGAAAAAAATGCAAAAAAATAAAAATTTCGGAACATTTCCGAAATTTGATACAAAAAAGAAAAGTTTTTCAAAATAGTTAAAACTGTTTAAACTGTAAAGTCACAAAGTTCTCAAATTTAAGAAATCGACAAAATTGGAAAACTGTAAATTTTGTTGAAATTAAAAAATCGAGAAAAATGCAAAAATTCCCAAAATTCAAAAATCGAAAAAATTAAAATATCGGAAAATTTCCGAAATTTGATAGAAAAAGAAAATTTTTTAAAAATAGTAAAAACTGTAAAATCGACAAAATCATAAAGTTCTCTTAATTAAGAAATCGTAAAAATTTGAAAATCAGAAGATTTGTTGAATTTGAAAAACGAGAAAAATTAAAAAATTTCAGAAATTCAAAAATCGAAAAAATTTAAAATTTCGGAAAATTTTGAAGTTTAATAAAGAAGACAATTTCTTCAAAATAGTAAAAACTGTATAATCGACGAAATTACAAAGTTCTCTAAATTTGGAAATCGACAACATTGGAAAATTTTAAAATTTGTTGAATTAAAAATATCAAGAAAAATTCAAAAATTCACAATATTCAAAAATTGAAAAAATTTAAAATTTTGGATAAATTTTCGAAATTCGATAACAAAAGAAAGTTTTTCAAAATAGTAAAAACTGTTTAAACTGTAAAATCGTAAAGTTCTCATAAATAAGAAATCTTGAAAATGGGAATATTGAAAATTTTGTTGAAATGAAAAAACCGAGAAAAATTAAAAAACCCCAAAATTCAAAAATCGAAAAAATTTTAAATTTCGGAAAATTTCCGAAATTTGAAATAAAAAAGAAAATTTTTTCACAAAAATTAAAACTGTAAAATCGACAAAATCATAAAGATCTCTTAATTAGGAAATCGTCAAATTTTGAAAATTGTAAGATTAGTTGAATTTAGAGAAAAATTTCAGAAATTCGAAAATCGACAAAAAATTAAAATTTCGGAACATTTTCGAAATTTGAAAAAAAAAAAAAAAATTTCTTCAAAATAGTAAAAACTGTTTAAACAGTAAAATCACAAAGTTCTCCAAGTTAAGAAATCGACAAAATTGGAGAACTGTAAAATTTGTTGAAATAAAAAAATCGAGAAAAATGCAAAAATTCCCAGAATTTAAAAATCAAACAAATTTAAAATTTCGGAAAATTTCCGAAATTTGTTAAAAAAATTAAATTGTTTTAAAAAAAGTAAAAACTGTGAAAACTGGAAAATCGCAAAGTTCTTTAAATTAAGAAATCGCCAAAATTAGAAAATTGTAAGATTTGTTAAAATTTTAAATCGAGAAAAATTAAAAAAATTCAGATATTTAAAAGTCGACAAAAAATTAAAATTTTGGAACATTTCCGAAATTTGATACAAAAAAGAACATTTTTCAAAAAAATAAAAACTGTATAATTTGTAAAATCACAAAGTTGTCCAAATTAAGAAATCGACAAAATTGGAAAATTGTAAATTTTGTTGAAATGAAAAAATCGAAAAAAATGCAAAAATTCTCAAAATTCAAAAATCTAAAAATTTTAAAATTTCGTAAAATTTCCAAAATTCGATAACAAAATAAATTTTTTTAAAAATAGTAAAGACAGTGAAAACTTAAAATCGCAAAGCTCTTTAAATTAAGAAATCTACAAAATTTGAATCCTGTAAATTTTGATAAAATGAAAAAAATCGAGAAAAATGCAAAAATTTCTGAAATTTTTAAGTCGACAAAATTTAAAATTTCGGAAAATTTCCGAAATTTGATAAAAAAAAGAAAATTTTTTCAAAATAGTAAAATCTGTGAAAACTGAAAAATCGCAAAGTTCTTTAAATTAATAAATCTTCAAAATTCGAATATTGAAAATTTTGTTGAAATAAAAAAATCGAGAAAAATTCAAAAAATCCCAAAATTCAAAAATCGAAATAAATAAAAATTTCCGAGATTTGTTAAAAAAAAAAAATTTTTTTTTAAAATAGTTAAAACTGTTTAAACTGTAAAATCACAAAGTTCTCCAATTTAAGAAATCGCAAAATTGGAAAACTGTAAATTTTGTTGAAATTAAAAAATCGAGAAAAATTCAAAAATTCCCAAAAATGAATAATCTAAAAAAATTCAAATATCGGAAAATTTCCGAAATTTGCTAGAAAAAGAAAATTTTTTCAAAATAGTAAAAACTGTAAAATCGACAAAATCATAAAGTTCTCTAAATTAAGAAATCGCCAAAAATTAGAAAATTGTAAGATTTGTTGAATTTGAAAATCGACTAAAATTACAAAATTTCAGAAATTCAAAAATCGAAAAAAATAAAAATTTCGGAACATTTCCGAAATTTTATACAAAAAAGAAAATTTTTTCAAAATAGTTAAAACTGTTTAAACTGTAAAATCACAAAGTTGTCCAAATTAAGAAATCGACAAAATTGGAAAATTGTAAAATTTGTTGAAATGAAAAAATCGAGAAAAATGCAA
This sequence comes from Drosophila immigrans, assembly GCA_963583835.1. NCBI lineage: Eukaryota > Metazoa > Arthropoda > Insecta > Diptera > Drosophilidae > Drosophila > Drosophila immigrans. The sequence goes on from CAUZWO010000048.1 coordinate 729,057, forward strand.
AAATTGTCAAAAATCAAAAATCGAAAATATTTAAAATTTCGAATATTTCCGAAATTTGATACAAAAAAGAAAATTTTTTCAAAATGGTAAAAACTGTTTAAACTGTAAAATCACAAAGTTGTCCAAATTAAGAAATCGACAAAATTGGAAAATTGTAAATTTTGTTGAAATTAAATAAACCGAAAAAAATGCAAAAAATCCCAAAATTCAAAAATCGACTAAATTTAAAATTTTGGAAAATATCCGAAATTTGATGAAAAAAGACAATTTTTTCAAAATAGTAAAAACTAATTTTTACTGTAAAATCGTAAAGTTCTCTAAATAAAGAAATAGACAAAATTGGAATATTGTAAATTTTGTTGAAATTAAAAAAATCGAAAAATATGCAAAAATTCCCGAAAATCGACAAAATTTAGAATTTTGCAAAATTTCCTAAAATTTGAAAAAAAAAGAAAATTTTTTCAAAATAATAAAGACAGTAAAATCGACAAAATCACAAAGTTCTCTAAATTAAGAAATCGACAACATTGGTATATTGAAAGATTTGTTGAATTTAAAAAATCGAGAAAAATTCAACAATTCTCAAAAATCGAAAAAATTTTAAATTTCGGAAAATTTCCGAAATTTGATAACAAGAGAAATTTTTTTCAAAATAGTATAAACTGTAAAAACTGAAAAATCGCAAAGTTCTTTAAATTAGAAATGTACAAAATTGGAAAATTGTAAATTTTGTTGAAATGAAAAAATCGAAAAAAATTCAAAAATTCTCAAAAATAAAAAAATCAAAATAATTTAAAATTTCGAAAATTTCCGAAATTTGATACAAAAAAGAAAATTTTTTCAAAATGGTAAAAACTGTTTAAACTGTAAAATCACAAAGTTGTCCAAATTAAGAAATCGACAAAACTGTCAATTTTTTTGAAATTAAATAAACCGAGAAAAATGCAAAAAATCCCTAAATTCAAAAAAATTGAAAAAATTGAAAATTTCGGAAAATTTCCGAAATTCGATAACAAAAAAAAATTTGTTTCAAAATAGTAAAAACTGTAAAATCGACAAAATCATAAAGTTCTCTTAATTAAGAAATCGTAAAAATTTTAAAATTAAAGATTTGTTGAATTTGAAAAACGAGAAAAATTAAAAAAATTTCAGAAATTCAAAAATCGAAAAAATTTAAAATTTCGGAAAATTTCCGAAGTTTAATAAAGAAGACAATTTCTTCAAAATAGTAAAAACTGTATAATCGACGAAATTACAAAGTTCTTTAAATTTGGAAATCGACAACATTGGAATATTGTATTTCTTGTATTTAAAAAATTGAGAAAAATGCAAAAATTCTCAAAAATCAAAAAATCGAAAAAATTTGAAATTTCTGAAAATTTCCGAAATTTGATAACAAGAAACATTTTTTTCAAAATAGTAAAAACTGTAAAAACTGAAAAATCGCAAAGTTCTTTAAATTAAGTTATCTACAAAATTGGAATATTGTAAATTTTGTTGAAATTCAAAAATTGAGCAAAATGCTAAAATTTCCAAAATTTAAAAATGGACAAAATTTTAGATTTCGGAAAATTTCCGAAATTTGACGAAAAAAAGAAAAAAATTTCAAAATAGTAAAAACTGTTTAAACTCTAAAATCGCAAAATTCTCTAAATTAGAAATCTTCAAAATTGGAATATTGTAAATTTTGTTGAAATGAAAAAATCAAATGAAATGCAAAATTTCCCAAAAATTAAAAAATCTAAAAAATTTAATTTCGGAAAATATCCGAAATTTGATAAAATAAAAAAAAAAATTTTTACAAATAGTAAAAACGGTAAAATCGACCAAATCATAATGTTCTCTAAATTATAAAAATCGTCAAAATTAGAAAATTTAAAGATTTGTTGAATTTGACAATCGGGAAAAATAAAAATAAAAAAAAATTTCAGAAATTAAACAATCGACAAAAAATTAAAAGTTTCGGAAAATTTCCGAAATTTGATAAAAAAAAGAAAATTTTTTCAAAATAGTAAAATCTGTGAAAACTGAAAAATCGCAAAGTTCTTTAAATTAATAAATCTTCAAAATTCGAATATTGAAAATTTTGTTGAAATAAAAAAATCGAGAAAAATTCAAAAAATCCCAAAATTCAAAAATCGAAATAAATAAAAATTTCCGAGATTTGTTAAAAAAAAAAAATTTTTTTTAAAATAGTTAAAACTGTTTAAACTGTAAAATCACAAAGTTCTCCAATTTAAGAAATCGCAAAATTGGAAAACTGTAAATTTTGTTGAAATTAAAAAATCGAGAAAAATTCAAAAATTCCCAAAAATGAATAATCTAAAAAAATTCAAATATCGGAAAATTTCCGAAATTTGCTAGAAAAAGAAAATTTTTTCAAAATAGTAAAAACTGTAAAATCGACAAAATCATAAAGTTCTCTAAATTAAGAAATCGCCAAAAATTAGAAAATTGTAAGATTTGTTGAATTTGAAAATCGACTAAAATTACAAAATTTCAGAAATTCAAAAATCGAAAAAAATAAAAATTTCGGAACATTTCCGAAATTTTATACAAAAAAGAAAATTTTTTCAAAATAGTTAAAACTGTTTAAACTGTAAAATCACAAAGTTGTCCAAATTAAGAAATCGACAAAATTGGAAAATTGTAAAATTTGTTGAAATGAAAAAATCGAGAAAAATGCAAAAATTGTCAAAAATCAAAAATCGAAAATATTTAAAATTTCGAATATTTCCGAAATTTGATACAAAAAAGAAAATTTTTTCAAAATGGTAAAAACTGTTTAAACTGTAAAATCACAAAGTTGTCCAAATTAAGAAATCGACAAAATTGGAAAATTGTAAATTTTGTTGAAATTAAATAAACCGAAAAAAATGCAAAAAATCCCAAAATTCAAAAATCGACTAAATTTAAAATTTTGGAAAATATCCGAAATTTGATGAAAAAAGACAATTTTTTCAAAATAGTAAAAACTAATTTTTACTGTAAAATCGTAAAGTTCTCTAAATAAAGAAATAGACAAAATTGGAATATTGTAAATTTTGTTGAAATTAAAAAAATCGAAAAATATGCAAAAATTCCCGAAAATCGACAAAATTTAGAATTTTGCAAAATTTCCTAAAATTTGAAAAAAAAGAAAATTTTTTCAAAATAATAAAGACAGTAAAATCGACAAAATCACAAAGTTCTCTAAATTAAGAAATCGACAACATTGGTATATTGAAAGATTTATTGAATTTAAAAAATCGAGAAAAATTCAACAATTCTCAAAAATCGAAAAAATTTTAAATTTCGGAAAATTTCCGAAATTTGATAACAAGAGAAATTTTTTTCAAAATAGTAAAAACTGTAAAAACTGAAAAATCGCAAAGTTCTTTAAATTAGAAATGTACAAAATTGGAAAATTGTAAATTTTGTTGAAATGAAAAAATCGAAAAAAATTCAAAAATTCTCAAAAATAAAAAAATCAAAATAATTTAAAATTTCGAAAATTTCCGAAATTTGATACAAAAAAGAAAATTTTTTCAAAATGGTAAAAACTGTTTAAACTGTAAAATCACAAAGTTGTCCAAATTAAGAAATCGACAAAACTGTCAATTTTTTTGAAATTAAATAAACCGAGAAAAATGCAAAAAATCCCTAAATTCAAAAATTGAAAAAATTTAAAATTTCGGAAAATTTCCGAAATTCGATAACAAAAAAAAATTTGTTTCAAAATAGTAAAAACTGTAAAATCGACAAAATCATAAAGTTCTCTTAATTAAGAAATCGTAAAAATTTTAAAATTAAAGATTTGTTGAATTTGAAAAACGAGAAAAATTAAAAAAATTTCAGAAATTCAAAAATCGAAAAAATTTAAAATTTCGGAAAATTTCCGAAGTTTAATAAAGAAGACAATTTCTTCAAAATAGTAAAAACTGTATAATCGACGAAATTACAAAGTTCTCTAAATTTGGAAATCGACAACATTGGAATATTGTATTTCTTGTATTTAAAAAATTGAGAAAAATGCAAAAATTCTCAAAAATCAAAAAATCGAAAAAATTTGAAATTTCTGAAAATTTCCGAAATTTGATAACAAGAAACATTTTTTTCAAAATAGTAAAAACTGTAAAAACTGAAAAATCGCAAAGTTCTTTAAATTAAGTTATCTACAAAATTGGAATATTGTAAATTTTGTTGAAATTCAAAAATTGAGCAAAATGCTAAAATTTCCAAAATTTAAAAATGGACAAAATTTTAGATTTCGGAAAATTTCCGAAATTTGACGAAAAAAAGAAAAAAATTTCAAAATAGTAAAAACTGTTTAAACTCTAAAATCGCAAAATTCTCTAAATTAGAAATCTTCAAAATTGGAATATTGTAAATTTTGTTGAAATGAAAAAATCAAATGAAATGCAAAATTTCCCAAAAATTAAAAAATCTAAAAAATTTAATTTCGGAAAATATCCGAAATTTGATAAAATAAAAAAAAAAATTTTTACAAATAGTAAAAACGGTAAAATCGACCAAATCATAATGTTCTCTAAATTATAAAAATCGTCAAAATTAGAAAATTTAAAGATTTGTTGAATTTGACAATCGGGAAAAATAAAAATAAAAAAAAATTTCAGAAATTAAACAATCGACAAAAAATTTAAAGTTTCGGAAAATTTCCGAAATTCGATAACAAAAAAAAATTTGTTTCAAAATAGTAAAAACTGTAAAATCGACAAAATCACAAAGTTCTCCAATTTAAAAAATCGACAAAATTGGAAAACTGTAAATTTTGTTGAAATTAAAAATCGAGAAAAATGCAAAAATTCCCAAAAATGAATAATGTAAAAAAATTAAAATATCGGAAAATTTCCGAAATTTGCTAGAAAAAGAAAATTTTTTCAAAATAGTAAAAACTGTAAAATCGACAAAATCATAAAGTTCTCTAAATAAAGAAATCGCCAAAATTAGAAAATTGTAAGATTTGTTGAATTTGAAAATCGAGAAATATTAAAAAATTTCAGAAATTCAAAAATCGACAAAAAATTAAAATTTTGGAACATTTCCGAAATTTGAAACAAAAAAAAAAAATTTGTTCAAAATAGTAAATACTGTTTAAAATCACAAAGTTCTGCACTTGATAAAAAAAGGATATTTTTTCAAAATAGTAAAAACTGTTTAAACTGTAAAATCACAAAGTTCTCCAAGTTAAGAAATCGACAAAATTGGAGAACTGTAAAATTTGTTGAATAAAAATATCAAGAAAAATGCAAAAATTCCCAAAATTTAAAAATCAAACAAATTTAAAATTTCGGAAAATTTCCGAAATTTGATAAAAAAATTAAATTGTTTTCAAAAAAGTAAAAACTGTGAAAACTGGAAAATCGCAATTTTCTTTAAATTAAGAAATCTACAAAATTGCAAAATGTAAATTTTGTTGAAATTAAATAAACCGAGAAAAATTCAAAAAATCCCAAAATTCAAAAATCGAAAAAATTTAAATTTTCGGAAAATTTCCGAAATTCGATAACAAAAGAAATTTGTTTCAAAATAGTAAAAACTGTAAAATCGACAAAATCCTAAAGTTCTCTAAATTAAGAAATCGTAAAAATTTGAAAATTAGAAGATTTGTTGAATTTGAAAAACGAGAAAAATTAAAAAATTTCCGAAATTGAAAAATCGACAAAATTTTAGATTTCGGAAAAGTTCCGAAATTCCATAACAAGAGAACTTTTTTTTAAAATAGTAAAAACTGTAAATACTGTTAAATCGAAAAGTTTTCTAAATTAAGAAATCTTCATAATTGGAATATTGTAAATTTTGTTGAAATTAAAAAATCGAGAAATGTGCAAAAATTTCCGAAAATCGACAAAATTTAAAATTTTGAAAAATTTCCGAAAATTTGAAGAAAAGACAATTTTTTCAAAATAGTAAAAACTGTGAAATCGACCAAAACACAAAGTTCTCTCAATTAAAAAATCGACAACATTCGAATATTGTAAGATTTGTTGAATTTAAAAAATCGAAAAAAATTAAAAAATTTCAGAAATTTAAAAATTGAAAAAATTAAAAATTTCGTAAAAATTTCCGAAGTTTAATAAAGAAGACAATTTCTTAAAAATAGTAAGAACTGTATAATCGACAAAATTTCAAAGTTCTCTAAATTTAGAAATCGACAACATTGGAAAATTGTAAAATTTGTTGAATTAAAAATATCAAGAAAAATGCAAAATTTCCCAAAATTCAAAAATCGAAAAAAATTAAAATATTCGGAAAACTTCCGAAATTTGATAAAAAAAAGAAAATTTTTCGTTATAGTAAAAACTGTGAAAACTGGAAAATCGCAAAGTTCTTTAAACAAACAAATCTTCAATAATTGGAATATTGTAAATTTTGTTGAAATGAAAAAAAAAAAACAAAGAAATGCAAAAATTTCCGAAATTAAAAAATCGAGAAAATTTAAAATTTCGGAAAATTTTCGAAATTTGATAACAAAAGAAAATTTTTTTAAAATAGTAAAAACTGTAAAATCGACAAAATCCTAAAGTTCTCTAAATTAAGAAGTCGTCAAAATTAGAAAACTGTAAGATTTGTTGAATTTGAAAATCGAGAAAAATTTAAAAATTTCAGAAATTCAAAAATCGAAAAAATGTTAAATTTTGGAAAATTTCCGAAATTTGATAACAAGAGACATTTTTTTCAAAATAGTAAAAACTGTAAAAACTGAAAAATCGCAAAGTTCTTTAAATTAAGTTATCTACAAAATTGGAATATTGTAAATTTTGTTGAAATTAAAAAATTGAGAAAAATGCTAAAATTTTCGAAATTTAAAAATGGACAAAATTTTAGATTTCGCAAAATTTACGAAATTTGACGAAAAAAAGAAAATTTTTTCAAAATACTAAAAAACTGTTTAAACTGTAAAATCGTAAAGTTCTCTAAATTAAGAAATCTTGAAAATGGGAATATTGAAAATTTTGTTGAAATGAAAAAACCGAGAAAAATGCAAAAAACCCCAAAATTTAAAAATCGAAAAAATTTCCGAAATTTGAAATAAAAAAAGAAAATTTTTTCATAAAAATTATGTTGGAATTTGGTCCAACGATCAGATCGCAGTAGTGCGAGTGAAAAAACGAGAGTTGATATCGTGGAAATAATATTAAATGTTTATTCGGCAGTCAATTCAGATGCTGCGTTCATTCAACTTAAAGACTCAAAGCGAACTCTTTTTTACATCGCAATATTCTATGTATATGATGAAATTCAACACAAGGATGCCATATCATTTTATGCTTAACTTAGAGTTGCCAGATTATCATTTTGTTTCTTACGTTAATTCGTTAATTTCAAACACACCCCCTCAAAATGGTAATCTTAAATACTTATCAATCCTAATGATGAACTACATTCATTGTGCTTTTGGCCGCCTAGGCCTTTCGTTAGAACATCTGCGGGCATATGCTCTGTCTGCATATACTCCACAGAAATGTCGCCACTCTTATGCATCTCCTGGATAAAGTGGTGCCGCACGTCTATGTGTTTTGTGCGAGGATGGAATCCAAAACCTTTGACTAAGTGCTGAGCGCTTTGATTGTCATTGAAGATGCTCACGCACTTACACCTTAGGCCAATCCTGTTTAAAAGAGCTTTCAAGTATAAAGCCTCTCTCACTGCCTCGGACATGACCAAATACTCCGATTCTGTGCTCGATAATGCGACAGTACGTTGCTTGCGCGCCTCCCAACTTATGGCGGCGCCTGCCAATACAAATGCTTGACCGGAGTAGGAACGTCGATCTGTCAAGTTTCCTCCCCAATCAGCGTCGACCACACCATATAGACTATCTCCCGCCTGCTTGAAGAGAAGTCCAACCGTCTTTGTACCGCTTAGGTACCGAAGGATGCGTTTCGCTGCTTTCCAGTGTTCGATCGTGTAACATGAGTTGAATTGACTCATAAAATTAACCGCATATGCTATATCTGGTCGTGATGTAACTGCAAGAAACATTAAAGATCCAATTAAGTTTTGATAAGGATACTTTTTCATTTCGGCTTCGCTTGGATGCTCTGGTTTTCGCAATGTTGACTTTGATTCAATGGGTGTTATCGCCGGTTTACAATCACTCATTTCAAATCTCTTTAGTACAGCGTTTATATACTTTTCTTGAGAAATGAAAACTTGACGCTTCCTCTTGTCCTGTTTGAATTCGATCCCCAAACACGTTTTTACTGCGCCGAAATCCTTCATCTTAAATGCCTTGTTGAGATGTTTCTTCGTTTGCTGTAACCATTCTGGATGATTTGAGGCGAGTAGCAAATCGTCCACGTAGATCGTGACTATTAGAAGTTTTTCGTTTTGTCGTTTAACAAATAAACATGGATCCTGCTCAGTTGGTTCTAGTCCTATTTCCTGTAGATTCTTTGTAAGTTTACAATACCAACGTAATCCAGATTGCCGTAGTCCATAGAGTGCTCGCTTTAATAAGCACACTGGGTCTCGAATTACTTCTAAGGCTTTTCGCCACTCATTAGCTGCTTCCACGTACTCATAGTCAGGACGTTGTTGTTTAGATCCGATTGGGTCACCAGACTTCAGCTTTTCCATAAACTCATTGAAGTTCTCCGGGATGTTCATGTAAACTTTCTCTTCCAGCTCTCCGTTAAGGTATGCTGTGACTACGTCCATTTGGTGAATTTCCATATCAAATTCTGCTGATAAAGTAGCTAACAATCTTACGGACGTGAATCGCGCCACAGGCGAATAAGTTTCATGAAAATCCTCTCCGGGCTTCTGCGCATAACCTTTTGCGACTAAGCGGGCCTTCTTCTTGCCTGATACGCTGCCTTCATCTTTTGTTTGGAAAACCATCTTGTTACCAATTACTTTGCGTTCCTTTGGTCGTTCAACAATTTGCCAGGTCTTGTTGAGAATTTGTGCCATGAATTCGTCTTCCATAGCTCTTATCCAGTTATCAGCATTGTCACTATTTTGTGCTTCTGTAATAGTCAAAGGATCATTTAGTGTTGCAACGAATGCCATTTCGCACTCTTCAAATGCATCCTCGAATGATGCTTCATTTACATCCTGGTTTTCTTGACTATTTTCGCGAACCTCGACTCTTGGCTGATAGGCCTTGCGGGGTCTTCCGCGCTGACCAGTCCTTATCATCTTGGGACGTCCTCTACCATGTCTCACCGGCTGAATTGCCTCTTCGGCTGTGCCTTCGTCACTCGATGAACTGTCTTCCGGTTCATTTGCGATACTGTCCAGCTGCATATCGATGCAATCTTCTGGTTCATCATAGAACTCGCCAAATGCACTCTTGAATCCATAAACATTCATGAATTTGACGTCATTGCTGATAATAATCGTGCGTCGCGAGGGGGTATACAATCGATAGGCTTTCGATTCTGTAGCATATCCCAGTAGTATACAATCTTCTGACCGCGACTCGAATTTTCCTTTGTTCTTTCCTTTTATCAACGCGTAGGCCTTTGTAGCAAATGTTCGCATGTATGCCACTGTCGGGACTTTTGCAGTCCAGTAAGTATATGGCAGGTCTCCAGATAACGCTTTGGTAGGACATCTATTCCGGATATACGATGCCGTGTTAATCGCTTCCGCCCAGAACGAAGGTGGGGCTCCTGATTGTTTCATCATACATCTGGCCATCTCTACTTATGTCCTGTTTAGTCTTTCAGCTATACCGTTTTGTTGCGGCATATAAGGAGCAGTCAACCGGCGGCCAATACCATGCTTCTTCAAGTAATCGTCGAAATGTTTGTTTCGAAATTCCGTGCCATTATCGGATTGCAGATTCTTGATTTTGTGGCCTGTAAGATTCTCAGCAGAAGATTTATAAGATTTAAATACTTCGAATACTTCTGATTTTTGCTTCAGAAAATAAATCGAACAATAACGAGAATAATCATCTATAAACGTTACGAAATACTTATATCCGCTTAACGATTGGGTTCGCATTGGTCCACACACATCACTGTGGACTATTTCCAGTGGCTGCTTCGACCTCTTTTCCTTCGCGCTCTTGTACTGGTTACTGTCTGCTTTTCGCTTATGCATATCTCACACTTCGACATCTTTGCGTTCTTTCCAATGACCATTCCATGCACCTTCCCAGTCTTTGACATGCCCCTTAGATCACATTCATTTAAATGGCCCATAAGGCTATGCCAGATATTCAAATCACTTTCTTTGTTATTTATATTGTTCGCTTGATGTTCTTCGGCATTCAAATAATACAGGTTTCCATATCTTTTTGCACGAAGCCACACTTCTTTATTATTTTTCATAATAACTGCTTCATTTTTACGAAAATGCACTTCATAACCTTTGTCAGTGATTTGGGAAACCGACAGCAGATTTTGCCGTAGTTCAGATACATACAAGACTTTTCTCAATATAATCTCATGGTTCTTTTGCTTCTCTTTAACTTCGATATTTACGTCGCCGACAGCTTTCACCGTTGCTGTATTGTTATTCGCCAAATGCAATGTTTTCACGGTTTCTTCAACGTTCTCGAACATATTTTTATTAGAGCTCATGTGTGCCGTACAACCGCTGTCGAGGCACCACATATTACTTTTTCCTTCTATGTTGTATGTATTTTCACATACATTAAGTGCTTCCTTTTTAATATGTGCTTTACTTTCGTTTTGCCCGTTCTTCTCATTCGGTTTCGATTTACTTCGACAGTCGCGCGCGAGATGACCGATTTTATTGCATGTATAACATTTTCTCATTTCTCTTTGGTCTCTTTCTGCTTTACCTCCGCCTTTTCGGCGATTTGCATACAACGCACTTTGTTCTTCGCGTTCACTTTTTCCTTTACGCGCTTCTGATTCTTCTAATATTTTAACACGCAGAATATCGGGGTTTGGCAATTCATCACGTGTTTCTATTGCGCATCGAAATGTTTCATAGGAATCCGGCAAACTATATAACAGAAGAATCGCGAGTAGATCGTCGCCAATGGCTACACCAATTTCCTTCAATTTCTTTACAGCATCAAAGAAATCATTTATATGTTGTCGCGCGTCGCTACCTTCAGTCATACGGGACAAAGCCACACGTTTGAGCAAAACTGGCTTTACGCACTGGTCCCTTGGATTGAAACGTTTCCTTCAGTTTCAACCAATATTCTCTTGCCGATTCACAGTTTTCGATTAAGGCCAATTCAGATGGACTGATTGACAATAGGATGTCTGCACGAGCTTTCTCATCTTGCTTTTTCCAAGCTGCTTGCTCAGCCTCCGCCTCTGGGCACAATTTTGAGCCGTTTACATATGCCCATAGATCGCTCTTCACGAGTATGGCACTCATCTGCAATTTCCACGTGTCATAGTTATCCGCGTTTAGCGGCTCTATTTTAATGAACGCACTTGCCATTTTTCACGGCCTTTTGTTCACAGCACTTTCTGTCTAATTCACTTGCACTAGGGATACTGGGCCCATAAACTGTTGGAATTTGGTCCAACGATCAGATCGCAGTAGTGCGAGTGAAAAAGCGAGAGTTGATATCGTGGAAATAATATTAAATGTTTATTCGACAGTCAATTCAGATGCTGCGTTCATTCAACTTGAAGACTCAAAGCGAACTCTTTTACACATCGCAATATTCTATGTATATGATGAAATTCAACACAAGGATGCCATATCATTTTATGCTTAACTTAGAGTTGCCAGATTATCATTTTGTTTCTTACGTTAATTCGTTAATTTCAAACAAATTCGATAACAAAAGAAATTGTTTTCAAAATAGTAAAAACTGTGAAAACTGAAAAATCCCAAAGTTCTTTAAATTAGGAAATCTACAAAATTGGAATATTGTAAATTTTGTTGAAATAAAAAAATACCAACAAAATGCAAAAATTTCCGAAATTTAAAAATCGAAAAAATTTAAAATTTCGGAAAATTTTCGAAATTTGATAAAAAAATACATTTTTTTTCAAAATAGTAACAACTGTTTAATCTGTGAAAATGCTAAATTTTCTTAATAAAGAAATAGAAAAAATTGGAATATTGTAAATTTTGTTGAAATGAAAAAATCGAGAAAAATTTAAAAATTTCAGAAATTCAAAAATCGACAAAAAATTCAAATTTTGGAACATTTCCGAAATTTGATACAAAAAAGAAAATTGTTTCATAATAATACAGACTGTAAAATCCACAAAATCACAAAGTTCTCTATATTAAGAAATCGACAACATTGGAATATTGTAAGATTTGTTGAATTTAAAAAATCGTGAAAAATTCAAAAATTCTCAAAATTCAAAAATCGAAAAAATTTTAAATTTCGCAAAATTTCCGATATTTGAAAACAAGAGAAAAATAGAAAAAAAATTAAAATTTTGGAACATTTCAAAATTTTGATACAAAAAAGAAAATTTTTTCAAAATAGTAAAAACTGTTTTAACTGTAAAATCACAAAGTTCTCCAAATTAAGAAATCGTCCAAATTGGAAAACTGTAAAATTTGTTTAACAAAACTACCAAGGAAAATGCAAAAATTCCCAAAATTCAAAAATCCAAAAAATTTGAAATTTCGGAAAATTTCCAATATTAGATAATACAATTAAATTTTTTCAAAATAGTAAAAACTGTAAAAACTGTAAAAACTGTAAAATCGCAAAGTTCTTTAAATTAAGAAATCCACAAAATTGGAAAATTGTAAATTTTGTTGATATTTAATAAACCGAGAAAAATGCAAAAAAATAAAAATTTCGGAACATTTCCGAAATTTGATACAAAAAAGAAAAGTTTTTCAAAATAGTTAAAACTGTTTAAACTGTAAAGTCACAAAGTTCTCAAATTTAAGAAATCGACAAAATTGGAAAACTGTAAATTTTGTTGAAATTAAAAAATCGAGAAAAATGCAAAAATTCCCAAAATTCAAAAATCGAAAAAATTAAAATATCGGAAAATTTCCGAAATTTGATAGAAAAAGAAAATTTTTTAAAAATAGTAAAAACTGTAAAATCGACAAAATCATAAAGTTCTCTTAATTAAGAAATCGTAAAAATTTGAAAATCAGAAGATTTGTTGAATTTGAAAAACGAGAAAAATTAAAAAATTTCAGAAATTCAAAAATCGAAAAAATTTAAAATTTCGGAAAATTTTGAAGTTTAATAAAGAAGACAATTTCTTCAAAATAGTAAAAACTGTATAATCGACGAAATTACAAAGTTCTCTAAATTTGGAAATCGACAACATTGGAAAATTTTAAAATTTGTTGAATTAAAAATATCAAGAAAAATTCAAAAATTCACAATATTCAAAAATTGAAAAAATTTAAAATTTTGGATAAATTTTCGAAATTCGATAACAAAAGAAAGTTTTTCAAAATAGTAAAAACTGTTTAAACTGTAAAATCGTAAAGTTCTCATAAATAAGAAATCTTGAAAATGGGAATATTGAAAATTTTGTTGAAATGAAAAAACCGAGAAAAATTAAAAAACCCCAAAATTCAAAAATCGAAAAAATTTTAAATTTCGGAAAATTTCCGAAATTTGAAATAAAAAAGAAAATTTTTTCACAAAAATTAAAACTGTAAAATCGACAAAATCATAAAGATCTCTTAATTAGGAAATCGTCAAATTTTGAAAATTGTAAGATTAGTTGAATTTAGAGAAAAATTTCAGAAATTCGAAAATCGACAAAAAATTAAAATTTCGGAACATTTTCGAAATTTGAAAAAAAAAAAAAAATTTCTTCAAAATAGTAAAAACTGTTTAAACAGTAAAATCACAAAGTTCTCCAAGTTAAGAAATCGACAAAATTGGAGAACTGTAAAATTTGTTGAAATAAAAAAATCGAGAAAAATGCAAAAATTCCCAGAATTTAAAAATCAAACAAATTTAAAATTTCGGAAAATTTCCGAAATTTGTTAAAAAAATTAAATTGTTTTAAAAAAAGTAAAAACTGTGAAAACTGGAAAATCGCAAAGTTCTTTAAATTAAGAAATCGCCAAAATTAGAAAATTGTAAGATTTGTTAAAATTTTAAATCGAAAAAAATTAAAAAAATTCAGATATTTAAAAGTCGACAAAAAATTAAAATTTGGGAACATTTCCGAAATTTGATACAAAAAAGAACATTTTTCAAAAAAATAAAAACTGTATAAGTTGTAAAATCACAAAGTTGTCCAAATTAAGAAATCGACAAAATTGGAAAATTGTAAATTTTGTTGAAATGAAAAAATCGAAAAAAATGCAAAAATTCTCAAAATTCAAAAATCTAAAAATTTTAAAATTTCGTAAAATTTCCGAAATTCGATAACAAAATAAATTTTTTTAAAAATAGTAAAGACAGTGAAAACTTAAAAATCGCAAAGCTCTTTAAATTAAGAAATCTACAAAATTTGAATCTTGTAAATTTTAATAAAATGAAAAAAATCGAGAAAAATGCAAAAATTTCTGAAATTTTTAAGTCGACAAAATTTAAAATTTCGGAAAATTTCCGAAATTTGATAAAAAAAAGAAAATTTTTTCAAAATAGTAAAATCTGTGAAAACTGAAAAATCGCAAAGTTCTTTAAATTAATAAATCTTCAAAATTCGAATATTGAAAATTTTGTTGAAATAAAAAAATCGAGAAAAATTCAAAAAATCCCAAAATTCAAAAATCGAAATAAATAAAAATTTCCGAGATTTGTTAAAAAAAAAAAATTTTTTTTAAAATAGTTAAAACTGTTTAAACTGTAAAATCACAAAGTTCTCCAATTTAAGAAATCGCAAAATTGGAAAACTGTAAATTTTGTTGAAATTAAAAAATCGAGAAAAATTCAAAAATTCCCAAAAATGAATAATCTAAAAAAATTCAAATATCGGAAAATTTCCGAAATTTGCTAGAAAAAGAAAATTTTTTCAAAATAGTAAAAACTGTAAAATCGACAAAATCATAAAGTTCTCTAAATTAAGAAATCGCCAAAAATTAGAAAATTGTAAGATTTGTTGAATTTGAAAATCGACTAAAATTACAAAATTTCAGAAATTCAAAAATCGAAAAAAATAAAAATTTCGGAACATTTCCGAAATTTTATACAAAAAAGAAAATTTTTTCAAAATAGTTAAAACTGTTTAAACTGTAAAATCACAAAGTTGTCCAAATTAAGAAATCGACAAAATTGGAAAATTGTAAAATTTGTTGAAATGAAAAAATCGAGAAAAATGCAAAAATTGTCAAAAATCAAAAATCGAAAATATTTAAAATTTCGAATATTTCCGAAATTTGATACAAAAAAGAAAATTTTTTCAAAATGGTAAAAACTGTTTAAACTGTAAAATCACAAAGTTGTCCAAATTAAGAAATCGAAAAAATTGGAAAATTGTAAATTTTGTTGAAATTAAATAAACCGAAAAAAATGCAAAAAATCCCAAAATTCAAAAATCGACTAAATTTAAAATTTTGGAAAATATCCGAAATTTGATGAAAAAAGACAATTTTTTCAAAATAGTAAAAACTAATTAAACTGTAAAATCGTAAAGTTCTCTAAATAAAAAAATAGACAAAATTGAAATATTGTAAATTTTGTTGAAATTAAAAAATCGAGAAATGTACAAAAATTTCCAAAAATCGACAAAATTTAAAATTTTGCAAATTTTCCGAAAATTTGAAAAAAAGAAACAATTTTTTTAAAATAGTGAAAACTGTAAAATCGACAAAATCATAAAGTTCTCTAAATTAAGAAATCGCCA